>KQ758892.1:0-15923 GCA_001462505.1 Aurantiochytrium sp. T66 | reverse complement strand
GCAGCAGCAGCAGCAGCAGCAGCAGCAGCAGCAGCACGCGCTGTCGGACGGCGTGGTGAGCGCCGCCATGACTGACGAGGACTGCGAGACCGTGGCGCGGGAGCTCGCGCGCCTGCTACTCTCGCTCTTCGCGGAGGCCCAGGACGCGGACCTGGCCACCGCGCTGCAGCGGTCCGGGGAGCCCGCCACGCAGTACGCCTTCAAACTGCTCTCGCGCGAGCAGGCCGTGCTCTTCTTTAACGCGCAAAAGAACCTGCGCATCGGCGCGCTCATGCTCTCCTCGCAGGCCTCGCAGCTCTGGAAGTCGAACGGACACTCCGCCGAGGAGGCCGAGGCCTACGGGCGAAGTATCTTCAACGCACAGTTCTCGCGTACGCGCGCCCTCGTCACCGATGAGCTCGTCGGCGTCATGGCCACCCAGCTTCGGTCCATCGTCGCCACCCTCAAACAGCAAATGGTTAGTCAGACAATCCTGTCCTCTCTGGGTATTGGGCTCTCCGCGGACCAGCTGCAGCAGCTGCAGCGTCTCCAGGAGATGCAGCAGCTCCAGCAGCAGCACATGCAGCTGCTCGCGCAGCCCGGGTCGGCGCACGCCCGGAGCCCCGCCCCCAAATCCCCGGACGCCGTTGCCGCACTCTCGGAGCACCTGCAAAAGCTGCAGGCCGACCAGAACCTGCAGGAGCAGCTCCGGCAGCGCCAGCAGCAGCTCGAAAGGCAGCAGCAGCTCCTCCGGGAGCAGGAACAGGACTTTCAGCAACGCAAATACAGGCTCTATCTCGAGGAGCAGATCCGACAGCAACGCGCTGCCGCGCAAGCGCAGCAGACCCAGGCCGTCCACGTGCCCGGTCAGCCGCCGCGAGGGGCGGCCCCTGTTGCGCTCGCCTCCGTCAAGGGAGAGCAAGCGCGAATCGCGGCGCAGCTCTCACCCTGCGGCCTCGGCCTGCTCTTCGACGTCGGCATGGCTGGCTTGGACCCGGAGCGCCCCGAGGAGACGCCGGACTCAACGAGCGCCGCCCCGTCTCCGGTCAGGAGGGTGTCATCTATTCTTGGCTTCCGCGCCCGCCAGGTGGACGAGGCCCTGGCCCGCAAAGAGGAGGAGCGCAAACGACAGGCGAGTGACGATAGCGAAAACGAGGGCCGCAACGACGAAGACGACGACGACGACGTCGACGACGACAACGGACGAAATCGAAACAGCGACGCGGGGTCCAGGAGGAAACGCGGAAGAGGCCGCGGGTCGCCTGCCAAGATGAGCAAGCGCTCCTTTTCGGAGGCCGGGCCCCGCGCCTGCGACGCGAACGAAGAAGACGAGAGCGACCGCACGGCCGCGTGGACGGCCCGAAGACTCGTGGGCAAGCGGCTCTGCGTTCAGTGGGAAGATCAAGAGTACCCCGCCAAATGCACGCACTACAAGGCCCGCCTTGGGATTTCGGTCGTGCGATACGAAAATACCGGCGTCTCGGAGGAAATGAAATTCAAGGAAGACGGCATGGCGCTGTCCCCCGATGAAGAGGACATCTTCATGTGGCGCCTCCTCGACGAGGAAGAGGACTGCGTCGCCGACATCCTGTGCAACTTTATCATCCCTGAGGTCATTGCCGAGCACCGGCGCGAGAAGGCGCGTCTCCGCGCGCGCGCCAAACGCAAAGGTCGCGCCGATCGCGAGGCGGCCCTTGCGGCCGCGAGGCTTGAGCGCGCCAAGGAAAAGAATGATCTCGAGGATGCGGACGGCGAAGCGGGCGAGACGGTCAAAGCCGAGAAGACGGCCGGCACCGCCCAAGAGAAGCGTCTCGATGCCGAAGACGACGAGGACGAGGACGAGGACCCGGCCGTCAATTCCACGGATTCGTCCAAGGCGGCGCCAGAAGTGGGGCACTCGGGCCTTGCGACCGTCAAGGTCGCCAGAGACGAGCGGGACGCCAAGGACGAGCGAGAGGTGAGCCCCACGGATGGCACCCAGGATAGCGCCGACCAAGGGGGCAGTGCCGCGTCCGCAACCACCACAACGGCAACGACGACGGCGGCCCGCGACCGGCGCAAGTCGAAGGCGAAGTCTCCTGTCAGCAGACGCACGTACTCCGAGTCCATCGACGAGGCCCCAAACCAGGACGCGGGACCCGTGGGCGCCGAAGACGGCGACGGCGGCGATGCGGCAGCCTCGAGCGCTGCAGAGGGCCGCACGGCCCCGAGCTCGGCGTCCAAGAAACGGCGCAAGACCGAGCTCGAGAAACTCATGGGCGGCGAATCAGACCCCTTTCAGGCGCACCCGCGCATCCCTCGCAAAGAGTCCATCGATTCGACGTCGACCGCGGCCAAGCCGGCCTCATCAAAGGTCAAGTCTGAAGGCACCAAGAACCGCAAGACGGGGCCTAAGCGCGAGATTCTCGCGGCCAAAGGCGGCGCGCCAGACACGGCCAAAGGCGGCGCGTCAGACGCGGCCGCGCCAAAGCGAGGCCGGCGGAGTTCTGCGGCAGATGTAACGGCGACACCGCCGCCCGCAGAGGCGGGGCTGGCCAAGGATGAGTCGAGGCGGCCGCGCTCCGCGACTCGGAGCCTCCGACGGCCCTCTTCGGCGGCCTCGAACCGGAGCGTTGCCTCAGAGTCGCGAGAGACGCGCACGCAGGCCAAGCAGCGGTCTATCGCGATGCGGAGATCAAGGCGGTCCTGTCAGGAGGAGGCCGAGTTTGCCGAGGAGGCGCAGAAAGCGGCGGTCAAGCAGAGAGTACCCTTTGGAAAGGCGGCCATCGGGCGGCGGCTCAAGGTGCTTTGGCCCTTGGAAAAGGAATACTTCATCGGAACCATCAAGGAGTACAATGGCTCCCTGAATGAGTACCGCGTCAGCTACGATGACGGCGATGTGGAGTGGATTGCCTTTGCGAAGGAAAAGATTATTTGGGTCGACGGCAAGGACGGTGGTAGCGGCGCCGACAAAAAGACCCCCAAGAAGCAGCGCAAGAGGAGGTGAGCTGTGCTATTCACCCTTGGCTGCTGTCCGTGTGGCTGTTCGTGATACGCCTCTCGAGCGGGACACTCTGTCATTAAACGGTCACTGACGAGTGATTGGAAACAAGGCCCGCGAGACATTCAAAATTTTTGGCCCGTCTCTCGGTTGATTGAGAATTTTGCATGATTCTGACAAGAAATAAAAAGAAGGTAAATGAAGGCAAATGAATGGAATACGAGGGGTCGACGCTCGCATGATTGCAGCGAGCGTCGGTGAGCACATCTATGATGATGAAAAGGAGCTCGGCTTTGTGTTGCGTCCTCTCCACGCAACCGACACAATGACGGGACTTGGCCCTCGCTCGATCCATCTGCCTTCGACTAGACGACAGCAAGAGCCAATCTACGGCTAGATGAGAGCAAGAGCCAATCTTACGGGTAGAAATCTCCTCTCTTTTGCCACGGGTTTGCGCCTGAACTCTCGCTGGTTAAGGCAAGGTTGCGTTACAGGAGACGTCACTCTTACTTGGGTTGTCACTTTTGTTTCTTGGCGCCCTCTCCCTCGAGCAGGTCCTTCTCGGCACGCTGGCGGAGCATCTCCTCCTCCTTTTCCTGGAGCTCCTTTGCCTGGCGCAGGAGCTCGGCTTCTCGCTTTTCGCGCGCCTCTTGCTCCTCCTCGGCGCGCTTCTCGGCAGCCTTTGCGTCCATGGCCTCCTTCATCTTGTAGGCCTCCTGAAAGATTGTCCGTCCCCAGCCGTCCTGAAGGTTGTTTGCGATGGCTCCGCACTCTTGGACTTCGCGTTCGACCAGTTTTTTCGCGGCCTCGACCTGTGGCAACATGGACACCGCGACGCCCCGCTTGTAGAGCGCGGTCTGTGTCCTGTAGTCGGCCATGACCTTTTCGTGGAGAGAGATGACGCCCAGGACGCGCTTGAAGTGGACCTGCATGAGCGCCTTCCTCCACTCTTGCAGCTTGGCTGCGTTCTCGCGTTTGTTTTCCGGTTTCTGCTTGTAGATCTCCATGAAGATCTTCTTCTCCGCGGGCAGCTCGAAGTCGTAGTCCATGAAGGCGGCATCTGCGGCCCGGTCGCCGGCGTTTCGCCTGTACCACCTGTACGCGTAGAAGAGCGCCGTGGCCACGAGCACGGCCACGAGCACGAGCGCCTGCTGCGCCGTGAGCACCTCCTCCACGGGGGGCAGCGTCTGCTCCTCCTGCTGCCCGGCGCCGCCATCCTGCGCGCCCGAGGCCATCTTCGCGCGCAAGAGCCGAGCCGCGCCGGTGGGGGGAGGAAAGGGGGGAGGGTGGGGGAGCGGCGGCGAGGCGGGGCGGCCGCGGGCGCGCGCCGGGACTTCCGGTCGGGCGGCTCGCGCGGGATAATTGGGGTCTGGCCAGCGTGCCAGGTGGATGAGTTTGAACCGCAGAACTATGGAGGAACCAAGACGGAACGACGACTCGGAGAGCCGGAACGTTCTGTTCTGTTCAAGCCTTTTTTTTTAAATTTGTTTTTAATCGCTGCTTCCGCTGCCGCTGAATGGCGAGGTTCGACCGGGTTTGGTGGGAGGTAGATATGCTGCAGATTTTGTGCTAATAAAACAAGATCAGATAATAAGAAAGACGGGGCTCACGGCTGCAACAGGAAGATGATAGGGACGAAAATCGACTTGCCGTGAAGTAAATAATACTGGAGTAAAGAGGAATAGGTGATTATGAGGGACGAGATAAAAGGGGATAATGATAGACAATAGAGCTTGTAGTAAATCAGCAAAGCGCCGCCAACG
Organism: Aurantiochytrium sp. T66; assembly: GCA_001462505.1. Lineage (NCBI taxonomy): Eukaryota > Bigyra > Thraustochytrida > Thraustochytriidae > Aurantiochytrium > Aurantiochytrium sp. T66. The sequence goes on along the minus strand of KQ758892.1, from coordinate 11,201 downwards.
CGGGTCTCCTTGTAGCAGAGCGAGATCGAGAAGGACGCCGCCAGGGACGACTCCGGACGGGACTCCGCGACCTCCGAGGCCGCGCGCGCGAGCAGGAGATCCCCGAGGCCAACATCGCCGGGGCCCTCGTCGAATTTATCGCGGAGTTGCTCTCCGCGTGCGCGCAGTGCGGGGCGGACGCGCGCCGTCCCCGGCCCGGAGGTTCTGCAAAAGCGGCTCCTCCGAGGTCGAGATCATCATTACGAAGAGGGCCGCGAAAATCTTGGAGAGGACATCGCAGTAGTCAAGAAGTCGTCGTCAACTGCTGGCGAGCGCGAACACGAGCAGGATGGCGACCCCGAAGGATTTCCGCGCGGGCCGGGAACCGCCCGTCATCGACCTCCAGGGCGCCGACGAGGACATCGTCCGAGCGCTCGCGGAAGCCTGCGAGCGCTGGGGGTTTTTCCAAGTGGTCAACCACGACGTGAACGAAGAGACCATTCGCACCTTTGACGCTACGGTCAAGGAGTTCTTTGCGCTGCCGGCGCCAATCAAGACCAAGGTGAAGCGTCATGCAGACAACACGCGCGGATGGTTCGACGACGAGCTGACCAAGCAGACGCCAGACTTCAAAGAGTGCTTTGACGTGGGCGAAGAGGGCGACTTCGCCATCGACGGCAGCAACCAGTGGCCGGAGGAGCCCTCGCTTTTTCGTACGCACGTGAAGAAGTACTTTGGCGAAGTAGAGACCCTGGCTTTGCGGCTCGCCTCGTACCTCGCGCGTGGGCTGAACCTGGACCCGAACAGCTTCGACCCCGAGCTTCGCCCCAACACCTCGTTCTTGCGCATCAACTACTATCCGGCGTGCACCGCGCAGCGCGCGGCCCCCGAGGATTGGCTCGCGGACACCGAGCCCAAGCCTGCTGAAGACGGTGTCTTTTCCGTTAATCGCCACACCGACGCCGGCATGCTCACGGTACTACGCCAGCGGGATGGGGATCCGTGCTCCTTGCAGGTTTTTGACCGTGTCGCGCAGCGCTGGACGCGCGTGCACCCGGCCAAGGGCGCCTTCATCATCAACATCGGCGACGTCTGCCAGGTGTGGTCCAACGATAGGTTCCAGTCGCCGCTGCACCGCGTGCTAGCGGATCCCGAGAACGAGCGGTTCTCGGCGCCCTTCTTCCTCAATCCGCGGTACGAGGCCGTCCTGCAAAAGCGCACGCGCGATGAGATCCCGGCTCGCTACCGCCCATTTACCTGGGGTGAATTTCGCCGTCGACGCTTCGAGGGCGACCTCGCCGACACCGGCAAGGCCGACGTTCAGATCAGCGACTACCTCGTCGCCGGCAGATTGTAGACCAAGAATGCTTACTCTAGATCCTGAAAGACAACGAAATTCACATTCAAGAGACTTTCGAGGGCATCCAAAGGGCCTGGACCCAACCAAGCCTTGCAAAGATTGGCCAGCTTCTTGACATAAGGTCATGCCGCCATTTGGAGCGGAAGAGTTACTTGGGTCTCGAGGTTTATTAGCGCTGTGTATCAAAAGATCGTAAATAGGCAGTAGAATCGCAGAAACAATGAATTTGGCTTCGGGTCCTGATCCGACAGGCCTTGCCTCGCCACGCCGCCCAGTGCGTTTGTAATTCGCTGCGTGCACCGCGCTCCGGGAGGGAACGCTCGCGCCACTCAGCTAATGTGTCCAATTTCGATGTCGTCCGGGTCAACGCCAACGATAGCGCTCGTGAGAGAGCCAATGGAATACGCGACGGTGCAGACGGCGGAGCCGATGACGAGCATCTCAAAGCCCGACTTGTACCAGGACTTGGTGGAGAACATGGACTTTACGGCACCGAGGGCGAAGAGCGTGAGGCCCGAGAAGATGCAGGCGATGATGAAGAGCACATGGTCCGAGAGGTGCGGAAAGGCAAAGGGGAAAATGCAGTAGCCGAGGAGGGGAAAGAAGCCGAAGAAGATGAAGCTACAAAAGGTGACAAAGCCCTCGAGCCAGGGGTTCTCGTCGCCCGTGGGCACCTGGAGGCCGAGCTCCTCTACCATCATGATATCCACGAAGAAGTCGCGGTGCTCGGACATGAGATCGATGACGAGCTTGGCGTCCTCCTCGGTCATGCCGCGGCCCCTGTAGAGCTCCATCATTTCCTCTTTCTCGCCCTCGGGGTAGTTGTCAAACTCCCAGTACTCGCGCGTGCGCTCCTTCATGACAAACTCGTGCTCCGCGCGCGAGGACAGGGCGTCGCCGAGGCCCATCGAGAGGGCGTCGGCGAGCTTGGAGCTCCATCCCAGGATCAGGATCGCCTCGACGCCCAGCGACCCCCCGGTGGCGCCGCTGACGATGGCGAAGGTGGTCAGGATGCCGTCGAGGCCGCCGAAGACGACGCTCTTGATGAAGTCGCCCTCCGACTGGTGGCCCTCCTCGGGGCACTTCTCCGCCTGGTGCGCCTTGCGGGACAGCTCCGCGTCGCCCTTCTCCCACGCGTTGCGCGCGAGCCCGAGGTCGCGCCCGGGCCCGCCGCCGCCGCCGCCGCCCACGAGCGGGGTCGTCTCTGAGGGCATGCTGCTGCGCTGCGCTGCGCTGCGCTGCGCTCGCGCGCCGACCGCGGCCGCGCGCGGCGAGGCTCTCCGCTCGGTCGAGGCGGATTGGCTTTGGGCGCGACAAAAGCGATGCAGCGGCCACCTTAATGAATGCGTAACCACCTTACTGCTTACCCTTTGTAGACACTATTGTAGACACGACGACCGGGCGCGAAGAGGCCGGGATGAGAGCGGAGATGGTGCACGAGGAGGGGGTGGTGAGGGCGTTAGAGGCGTACGTACGTACAACGTGCTCATCGTTCGACGTTGCCTGATGGATTATGATTGTGATGGTGAGGACTCTGGTGAAGAGGATTCTGCCACTCACGGCCTCGTTCGCCAGAGCTCAACGCCGATTTTCAGGACTGCACGTACGTTCGTATATAATTTATATGTAAAGGGCGCAAGCGCTCAGTTGAGGCCGAAGTACCACACTACACCTTGGATAGCAACGCGGAGCTCTCGGAGATGCGGGGCTGCTCGACAGCCTCGCCGGCGTGCTCGACCTGGACACCGGCGTGGGTCAGCGCGCCGAGGGCGCCGAGAAACCCCTCGTGGCGGAAAAATACGGCCGTGCGCTCCCCTTTTGACCAAAATGAGACCGCGTAGGCGAGAGTGCGCATGGCGATGGAGTTGCGCTTGTGCAGATGGAGCTCGCTGGTGGAATGGAGCCAGGCATCGTCCTGTGGCTGGAACGTCCGTCCGGACCGGGCCAAGAAGGACCCCGTGAATACTATGTGCTGCGTACCGCGCGTCTTGGCGTGAAGGTGCGCGAGCGCTGCCACGTTCATGCTGCACATGATCAGCGTGGAGAGCGCAATGTCTTCTGGGCGCGCGGCGCTGCGGTTCTTGCGCGAGATCATCTTGCCGAATGACGAGGCCAGCGTGGTGCCCTTGAGGCCGTAGATCTCCTTTCCAGAGCCGTAAATATCCCTGACGAGCATGTCGACGCGTGCCGAATCGCCGTTCGCCGCGAGGTCGATGGCGCGGTCGAAGCTGTCCTCGCCCGTGAGCAGGGCCGTGAGCCCGAGAAAGGTGCTGCCGCCCAGACTCGAGCCGCCGACGCGCTCGAATCCGTCCTTGGTGCAGTGCACAAAGGACACGCCGCTGCCAATGTTGACGACCAGGAAGCCGGCCCCGGCGCTCGGGTCGAGCGTGACGGGCATGGTCTCGATGCGCTCACGCGCGGGCCCGCGCGCGCCCTTGAAGAGGATGTTGCGCAGGGCGAACGCCTCGCCGGGCACGAGCGCCATGAGCAGGAGACCGCGCATGAGACTCTCCATCTCATCGTGCCGGTGGATCTCGAGCCCGAGGCGGTCCATGTGCTCGTCGAGGATCTTGAAGGCGCCGCCGCCCGTGGCGTCGATGCGGCTTCCTGGCGGGATGAGCTTGTGCTTCTTCACATTGCGGCCCGCGACGTCGGCGCGCGACGAGAGGTACTTGAGGAAGATGAGGTGGCCGCCGATGGCCGGCAAGCGCATGTCGTCCTCGACCCACGCGTAGTCGGCCAGCGTCACATGCAGGCCCTCGCTGCTGGGCAGGCCCTGCGGCACGAAGATCACCGCCTTGGCCAGCGTGCCGCCCACGTCGAGCCCGCAGCTCAGGCCGGGCGCGTTTTCGCAACCGCCGCCGCCGCTGCGCCCGCTGCCGCTGCCGTTGGCACTGGCGCTGGTCGCCGCCCTCGAGACGCCGCGGGTCCCGGGGGCCGCGTTCGCGGCCTCATCTGACGGGTCGGCGCCCATGGCGGCTCCCGCGAAGACAAGACGCGACGCGACGCGACGCGACGCGACGCGACGCGACGCGCTCCTCGGGCCCGCCGCCGGCGGCGCGCGGCGGCGGGCGACGGCGACGGCGACGATGCCGATGACGTCGAGCTCTGCACGTGCGACGACGTCGACGACGACGACGACGACGACTACGAGGACGACGACCGCGGCGGCGACGGCAGGGAGCGGAGGGCCGGGCCCGGCGAGAAGCGACCGCTCGCTCGCTCGCTCGCGGGACTGAACTGGCGGCCGCGCGCGGCGCGGAGCAGAACTGCCCAAGGTCGAGTCGTGCGTCATGAAAATGGTCAGTCCGGCGGCCCCGCGATCGTCGTCATGAAGGGCGACACCGACAAGCAGCTCATGATGGAGGCACGGACGAGGGCCGAGGGCTTCTTGAAGATTGATCGAGGACGTGGCGGCTTGCGAGTTCATGATTGGCGAAGCGATGCCCCTCGGATGAACGTGATGGGATGATGATGATGCTGGACGCAGCGACGGACGCCAACATCCAGCAAGTGCGCCTCTTGCAGGAACGAGTCTTTCGCTGCGACGAATGCCAGTGATTGCTTCTGCACAAGGTGCTCATTTGGCAAGGGCCGAATTGCAGGCCGAAAGATGTCTACAATAGGATGCATTTGGGTCAACTCCTCCTGGTCATGAGCGCAGGCTCTGGGCGAGCTGCTTAGAAGTCTCCAGGACGAGATCGGCGAGCTCGCCGACAACAATTTTGCCGTCGGCGTTCTTGTCGACCTTGGCAAAGATGCCGTCGAGCTCGTCCTCGGAAAGAGGAATGCCAAGTCCCCAAACGAGTTGAAGGATCTCGCTGCGCGAGAGCGCCCCGCTGTTGTCCGTGTCGGCCGCCTGAAAGGCCGCGCCGAGGGCCTGCCAGATGTTGTCGCGCGTGCCCTTGATGAGTTCGACGAAAAGCCCGAGAAGCTCTGTAAAGCTCAAGCTCTTGGAGCCATCGAGGTCTGCCGACATGCACAGCTGCTGCAGCTGGGCAGCGTTCACATCCGGATGTCCGAGGCGATGCAAAACCTCGAGGACCTCGGCGCTGTCGACGCACTCCTTGCCTGGCGCCACGGAAGCAAACGCCTTTTGCAGGTTGGCTAGCATGGTCTGGAAGAGCCTCTCCGTGGAGCAGTATGGGTCTTCGCCCAGCGACGCCAGGCTGAGGCCGGCCATGAGGGCCAGCGTCGGCCCAACGGGCTCGACGCCCTCCGTGTACCCGGCGAGGGCGTCAGCGGCCTGGCCACTCCGAATCAATGTCGGGTCTGCGGCGAAGATGAAGTCGTTCATCTGGTCGCAAGTGCAGATTTCAATGTAGTAGCCGTCCGGGTCCGAGAAGAAGAGCTGGACCAAAAGGTAGCCTGCCTCGGGGATGAGCTTCTTCTCGTACGGCACCTGGAGCTCGTCGAGCCTAGCCTGGATGCGGCCAATATCGTGCGCCTCAAAGGAGATATGGTTCACATTGCCAACGGGAATTCCGTCCATGCGCAGGTCCACATGCTTGCCCTCGATCAGGTGCAGCTGAATGTTGCCCATCCACAGCCAGTGCCCGGGGACCGGGAAGTTTGGCCGATTGAGCACCGTGCAGCCGAGCACGTCCACGTAAAACTGCTTGCTCGCGTCCGCGTCGGCGACCACGCGGCTGTAGTGGTTTACCTTGCGCAGGTATTCGTTGAGGCCCTTGGACTCGCGATCAGCCTTGTCGCGGTGTGTCGCGAGCTCATCGCTGAGTCGCTCCACATTGGCCTGGAGGATCGAGTTCTTCTTGGTCAGCTCCTCGTTGGCGCGCTGCAGCTCGATGACCAGTTCCTGCGCCGTTTTGGTCGGGGCCTCGGCGCTCGCGCTGTGGCCCGTGGCCACGGTCACTACGTAGGACCCATTCTCGGTTGTCTCCTTGCTGCTCGTCGCGCTCATCGCGGCGTTTCTGGGGATCCTCGCTCACGCAACCCACGGCCAATTGGTCGGCAAGCGAACCTGCTCTGCCCGGTCCTGCGCTGTCTGCAAGTTCTTGAGAGCACCGAGCGAGCAGCCCACGAAGACCTCCTTCGGCGTCACGCTGTTCGTGCCGCTTCTGAAGCTCTTTCCAGCCAGAAGCTTTACGCTGAAGACTTGCGCGTTCGCGCGCGAGCGAGCTTGGTGTTCTCGCGGGCCGGCGCGACGTCCACGCCTTCGCGAGAGTCGGAGTCCAAGACCCGGGGTCCAAGCATCGGGGTCCAAGCATCGTAACGGCATGCGCCAAAACGAAGTCGTGCGAGACTCCTATGGCGCTCGACCGTGCGATTCCCACAAGACTACGCCCGATAGCTATATTATTGTATTCTAGCAGGAGGGGTCCGGTGCGGGAAGGTCGCCGCGCCACGAGCGGGCGGAGCGGTAGCGCGCATACCTGCGATCGACCAGCGCGAGGCGCGAGGACGGCTCGAGGCCCGTCCCTGCGCGCGGGCGCCCTCGCTGGCGCCGCTGAGGGGCCCGCAAAGCCGGCCCGCCGGGTCTGGCCGAGAGCGCGAGCCGCGACCAGTCGAGGACTTCCCTCGAGTCACATACATTGGTTGATGAAGGACGACGACACGCGCGACCCCGAGACCGGGGCGCGCAACGACGGCAATGAGCGCGTCAAGAGCCTCGACAAGACGCAGCGGGAAGGCCTCGAGCAGCTGTCGAGGAGACTGACGTCAATGTCGAACATGGTCAAGCGAGCGGCCAAGGCCAAGGCGAGCGGCAAGGGCGACCTCGAAGACCTAGCGAATGACGACGACAATGACGAGAGCCTCGAGGAGGTCCTGGAGGCGGAGTTCATGTACTCGAACGAGATGATGTTTGTCAAGGGCCTGGTCTGCTGGACACTCTTTGTGTTTGTGTGGGTGGGCATCTGGATTTCGCAGGACGAGAGGGACGTGAGCACTACGCTGCCGGAGCCAACGACCGTGCTGCGTGGCTACCAGCAGGCGGGCTTCGTGCTGGCGATCCTCTTGCTTCTTCCGAGCCTGTTCGAGATGGGCTTTACCTGGCTGATTCTCATTGGAGACGGTGAAGAGCCAACGCTCACGCTCATCAAGAAGATCGCCTCGTACAACATGATCCAGTACGCGCTGCGCGGTCTCGGTCTGGCGGTGGTGGCCGTGGTCTGCAGCTTGCCCTGGCTCCTGACGCTGACGCTTCTGGGGCTTCCCTGCCGGCTCTGCAAGCGTCGCCGCCGCCGGAGCCCACGGTCCGCCGGCGCGGGCGCCGCCGCCTCCTCTGCAGCCGCAAGTGAGAACGAGAATGACCAGGATCGCGACGATGCCCGGTGGTGGTCGGCCTTTTACCGCCTCTTTGGGCTGCTTCCGGACGCTCTGCTAACCTGGTCGCTCTTCCCGCTGTCCTACCTGATCATTGTCGACGACTCTGGCTCCTCGGCCATGAGCGTCATTACGGATCTGGTCGCGGTCCAGATTTTCGCCTCGCTCGACGATATCATTGTGCAAATGCTCCTGTCGCCGCAGGAGGGCCTCCAGTCGCTCTTCAAGCTCTACGCGAGCGAGTCCAAGAGCCTGCGTCGGCTTCGGCGCAGCCAAAGCGCGCGCGACCGAGGCTCGGCCGCCGGGGCCACCTCGTCAGAGGCCACAACAGCTGCCAAGCGGACCTGATAGAGCCCCTCCCCACCCCTCTGTACGTATGACTTTTTATCTCAACCAGCTTGTTCTTGCCCAAGTCTCGTCGCGGGCCATAAATCTGCACACATGTCGCTTGACTTTGATGGGCTTCCCTTCGCCGATTTCCAGGAGACTAAGTCTCGATTCTGGCTTGCGTCTTGCGTTGCGTTTTATGTGCAAGCACCATAAGCTAGCATCTGAGCATGGCAACCCTGCACTCGACCATGCTGCAAGATGGCTTTCGCGATATTGTCACAAAACCCATCGATCGATCGCGAATAGATCATTGCCGCCGAATGAATTCTCAAGAATTGCTCTCATCAATCATTCTTGCTACGGCATCGAAGATCGACCTGGATGCGCTGCACAGCTCCAAGTCGCTTCAAGCCCGGAGTAACGGCGAGTCAGTGCAGTCGTACAATAACGGTTTGCGTCATGGTCGCTGGCGAACTTCACCAAAATACTCCCACATTGACCTCCTGAATAACAACAATCCCCGTACTACGTAGCGCCTAGCGCGCGCGTCCGAAGCGTTGCGAAGCACGTTCGCCGCAGGACAAGCTCAAGGCCCCTACGGAGCTCGAGCACCACCTCAAGCGGCCGCGTTCCGCCTTTGTTCCGTCGCAGTTCCGTGGGCGGGCTCGAGCGAAATGGGCAGACAGAGCAGAAGCCTATCGCTGCGGCGACGCGCGCGCGGCCGGCAACCGGCAGGAGGGAGCCCCGCGCGCCCGCGGAGGCCCGGCTGCGCCCGCCGCGCCCGGGTGGCCCGCGCGCGCGAGGTCGGCGGCGGCGGCGGCGGCGGCCATCCACGTATCCAAGATCGCCCCCTCCGACTCCGACTATCCGTCCGCGTCGACCCGCCGGCGAGGCGCGCGCGGAGGGCGCGGTGCATGCCGACGATGAGCGACCAGTTTGCGCACCAGATAATGCGGATCGCGGTCGCGCAGATCTGCAGGTCGAAGGAATTTGGCGACTTTGATACCGCCGCGGAGGGCCACGCCTTCGATACGTTCGTGGACGTCATTGGCAAGTACATCGAGAAGATCGGCCGCCTGTGCCGCACGTACGCGGAGCACGACGGCCGCACCGAGAGCAACTTCCTGGACCTCTTGCAGGCCTTTGACCGCCTTGAGCCCAACCGGGTCGACTGGCGCGACCTCGAGCGCATGTGCAAAGAGATCCCCTGGCAGGTCCCGTACACGACGGGCATCCCCGTCTTCCCCGTCGATAAGCGCCCGCGACGTGCTCAGCAATACGGGGAGAAGCGCAAGTCCGAACCGCCGTCCAGCACTGCCGCAGACCTGCTCGCTTCGGCAAAAAAGCGCCAAAAGACGGGCGCAGACGCCGAGGCCCCAGACGCCGCGACCTCTGCGCCTACGGCGAACGGCGACGCCGCCGGTGAAGAGGCCGCTACCCCCGCGGCCAATGGTAGCGCTGCGCCTGTAGACGGCAGCGGCGCGGGACCCAAGACAGACGGCGACACTGCAGCAACCAAAGAGGCGGGCGCGGGCGATGCCAATGCGAACGGGACCGCTGACGGCAAAGCCGCGGGCACTGACGACAGCTCGAAAACAGCACCTTCGAAGGACGACAAGATGGATGTCGACGACAGCAGCGCCAAGGCCCCTGCCAGCGGGTCAAAGTCCGACAAGGACGCTACGACAACGAAGAAGAAGAAATCAAAGGCTAAGGGCGCCGCCGCCGCGAAGGACGCCGCAAAACAAGAGGACACCCTCGAGCACCCTCTTTTCGTCCCAAGCCACTTTCCGTCTTTCCCTGAGCGCTACACGTACTCATACACGTACGTGGACGCAACGACGCGCGAGACGGACCCCAAGGCCATCCTCGAGCGTAGTCTCGAAGACAAGCGGCGCGTGCAGGAGGCGCTCGTGCGCATCTCGCAGGGCACCGGCTCCGCCACGCCCAGGGCGGAGCTAGCGTTTGGCGAGCCCGCCGATGACGCGACGCGCGGCGGCCCCGACGGTGCAGGCGCTGCGCCCGCAAGCGCCGCGCCGGGCGCGGCCTCGTCATCTGGGTCTTTGGCGCAGGGCCCAGCATCGGGCCAGCCAGGGGGTGGGCCCTCTTCGGGCGGCCACGAGGGCGCGGACGCCTTGCCCTCGTTGCCGAACGCCTTTTCTTGATCAAGCTCACCACGCAAACCCCTGAAACGAAGCAAGCTTGCAAACTGATGATAGATGATATGCTGTTTGTTCCGCCTCGCCGCGTCAGGTCTTGCCAGTGATTGGGGGGCATCGAGGCTCGATCGAGCGACAGGAATGTGCGCACTAGCCAACTACGTAGACTACGTACGGCAAATCGCTCTCGCAAACTCCAAGATCAGCCAGTTTGACTCTCTCGACTGCCGGTCGGCGACTACACGTCGACTGAGTCGACTCCACCCTCCCCAAAAGAGCACCGTCGATGTTCGCTCGCAGTTTCCAGTTTCATCTTGTTGAGTAGTCCCAGTGCGAGATGCCCGGCCGGGCCTTGCTGAAGCAACGCATGTACGTATGCTGGACGCCTTCGTCGTCGTCGTCATCATGCATTCCAGTCCGGCGACCGACCAAGATGTCATCATCACAGCGCAATTCCGGGAGCGACTCGAACTCGGAGCGCGCACGAAAAGCGTTCCCTCGCAGCCTTCGGCGGAACGCAACCGATGCACTCCTTGAGGGGGCATCGAACTTGATAATCGAAGCCTTGAAGGTCTCTGCCTGCAAGTCTTGCCAAGACCGTGACTTGGCACGTGCACGCGCCGCTGGCTCGCGGACGGCCCGCCGTCCAAATTGGGTTGCGCAGAATAGAACGTTCTCTATTCATCTGAGGCTAACATGACGGCGTGAGTTTCACGCGTTCTTCCCGCAGGATGCCGGGTTCTGGTGGAAGCCCTCGGAGAACCGCACGCCGCAGGCTTCGACCCTCGGCGGCGGCCGGCCGCACGGCGCCCAGAGTGCGCAGGCGACTCGTCCGCAACCTCCTCGCTCGTCACGGTGCAGATGACCTGCAGAGATCCGTGCAGATTGTGCAGTGGGTTTGGGTTCTCCAAGAAGAAAGGTAAGGAAAAGCCAGGAGCGAGCAGGAAGAAACTGGACGCCGAGACGTAGCGTTTCGCGTAGGAGGCTCTAGCGTGGCGCGCGCATGATAATTACTTTTGAAGGGAAAAGGCCAGCTTCGCTTCGCTCGATCCGCCTTCAAGTTGGCCGGCGGGGAGAGCCGGAGCCGG
>KQ758891.1:806252-827819 GCA_001462505.1 Aurantiochytrium sp. T66 | reverse complement strand
GGCAGGGAGGCCACGAGCGCGCCCGCGCGCGCGCGAACGAGCGCGCGGCGCCCGCCCGCCCGCCGCTCGCCGCCGGCGGGAGGCGCCTCCCTCCGCCGGGCCAGCGGATCGGGCAATTGGCCCGCGCGGCCGGCGAACCCCCCGCTCGCTCTCCGCCGGCGGCAGCTGCGCACGAGCGCGCGGGGCAGCCCCCCACCCCCCTCCCCATCCGCGGCGCCCCGCGAGGCCGCCGCCGCCGCCCCGCGCGAGGCGAGCTTGCTGACAAGCCTGAAGCGGGCAGCCTTTGCACATAGAGCAAGGTCAAGTAAACCGACGACCCCGACGACCTGGACGACCTGAGCGTCGAGGCGTTTGGCGCGCCGGATACACTCGGCCGGCGCCATGTACGTGGTGGACGAGGGCAAGAGCAAGGTGGTGGAGATCGGCGTGTACATATTGGAGACGCTGGGGTCCGTCGGGCTCCCCGCCGATCAGGTGACCCAGGTGCTCTTGCGGTACACGAACCTGCCGCACCCGACCAAGGGCCAAATCACCAACGGCAGTAACGGGGGCAGCGAGAGCGACGCCAAGAAAAAGAAGAAATCATCCTCGAAACGACGCAGACGCCGCGCGCGCGACGCCCTCATCGCCGCCAAGTCGAGGGAAACCAGGATCCTGCGGCAGGCACAGGAAGATGCGCGCCGACGGAAACTGGCCACGCGGTCGGGCGCAGACGGGCGGTCCGGAAACAAAGACCTCTTCCAGCGCGCCATGCGCTTCGTCGTCGAGGCGCGAAATAGCAGCCCGCAGCAAATCATCAGCCGCATCCTCTTCTACCTCGCCGACGCGCTCGGCGAGTCCCTCGACGACCCCAGCAAGAGGGACCTCGAACGCGCCGTTGACGCCTTCATGGAGGAGGCGCACTTTCAGCGGGGACGCGGCGTCAAGCTCGGGCACCTCCCACCCCACCTCGGCAAGTCCGTCACGGGCGTCGTGCTCTCGTACCGCGAGCGCGACGACCTCCAGCTGCCGCCGGCCGTGCTCAGCCGCATCCGCCGCGGCATGCACTTTGAAATCCCCGTGCGCCCCTTCGACGCAACTGTACAACTACTCCCCCCGCCGCAAATGCGGAAACGCAACGTAACCTACGCCATCCAGGACCAGGACTACGCGCACCAGTACCACCACTACCAGGCTCGCAAGCGCGCCGCCGCCGCGGCAAGCGCGACCCAACAGCAGCACCACCACCACCACCATCACCACCACCACCACTACCAGCGTGGGGGCGGCGGCTCCTCCAAGGCCTTGGAGCCCCACGAGTCCAGGCCCGAGGATGACAACCCATACGACAGCGAGCTCGCTGAGGCTGCCGAGGCCGAGGCCGAAGCCGCCCTCGCCGAGAACCTCTACCTCATGCAGCACGTCGAGGACAACGACTTTGTCAGCCGCCTCATGGCCAGCCGCGTCGCCTCCTCGAACGCGTCGACCGTCTCGCACGCCGGCGCCGGGTCGCCCAGCGCCGCCGACGGCGCCAAGGCGCGGCCCAGCGACTGCGTCGTGCCCTGCTCGCCCAAATCCTTTCCCGCCACCCCGGACTCGCGGTCCGCCGTGCTCGACTACTCGCTCGCCTTCACCGAGAACGTGCTCTGGCGGGCCCGCGACGAGCTCCGCGGCGAGCAGGTCTCGGACGACCGCCCGCGCATGGCCATCTTTAACCAGGAGGACGCGCACCCCAAGATCATCCTCACCTGCGGCGGCCACTGCGCCTCGCTCGACTACTTTATTGGCGCGCGCCGCGCGAGCTTCCAGCGTCAGGACGACGCGGCCGCGGCCGGCGACGACGCCACCGCCGCGCAGGAGCCCGGTCAGCAGCCCAAGCAGCAGCGCGACGTGACGCGCGCCCCGCTCGCGCAGCGCATTTACCGCTCCGTGCGCGCGGCGCTCGCCCTCCCCTACGGGCGCACAACCTACTTTGAAATGTGCCCCGTCTGGGCCGGCGATGAGATCCCAGACCCGGGCCACGCGCCTCTTCACGTTTGCGTCGGCCTGTCCACGCGCTCCATGGCCCTGCGCAACACCGTGCCCGGCTGCTCTGCCAACACCGCCGGCCTCGACTCCTCGGGCGTGCTCCTCGTCTGCGGCCACCGCACGCGCACCAACGCGACCTTTTCCTACGGCAGCGTCGTTGGCGTCTGCGTGCGCGCCTGGATCTCGCACCTCCTCGTCGCCTTCTTTGTCGACGGCAAGCAAGTCGCCTGCCACGCCCAAGAGCTTGGGCTCGGCGCCTCGCCCCCGCGCGCCGCGACCAACTCCAAGAGTGCCGTCAAATCCGATGACGACGCGCCCCCAGACAACGCCACCACCGTCGCCGCTGCCGCCCACGATATCGACGCCAGCGGCGCCGCTGCAGAGACCTCGGGCTGGCTGCAGGCCTTTCCCATCCGCAACCTCGCGGGGCAAGAGCCTGCCGCCTTTTACCCCACCGTCTCGCTCAAGTCCCGCAACGTCAAGGTCTTTGCGCACTTTTCCGCCGAAGACATGCGCCACACCGACCTCTCCTCCACGTATTGGTCTGCCATTTCACGCTTCGTTCCTGGCGAGCCTATTTATGCCCTCGATGGGACCCTTCTTTGCGGCGATCACTACCGCGGACAATCCACCGCAGAATGAAAAAAACCAGCAAGGAATTTGCATTTGCCCTTCTCCGATGATGATGATGATGATGACGACGACGACGACAACGACTTCTTGCGGGCCGCCCCGGTCCCCATTTTGCAGCAGTCAGACATGTATGATTTACGTTTGTAAGTTGGAGACTGTAATGAACATCGGAAACGTGTAAGCCCAGGATATGCGTGCATGCATGCATGCATGCATGCGTGGTGACGTCGCGTTTCTTATCATGACGAGGAGGCCTGCGACGGCCGAAAAACGCGCAGACCGCTCGCAGGCGGCTGTGGGACAGCCTCCTCGGTGGCCTGCGCCCCGTCTGCGGAGCCATTTTCCTGGTGTGCCACGGGGCCCGTGCCAAACGATGGCGACGGAGAAGCTGCCGCCGCCGCCGCCGCCGCCGCCGCTCCAGAGGAGGCAGACGAAGAAGATGCGGTTCCAGCTGGTCGCGGGCCCAAGGGCGACGACAAGGTGTTCGAGTCGCTGACGTGAAGTGACATCTCAAAAGCCAGCTCGCAGGCGCCCGCCCCGATGCGGTACTGGTAAAAATGGCCCTCCGCGGTGACCACAGAGACCAGACCCTTGCCCAGGCAGCACGCCGTGCGCACGCCGCTGTCCGGCAGCCGAGCCACCGCCCCGCTGCGCGTCGGCTCGACCATCTCGCTGATGGCGCCGGGCAGAAACTTGCCGGCCAGAGCCTTTTGCTTCTCCAGCATGGCCATCGCGTTCGAAGCCGCCATGCCCAAAAAGCTCGACGCGCGGCCCATCGCGTTCTGTTGTTGCTGTTGTTGTTGTTGCGCCTCCGCATGCCCGTCGCGCCCGCGCGGACTCATGCGCAGACCTTCGGCGTCCCCGCCCGCGCCTGCGCCCGCGGTCGAAGACCGAATGCCCGCGCCCGTGCCCTCGACGCCCCGCCCCGCGGCGCCCAGGTGACCCGCCTCCGCATCGACGCCCGGCCTCGCCCCGCTTCCGTCGCGGTGGGCCTCGTCGTGCACGTAGCGCGCCTCTGGCGTCAAGCCGAAAAGGTGCACGGTCCCGTTACTCGACGACGCGGCCAGCATGGCGCCCGCCTCGTCAAAGGCCAGCGAGTACACGGTCGCAGAGTACGACCCGCGCCGGAAGGAGTACAGCTTCTCGCCAGACGGGACCCGGAACACGCGAATCACTGTCCCCGTCTCGGACGCCGTCGCGAGCATGCTGCCGTCCTGGCTGAACTGCAGCGAGGTCAGTCGCGCTTTGTGCGCCTGGATCCAGCGGAACTCCACCAGGTTCAGGGCGTCGTACAGAAAAACGTCGCCCGTGATGCTGTTGGCCGGAAGCGCCAAGAACGAGGTGTTCTCGTCAGGAGACAGCTCGCACAGAGGCGCCGCCAGGAGCGAGGTCCCGCCCTTGGTCATGGCCGAGGCGGTCGTCTGCGCGCTCTGGCCGTCGCCCAGGCCCGACCCGGACCCCAGATTTGCGACTTCCAAAGTCTGCAAATTGATCATCGTGTCCAGGTCGTAAATGTGCAGCTGCGTCTCAAGCACCACAATGAGCCGCTTGCGGTTCATCTTGACGGCCTGAATCCGCGAGCTAAAGTCCAGCTCGCAAATCACGCTAGCCGTCTTGGAGTTCCACAGTTTGAGGTGCCGCGGCGAGAACGCGGGATTTTCCCCACCGCCCACGAGCGCCACCAGGCTCGTGGAAAATAGCATCTCCACGATGCCGATGCCGCCCTCTGTGGAAAAGATATTCCTCCCGAACGGCTGGCAGTTGAAGATCCGGTACCCGCTCTTCGTACCGATCGACACGCAGCTCGCGTCCTGGTTGAAGCCCATGAACAGGAGCGCATCGTTCTCGGCCCCGCCGCGCCGCGGCATCCTCGCCGCGAGGATGGTCGAATCCCCGGCCCCGCGCTTGGGAGGGCGCCTTCTTCGATCACTTAATCCTAAATAAAGGGGGCGCTCACAAGGTCGTCCACGACGAGGTCGTCCACGACGACGACGTTCACGTCACAACGACGTCCACGACGACGACGACGACGACGACGACGACGACGCTCACGATGACGACGTCCACGACGACGTCCACGAGGCCTCGGTCCCCAAGCTGGGCGAGCGGAGACCGGTCCCGCGCGAGCGTCCGCGCTCCTCCGCGCGCAGGTCTCGGAAAGTGCCGCCGCCGCCGGCCGGGATCCCTCCCGCCGCCCGCGCGCGAGCGGGGAGGAGAGCGGGCGGCGCGGAGCAAGGCGGGGCGGGGCGGGGCGGGGCTGAGCGGGCCGCGCGACGGGCGCGGCGCAGCGCGGCGCGACGCAGCCGAGCGCAAGCGGCGGATTGGGCGACTATAGTCTGGGCGGGCGGCGCAAAAGTCGCTTTGGGACCCATACTGGGATAAAATAACGACCGCGACCCCGCGCGCGCGGGGCGCCCGGAAAGAGCTGGCCGAGCGGCGGACATGGCGGACGGCGAGCGGGCAAGCAAGCGGACGTGCATTTAGAAAATGTGTGGTCATGAAAGGCCTCGCAGAAGCCATGCTGGGGCGCTGTTCACCGGACGGCCTCGATTGCCAGACTCGACGCGGAGGATCGATCTCTTGGCCGCGCCGAGAGCAGTTCGTTGCCCTTTGCCCGCCGGGAGGACCTCGCGATGCGTGGTGTTTGGCGTTCCGGGGGCCAATGCATTTGGAAGGTACCAGCAATCGGAGCGAGGGCGCTCGAAAGTCTGTGGCGTTTCGTACGACTACTGCTCCTTCTTGGTATTTGCGTCGGCGCCCCCGCGGCGCTTTGCGCGGATCTCGGCGCGCTTGCTCTCGATAACGAGGGACCCGGCCTCGTAGACGGAGTTGAGCATCTGAAAGAACATGACGAGCAAGAGCGGCCCCGCAAAGACCATGCCGGCGAAGAACCCGTGCGGATCAAAGTAGTTTTGCGTGGCGAACTCTTGCCAGTGCTCACGGCAGTACCCGTTGATCCACTCGGCGCTGTACACGAGCGCGCAGAGGCAGACAAAGATGGCGAACTGCAGCTTTGGCCACTTGCGGGTGGCAACGACCACGGCGAGGAGGCCCAGTTCGGCCCCGAGGACCGCCTGCAGCCACGGCTCGCTGGCCCAGTCGACCGCGTGCAAGAACCCCATAAACACCTCGTAGGGCCCTGCGTAGGCGCCCTTGAAGCTTCCCGCGCGGTTCCCGAGGACCTCGCGCACGACGTCGCTCATGGCGTCGCCGAGGTCGCCCATGGTGGATGGATAGAAGGTCTCCAACGAGAAAACCTCCGCCCAAGGCAAGTCCGGCGCGACTCGGGCACGTAGCACGCTCCGCCGGACGCGCGCGGCCTCCGCGAGCGTGCCGCCGCGGGCGGGCGCGGCGCGGCTGCCCGATGTCGAGTTTGGTCGTCGCGTTTCGTTTCGAGCCTTCGAAAACCAAAAACGGGTTGTCGGGCACCGGGGAACGCGGGGAATTAGTGCACACCGGGGTGCGCGGTGCGCGCACGGCGTCCCCGTGGCACGCCGTCACCCCTCTGACGCAAGAGGTTTCGCGCGCGTGCATCCCAAAATCGTCAAGACCAAAACAAAGTCCAGAGCGTCGAGACCAGACCTGCGGAAGAGCTCGCGAGCTCCGGCCGAGGAGGCATCGCGGACGAACGCCTTGCGGAGAGCGGCGCCGAAGTCTGCGCGACGAGCCCCCGAGGAGATGGGCGCGCTGAAGAGGAATGACATGGTCAAGGCCGCAGGCGTGGCGGTGGCCCTGCGAGCGCTGTGGCTTGCGTACGAAAAGGCGCAGGGACTCTCGTGGAAAACCATGACGGAGTCCGAGGCGTACGCGGCCTGGCTCAAGTTCTGCAAGAGCGTCAACCGCAACGTGCTCCCGGCGTACCTCCCGAAGGATGCCGAGGGGAACTGCATGCAGGTCCCAAGCACGGCGCCCATGGTGGAGGCCCGCCAGCTCCCGCGCGCGGTCGCGGAGGCGCGCATCTTGACGCCGGCGCGCCTGCGAGGACTCACGCTGCGGAATCGCGTGATCCGCGCCGCCGCCTTTGATGGCGAAAACGAGACGGACTGCATCGCGACGCATGTCGACATGGCCAAGGGCGGCGTGGGCATGACCACGGTGGCGTACTGCTGCGTGTCCCCCAACGGGCGATCCTTCGAGGGCCAGCTCGTCATGGACCCATCGCGCGGCGGCTTTTTGCGCCGTCTCACCGAGGCCGTCCATGCAGAGGGGGCGGCGATCTGCGCGCAGCTCACGCATGGCGGCTCATTCTCCGACCGCGAGGCGATCGGCCACGAGCAGCAGCAGGCGCCCTCGGCGGTCTTCAACCCTGCTGGCTTCGACTTTCCTCGCGCCATGACGCGCAAAGACTGCGAGGTGATGGCCGACAACTTTGCCCGCGCCGCCGCGCTCGCCAAGGCGTCCGGCTTTGACTGCGTCGAGCTGCACGTCGGGCACGGTTACCTGCTGTCGCAGTTCCTCAGCCCGAGCATGAACGTGCGCACCGATCGCTACGGCGGGTCTGCAGCGAAGCGGGCCGCCTTTCCCGCAGAGTGTCTGCGCCGCTGCCGGCGCGCCGTGGGCGAGGATTTCCCCATCATCGTCAAGATGAACGCCCACGACGGCCGGTGGTTTGGCCTCGAGCTCGCGGACGCGACTGTGGCCGCGCATGCCATGGCGGACGCCTCGGCCGACGCCATTATCGTCACTTGCGGGTCCGTGGCGCACAACGGCTTCTATATGATGCGAGGCAACACGCCGCAGGCCAAGCTCGTGCAGGCGCTCCCGCACACGCTGAAGAAGCTCGCCATGATGGTCTTTGGGCCCGTCGCCGTCCCGGACGTCCCCTACGAGGACTGCTTCTTGCGGGAATCGGCGCGCCACATCCTCAAGGCGGTGGGCCACAAGACCGCCGTTGTCCTTATGGGCGGCGTCAACTCCTTTGCTGAGATGGAGGGCGCCATGGAGGAAGGCTTTGGGTTTGTACAGATCGCGCGGGGCCTCATCCGCGAGCCGGACCTTGTCAACCGCATCGAGGCCGCGCTGCGCCTTCAAGAGCGTGGCATCGTGCCCGCGGCTCGCCTTGGACCCGACGATGAGCTCGCCAACCCGCGCAGCAGCTGCATTCGTTGCAACATGTGTGTCATCGCTACGGTGGACCCCAACGCCTCCTTCGGATGCCCTTTCCAGAAGATGGATGCCGCGCGGAGACGCGCCGACGGCCTTTCCGAGGTTCTCAGCGTCGCCGATTATGAGCGCCTGCTGGCCGCTGACCTGGAATCCCACGTGTCGGTCGCAGATTCCTCGCAGCGCCAGGAAGCTGATCTGCAGGACATTGAGGACCTCGTCGACGCAACAGCGCGCCAAGCGGGAAACCTGTAAACCCCCCAAAATCTACGAGTCGCGAATTGAGCATGGCCCTTACTTCTGTGTCGCGGGTCGCGACCACCACAGCGTGGAGAAGCGGCGGAGACATTTCTTTATGTTAGTCATTGTGTAATCAGTCATCATCAGTCATCAGAAGACCTACCTCCTGCGGTGCAAGAGGGAGGAAAAAGCCGCCATGCGCTCGAACGGATTGCTGGAGCTGGGTCGCTGTGGGATGGTCGCCCCCTCAGCCTGGTTGGCGAAAGGGGCGGCGGCGACAGGACGCTCTGTTGCCGGGGCGACAGCAGGTAGCTGCTGCTGCTGTTGCTGCTGCTCCTGCTTCTGCTTTTGTGGCGGTGGCAGAGTCACGCGCGGTTTCCTCTTCTGCGCAATGTGGTCTTCCTCCTGACGTGAGTCGCGGACCTTGCCGCGACTGCCGAACTGAAGCTTGCGAGCGAGGATCCGATGCGCGGGGGGCGTCGGTGAGACCTGCATGGGCGGGTCAGAGGACCCTGCGAGAAGAGTCTTGAGCTCCTCGACGGACATGATCTGCGGCTTGCGCGGAGCCTTTTCACGTGCGGGATTCACGTGCGGCGAGGTGTGGGCCTGCGCGGATGCCGATGCGATAACCTTTTCGCTCCGCCGCTTTGCGGGCGACGGCTCCGGGCGGCCGGGGTCCTGGTTGGGCTTGCTGCTCGTGAGACTGCTCTTGGACTGCGATTTTAAGGACTTGGAGGATGCAAGCGAAAACGACGAGGACGAGCGCCGCGCCGCGGGGGATCCAGCTGCAGGCGGGGCCGCGGCGGCATACTCGTGCGCAAAAGAGGTGGCCTCTGCGTGCGCCAGGGCCTCCTTGAGCCTTTCGTTCTCGCGCTCAAGATGGAGCATCTGGCGCTTGAGCGCGTGCTCCGGGGCAGGGGCGGGCACTCGGGAGTCTGACAGCACGCTGCGTACCTCAGTCTCGGCGCCGCGCTCCAAGAGGTGCAAGAGGACCTGCTCGTGCTCTCGCAGGCGCTGGTTCTCGTCGTGAAGCTTGGAGTTGTCGACCTGGAGACTTTTGACGTCGTCCTCCGCTTCTTCCATGCGCTCGCGCAGCTCCTTCTCAATCTCGTGCATGCGCTTCATGATTGTAATGCTGCTTAGCAGCTCGTGCTTGAGGTGCCTGACCTGGCCGTCATTGGCATTTCTCGACGGCTTGGTCGGCGAGGCTGCCGCGGCCGAGGTTGCAGCGGCGACCCCCTGGCCGAGGTGCATGCCAGACACCGCTTGGGCTTGGTGCAGCTGCTTGCGCAGGAGGCGCACCTCCCGCTTGAGCTTGCGAATGAGCTGAGACTTGGCGTCCTCGTTTCTTCGCGGCTTGTTGCGGATCGCCTTGGCGCGCGAGGCGTACGCGAGCGTCGAGAGATTCTCCTCGGCGTGAGCGTCGCTCGGCGACACGCAGGCGATCATGACGGTGTGCGAGGTCCCGCCGAGGCAATGCTGCAGCAGCGAGGTGAGTTTGGAGTCACGAAAGGGAATGTGGCGCAGCGTGGCGGCCAAATTTCCACCCTCTTGGCCGAGGCTATCCTTTTCCTGGAGCGCCGAGATGGCGGTAATCACGTTGCGCAGCGCAAAGAGCGACTTGTTGATGCAGCCGGCCTCCTTGAGCGTCTTGCCGGTGGCGCCGGTGACGGCGACGCGCTCGGAGCCGGCGAGGTCGACGAGGGCGAGGCGACTCGAGTACTTTGGTTCATCCGGCCGAGTCACATCCAATGTGTCGATGCGAATGGTGAACATGCAGTGCGACCGTGAGGAGGCCGCATTGAGATTGTGCGACCCCATGATCTTGGCGCGCACGCCCGTGCGAAAGTGCTCGAGCACCTCTTCGGCGGACGCGCACTCGACTTCGTGGAGGTCTTGCACGTAAAAATGGTTGTTGGCGCTGCTGTAGCGCATGCGAAGGCCAGCGAGCTCGTTGGGATTGACTCTGCGCGCCGCGCGGCTCGCGCGGGCTTTGGCGTCGCGTCCGTCTCGCAGAAGCAGATGTTGGGGGTTGAGGAGATCGAGAATCTTCTCGTTGTAGATTTGCATGTAGGAACAGTGCACGCGAAACTGGACGTTTTCGTCCCGCTCAGCGACGCGCATGCGCTCAAAGAGCGCCTCGGCGGCGCGGGGGACAATGCCGAGTCGCGCAGGGTCAGTGTGCTCGATCTGGGGCTCTACGGCGGCGGAGCGCGCGTGCTCGGCGTAGACAAAACCCTCCATGGTATGCGTTTTGCCGCTGCCCGTCTGTCCGTAGGCAAAGACGGTGCCATCGTATCCGTGGAGCACGCTCTCTAGGAGCTCAGGCAGGCCGGCCTTGTGGAAGACGTCCGCCTGCTGCTGCGACTCATCGAGAACGTCGTCAAAGGTAAAAGTACGGCGGCCGTTCGTCCCGGGAATGTCAATATGGACTTGCTTGTCGGAGACGCTGGCCCCCAGCAGCGTCTGGCGCGCGCCCTTCTTCGCCTCGCTGTCGAGCAGGGGCCGCACACGCACCACTACGCGGATAGCGCTGGTCTGGTCCTGTTCCTCAGGGAGCATCTCGGCCGCGTCATCGACCTTTTCCCTCTCGGGTCCGGCCGCGGGCGACGCCATCGCTCAAGGTCTCAGTTGCAGCAGAACTTGACGGGTCGGCGGCAGCGTGAACGTGACGCGCGGTTCATCACCGCCCTCCGCGCGGGCGGCGACCGACGCAAAGCCCGCTGGTCTGCTTTTTGGCGCCTCGCTCCCGATGTCTGCGCTGCCGAGATTGCGATCGTGGATGTCCGTCCGCGAAAGCTCTTGAACCTTTGGCGAAGGTGGCGGCCCAAACGATATCCGTTGGTAGGGGGGCTCGCACGCGAGCGGGCCGTGTGCGCTCGCTCGCGGACGGCGGGCACTCGACTTGGAGGTGGAGAGCCCAAAGCCTCGAGCGCGCGCGCGTCGCCGCGGCGGCGATGGGCGGCGATGGCGAGCTCGGAGGACCCGCAGGAGAAGCCCCTCGGGTTCGTGTGCTCGCGCAGACAAGCGTGCGAGCTGTGCCACGGCATGTGCGAGCCGGGAGACCGCATCTTGCGCGTGGACCTCCTGGCCAAGGCGTCTGACGCCGCCGCCGCCGCCGCTGCAGAGAGCGTTGAAGACGCCGCTGCGACGTTGCCGGCCGACGAGGAGAAGCCGAGGCAGAGGAGGAGCGCGTGGGTCCACCGCGAGTGCGCGCTGGCGCATGGGTGCGAGACGGGCCTCGGCAAGACCGTCTGCAAGCACTGGCGCAGGTTCGGCTCGTGCCGCTACGGAGCAGCATGCCAATTTCTGCACCCACGAGAATGCGCTGGCGAGGCCCCCGTGCACAGGAGAATGTGCCAGGGAAAGCGGCGCGCAGTGCGCAAGGACGGCCGCGTGGGCGTTTTGCGCAGGTTCGCGCTGGAGCAATTCGGCGAGGACGCTCTTCGACGCGGGTCCGGCGTCTTGGACGGCGCCGGGGGCCATGGCGAGCTTGCCTTTGAACTCTCGAACCTCAACGAGATCCCCTGCTGCGTGGTGGACCCGCGGCCCGTCAAGCTCGAGGGGTTTGCGCGAAAGCTGGCCCTCGGCATGTACCATCGTAACCTCGGGGCCGAAGGTGTAGCTCATGTATCGCGAGACCTGTCTGCGCCAGTGCGCAAGGTGGGCCATCTCGGGCTCTACGTGGACGCGGCGCTTTTAGAGCTCGTCTATGCAGGATGCGTCGACGAGACCGTCTGGACAGACCTTCTTGCGCGCGCCAAGCGGCTCGCATGGACCTCGAAAGGGCTCCATGGCCACGAGGACGCCGAACACGACGACAACGACGAGACCGACGAGACCGACGACGCATCGCTTGCGCCGCAGCCCAGCACGGAGGTTGCCGGAGACGCCGACGACGACGCATACAACTCGAGTCTGTGCACGGAGATCGAGGACGGGAGCTGCATTGTGGAGACGATCATGTCTTGCTCGGCGGTGCTCGGGATGCACCCCGATCAGGCCACGGAGCCGCTCGTGGACTTGGCGCTGCGGCTCAACGTGCCGTTTGCGGTCGTCCCGTGCTGCGTGTACAGCAAGCTCTTTCCCAAACGCGCTCTTGCCGACGGGACGGCGGTACGCTCGCACGCTCTTTTGGTACAATATCTCTGTGAAAAGGACTCTCGCATCCGGACGGCGAAACTCGACTTTGAGGGCAAGAACACGGTCGTCTATTTTGATCCTGGGTGGATCTAATCCTAGTCCGAATGCGAAGGAATCGTGCCGCAGCCAATTTTCGTCACCCCCGCAAGCCGTCTCGACGAAAGCAGTTCGCCGCGGGCGACGCATGGCCGCTGCGCGCACGCCGGGGCACAATAATTCATGCTGTCTGATACGTAAATGAAGAGTCCCAAAAAGAGGCGGGCCGGAAAGACACACAAGAAGAAGATGGCATTGTCACGGAGGAGTTTACACGGCAGTGGTGGCCTGCTTCGGCGCGATGTTGTTGTTTACAACAGAGCCAGAGGGCATGGAGAGGCGGGCGCGGTTCTGGGTCCCGTGTCCAGAGGCGGAGGCGATGCTGAGCGCAGCGCTGAACTTTTCGCCGTAGAGGTTCTCAAGGGCTTGGAGCTCCTCGTCGACAGCGGCCTTGTGAGTCTTGTACGCCGGGGACTCGAGGAAGCTTGCAAAGGGCTGCTGGAGTTTCTCGAGGAGCTCGATGCGAACGTCCTGGAAGACGAGCTTCGGGGTACGCTGGTCGTCAATGGCGGCCTGGATCGCGTTGAGGGCCTCGTTGTTGTCCGTGAGCGCGGGCGTGGGCACGAGGTACTTGTTGAAGATGATGCGGGCGCGGGAGGCGCGGATGTTGGCGGCCTGGATGAGGGTGAATTCGCGCTCGGCTAGGATGAAGCGAATGCTGTTACCGAGCGCCTTGTCGTCGAGGGCGTCGACGTACTGGGTAAAGAGGGTGGCGAAGGCCGGGTGCTCTTGTCCGAAGCAAAGACCGAGGTTGGGATGGCGCGCCTCGCTGTGGAGCAGCAGGGCACGCTGGAGCGCCTGGTCGATGGACTCTTGGTCAAAGAGGACAGAAGGGTAGGGCAGGAGCATCTGGCGGAGAGACTTGAGGATTGTCTCACGCTCCGCGGCGACGAGGTCATCGTTCATGAAGCGCTTGAGGAAGGCCGGGTCGGCGTAGAAATTGATGATCTTGTCGACCTTGTCTGCGTTTTTGTCCTGGCAGTGCGGCTCGAGGATGGCCCGCAGGAGGACGCCGACCTCTTTGAACTCCCTGCTGACCTCGGACACTTCGCGCTTTCCGGCGGGGAAGCGGTCGGCGATGTCGAGGAGGCGCTCGGCCGCGAGCTGCACGGGCCTCCTGATGTGGCTGGTGTTGTCCCTGGTGAGGTTTTTGTTCTGGATGAGGACCGAGGCCTTGAGCACCCACTTGAAGAGGTCCCTCTTGAGCTCCTTGGCCTTGGCCTTGCCGTCGGTCTTGACGACGACCTCTTTGAGCGCGGACACGATGGCGTCTGCCTCTGTGCCCATGAGTTTCACGAGCGTGGCGCGGCCGATCTTGCTCTCGCCCAGCTTGGATGCCATCTTCTTCTTGGCGCCCAGCGCCGAGATGCGCCTGCCCTTGGTCTTGGGCGACGCATTTTCGTCCGCCATCCTCCCTCTCGCCGCGCGCGGGGTTTCGCGCGCCCGCCGACTTTGCGCGTGCGTCCTGCGCCTGCAGTTCACGGTCTGCCTCCCGATTCTGCTGCTGCTGCTGCCGACGATGCACGACTAAGCCCACTTGCTTGCAGACAGACAGCCGCTGCGCTGCGCTGCGCCGCGCTGCGCTGCGCTGGTCGACTGCGCTCCGGGTTTGCTCGATTCCCGTCGGTCGAACGAACGAAGGTTAGCTAGGTTGGGCGCTTGCACGCGGCGGCACGGACGGAGGCCCAAAGTTTTGGGCCGAAGAGCGTGCACAATGCATGAAAAGCACAGTGCGTGCGTGCGTGCATGCTGCTCTTGACATGCATGCACAAACGCCAAGAGAGGAGCTCCACGCGGCGAGGGCAGTCGATCGAGCGCCCGCCAAGCCGTGGACTTCCCACGCGCGTGCACGCGCCCGCCCCGAACGATCGGCGGAGTAGAGGACGAGTCTACGTACGTACCCGGGGTACCATACGGGGGCCAAAGGGGCGGCGCAGAGTGCCCCCCGGGGCGGCGGAAGCTCCCGGTTTCAAGGCGGCGCGCGGGGGGCACGCGCGGAGTCACCGCGGCTGCCCGGAGCTCGCACCTCGGGCGGCCAATTTGAATTTCAATCCTGACCTGATCTAATCTATTCTAATCTCGCGCGCGTCGAGGTGCGCGCGAGGCGAGGAGGAGGGACGCGGGGACGCGCGGCCGGGGGTGGGCCGCCCGGGGGCGCCGCAGGGAGGCGGGGAGGTGCCAAGTTTGAGGCGCGGGAGATGCAGCATCTGGGCAGCGAGCCGGACGACGTGGACCGCACGGAGGCGCTCCTGGCGCGCGGCGCCGCCCACGAACTTGTTGAAGAAGACGGGGAGAGCCCGACGCTCGAGGAGTGGAACCCGGACGCGGCCCGGGAGGTCTTCAGGGGCGACAGGGACGATGAGGAGGAGCTGGTGACCAAGACGTGGTGCGAGCTGGCGCGGCTCTCGGCGGTGGCGGCGCTCAACGACGCGGTGACGCCGACGGCGGCGCTCGTGGAGCTGGTGCTGGTCTCACACGCGTACGCGGACCCGGTGCAGGAGAGGACGAACCTGGCGGCGTACTCGACGGTGGTGACGGTGACGACGTTCTTCCTCAACCTCTTCAACTTTGTCATTGTGGTGTCCATGGCCAACGTGGGCCGCGCCGTGGGCATGCAGTACTGGGAGGACGTCGGATCGCGGGTCCGACTGGCGGCGATGGCGGCGCTCGGGGCCGGCCTGCTGTGCGCGCTGGCGCTCACAGTGTCGCAGGGCCCCATTTACGCGCTGTACAAGACCGCGCCCGAGGTGGAGCAGGCTGCGCACGCATTTTTCCCATTCCGCGTGTGGAGCACGCCGTTTTTGCTCTTGTCGCGCACCTGGAGCGGGGTGCTCTCGGGGTACCAGTGCGTGCACACGGCGACCGTGTACAATAGCGTCCTTGCGGCGGCGATGATTGGCGGGAACCTGATTGGCGTGGTGGCGCTGGGCGGCGGCCTCGCTGGGTGCGCGGTCGCGAGCTTTGTCGTTTCGGTGGCGGGCGCCGTCGCGGGCTTTGGTCTCGTGCTGTGGTGCGCGCCGAACATTGCCGTCAACACGCAGCTGCTGCGGATGCCTCTGCTCGGGCGCAGCGAGGCGGACGACCGCGCCACGGACTCGCACCGGCTGGTGGCCTATTGGCGGTCGGCGGCGAACATGCTGATCCGCTCGTTCCTGCTGGCCGGCTCGCTGTGGGTGCTGGCCGTGCTGGCAAGCCGGCTCGGCCCCACGCAGCTGGCGGCTCACCAGGTGCTCTTGCAGCTGTGGACGCTGACTTCGTACCTGGCGGACGGCTTTGCGGATGTGGGCACGATGCTGGGGAGCAAGCTCTTGGGCGCGGACCGCGCGCGGCGCGTGATCCCGACCTTTAACCGCTTGCTGGTCATGGGATCGCTTACGGGGGTCGTCTTTTGCATCGTGTTTTTCGCGGCCAGGGACGTGCTGATTGCGGCATTTACCTCGGACGGCGACACGCGCGCCGAGCTGCGCACCGTGTGGCCTTTGCTGAGCTTGATGCAGCTCTGCAACGCGGTTGTCTTTGTCTACGACGGACTCATCTATGCCACGCAGGCCTTTCACTACGTGCGCAACATTATGCTCGCCGGCTCGCTCGTCCTCTTTCTGCCCCTCATTGTCGCCTCGTACTACACGTTCCACACCCTGCTCGGGCTCTGGATGGCCAAGGCCGTGCTCAACACGTGGCGCGCCATCGGCGCCGTCTACGTCATTCACTACAAGTTTTATCCCCGCTGGCGGGTGGCCTAGATGGCGAGCGTGGTCGTAATGACTCGACACCGGGGAGGCGACGGAGAGAGGAGTCAAGGAGGTGGCTTGGCGCGTGGAGACGCGAACAACACGAAGAGGTGGCTCTTTATTATCGCAGCCGGAACGGTGGCTCGGCGCGGGCCAGCTATTTAGCAGGGTCGTTGATTCTCGTTTGCGCGCCATTGCCGCGGTCGTCGTCGTTGTCGTCATCAACGTCGTCGTTGTCGTCGTCAAGCGTGGAGCGGACAGGGCCGCGGGCGGGTGGGGGCGTCTTGTCGGTGCTCTCGCCGTCTGTTTTCTTGGCCTTTTTGCGGGCCACGGCCTCGTCGCGCATGTCTGCTCGCGCATCCGCAACGCGCATCCGAACACGACGGAACATTCATCCATTCATCCATCCATCCATCATCATTGTACATTAGTTCGTCCTGGCCGCTTTTGCTGCTTCGGCAATGAACAGAAAGAACTTACCTTGCAGGCTCTTCTCGAGCGGCTCGATGAACTCCTCGAACTGGATGCAGCGCAGGCCATCGAAGACGTCCCGCGCCGAGACGGTCTGGCGGCGGTCGTTGCGGCAAAAGGTGTTTGATCTGCGGCGCGACGACCTGGTCAGTGCGCGCGTTGCGGCGTAGGGCGAAAGGGTCAGGAGCAAACGTACGCGTGCGTCAGGTACAGAATGAAGATGCCGCCGGCCTTGGCAAAGGCGAGCTTGGCCTCCTTGGAGACGGTGACGCCGTCGGGCAGCTTGCGTTTCAAGATACGCGCCACGCTCGCCTGCGGCAGCTCGAACTCCTTCTCGATGCCGGTGCCGCTCGCCGAGGGCGCGGTCGCCGCCGTGGCTGCCGTCGCTGCCGTCGCCGCGGTCGCCGCCGTCGCCGCCGTGGCGCCCGGCGCGCGCGCGCGCTTGGTCGCGTCGCCCATGGGGATGGTGGTGGTTAGTAGAGCAAGGCAGTCTGCTTCATGGAGCAGGCGCCGGCCGCACTTTGGGACCGCATCGGGCCCGAACTCTTGGCCCGGATTTCCGGGGGCGGCAACGGAATTCCGGGACCGCGCGGAGGCGGCCTCGGCCGTCAAAATGCGGCTTCGCGGCGCGGCGCAGCGGAGGGATTCTCAGGGCGCGGGCGGGAGGCTTGGTCGGACCTGGCAGCATCCTCCGCTCCTGCAAGATCCGTTGATCCTGCTTTTGTTGGCGCGGGTCGCTCGAGACGGGGTCAGCTCGCTTGCGGGAATGGACATCATTTCGGGCCCGCGGGGCTGCAGATGGTCGCGATCTACTTGCGGTGCACATGGTCATCAATCAACTTGAATCAGTCGTGTCGAGATAAGTCCTCCCCGAAGAGAACCTCGGGGGTATCATTGCGGCGCGCCTGTGAAAATCAACATGTCTTGGCGCGCGCGCGCGCGCGGCACGGCGTTCGCTACGATACGCCCGGGTCGTCCCGAGTCCGCCCGTAAAAGAAAGAAATGCACGCCGGCGAGTGCAGGGGACCTGACGAAACGAAGCTCTTGAGGTGCGGGTGTCAAGACCTGAGGCACCTGCTGAGGCAGTGGAAAAACGCCTTCTCACACTCACTCTTCTCTTCCGAAGGAGCTCTAGCGAACGCGAAGTCAACTAACCTGCCACACTCTGTCAATCATTCAGGCTGCGCGTCTGCCTGCCTGCAGCACGGTGCAGCCGAAGCCCGAGGCTCTACATCCGCAGCGCTTGGCACCCGACCGCGCGTCCGTAGGTACGTACTCCACGTACAGTCTACGTGCATACTACCCGCGGGGTGTTCATCATCCATCCGTCGCCAGGCCAGTCCAAGACGTCGTCTTCTCGCCGGCGGATGCGTTGCGTTGCATCGTGGCGTTGCGTTGCGTTGAGCGCCAAGTCACCAAGTCAAGCCTTGTCAAGTCGCTATAGCCGGTGAGCAGCGAAGGGGGTGTCCACCTATTACAAGACGTCGGGGTCCGCGGAGCAAGTTTCAAAAAGAGATTTGAATTTCGATTTCGAGACAATGATTTGAGATTATCAAATTGCAGACAGACCATTTGCAAACCCGCTCCGCTCCGCTCCCCGCCAGACAGAGTCCGGGTCGTCGGGAGGGCCGCCGTCGGCGCGGCGCTCTCCCCCTCTCGCGCGAGATTGCGAGTTCCTCCGCCCGCTCGCGCAGCAGAGCAGGTCGCAGTACGGGCAGGCGGCAGCAGAGCGCGAGCGCGAAGGCGAGGCCGAGAGGCCGCGGAGGCGCTGACGGCCTGCGAGTAGCCGCGCCCCGGCCCGGGCGGGGCGGGGCGAGGCGAGGCGGAGCGCGGCGCGGCGCTGCTGGCGAGGACGAACCCGAGAAAGCGCAGAGCAAAGCCGACGGGAGCGGGACCGCGAGCACGTCGAAAATGGCGACCGCGACGACGGCGGCATCGACGCCGGAAGCCTACGAGGCGGGCGCCGAGGACGCAGACGCGAGCCAAAAGATTGCCAGCAGCAGCGAGCAGGACGCCATCGCGAGGTCCGCGATGGAGGATGAGTTTGTCGCGCTCGCCAAGCTCGCCGCCGGCGCGCTGGAGAAACAGACCAAGCAGGACCACCAGCGACGCAAGGGCTCGAGGCTTGCGCGCGCCGGGTCCGACGGCGCAATCCCGACCATGGCCTCGTCCTCGTCGGCCTCATCGCTGTCGAGCGCCGGCCTGGCGTCGCCGTCGTCGGCAAGGACCGCCGCCAGCGCAAAGGTCAGCAAGGCCGCCGCGGCGCGCGCCTTGACCGGGGCGAGGCTCAAGGCGAAGCTACAGTCCGTCACGGGCGGCATCCTGCCGGCGACGCCCGAAAATCAGGAGGTCTTCCTCGGCGCCAAGAGCCCCACCGCCCTCCGCGCCGCCTGGACCTCGAAGCCCTCCACCACCGACACGGCGGCGCTCGCGACGGCCCTCCACAAGGATCTCGAATCCGCTGCACAAAACGATCATGAGGAAGACGACGTCAACGGCGACGACGAGGACGATGGCAAGGCTGCAATCCCAAGCGAGGGCAGCGAGGCTGAGAGCAAGTACACGTCCGCGGGCGATGGCAGCGACCTTTCGGAGGCGTCGAGCCAGTCGTCCGGCGTCAAAAGCTCTGAAAACGGCGCCGCTGGCGCCTCCGCCGCCGCCGCCGCCGCCGCGTCGACGGCGACCACGAAGAAGCGGCGAGGGAGCGTGTACACAGACCTCATGGCCGCAGACAAGGGGCGCTTTCTGTTCTGCGAGGTCATGGGGTCCCCCGTGAGCGGCGGGAACTCGGAGCCGGAATCAGCCTCGTCGGCCATGTCGTCCTCAGACCCGCGCGCCCCCTGCAATCGCCGCCTCACTGCGACGCCCTCCATGGTCATGCTCTCCGAGGCCGCCGAGGCGCTCTCGGAGTCGCCCTCGGCGCTCGCGCCCATGGACGTGCACAGCACCGGGGGCGTGTACCAGCTACGGCGACAGAAACAGACGTCCCAACTCGACGCCCACGACCGCGGCGTGGCGCTTCGTCGGCAAGCGGCATACGGCGCGTCGCACGGCGCGCACGCAGGGGGACAGCAGCAGTCTTCCCATTCGGGCGGCCGCAACCGCGCGCGCTCGTGGACCTCGGCGCCGGGCGGCAGGTCCAAGGCTTCGCGACCCGCGGCTTCCTCGGGGGCGAACGCCAACCTCAGTGACCTCAGCCGGTACCTCTTGTCGGGGTCGCGCGCCCCGGGGTCCAAGTCGCGGGTGTCGGCGCCCGAGGCGCCCTCGCGCCGCGCGCAGTCTTCCGGCGTCGTGCCCCGCGTGCGCTTTGACGATGACGAAGAGGCCTCCACAAATTCGTCCCGGGAAAGGGCCGCCGGCACGACCCAGAACGGACGCCCTCGGCTCGACTTTTCCGCAGCGGCCATTGCCGCGCGGCGCAGCGGCAGCGCGGAGTCGCTCCAGAGCAAGTGGAGGCCGCCCGCCGTGGAGACGGGCAGGAATGTGCTCGCGCAAATCTTTGCTGACACCGAAGAGCCTGCGGGGGGGCCGCCTTCGCCGCCCTCCAACGCGAGCCACTCGAGAGGGCCCTCGCTGCGGCGGGCGCCGTCTCGTAGCGGATCCCTTCGTACTCTGCGCCGCGGGAAAAACGCCTCGAGAGTGGCCGTCTTCAAGCCCGAAGACGAGGAGACCGGGGCCAACAAGGTCGCCGCAGCGTTCGGCGAAGCGAACCCGGAGCGCGGCGGCCTCGTGGTGGGCGGCGGATCGAAGCGCGAGCGCGCGGCCTACCTCCTGGACTCTAACCTTGAGCGCTTTAGCGCCGTCCCGGAGACCGCCCTCGTCATGAGCAAGCTACCGCGTTCTCGGGGCGACGAGGAGCGCGCTGGTAAAGACGACGACGCGAGCTCGGATGAGGGCGGCGATGAAGTCGTGGAGCTCGACGACGAGGACGGGGACGACGTGGCTGCGGACAAGATTGTCGCGAAGCTAGGCAAGCGGTACCGCACGAAGCGCGGCTCCCTACAACGGTACATGGAGAACGACGGCAGCGCCGACGACAGGCCCGATCTCGTGCGCAAGGCGAGCCCCCGGGAGGTGCACAAAATTGGTATCCTCGACCTGCGCATCTTCAACACGGACAGGCACGCGGGCAACATTCTCTGTGCATCCCGGAACGACGAGAACGGCGAGCACGTTCACCTGATCCCCATCGACCACGCGTTATCCCTCCCGGACTGGCACTTTCTCGCCGAGGCGTATTTTGACTGGCAGTACTGGGCCCAGGCGGACGCTCCCTTTGACGAAGAGACCAAGGCCGTGATTGCCTCGATCGACCTCGACAAGGATGTCCAGGCGCTCCAGGACCTCGGCCTCCCCGAGAGCTGCATTGCCACGAACCAGATCACCACGATTGCGCTCCAGACCGCGACGCGCAATGGCTTCTCGCTCAAGGACCTCGGCAACATGTTCCAGCGCCCCTTTTGCGCGGGTCACAACCTCCACAACAAGTACTTTTCGCCGCTCGAGCATATGGTCATGCTCGCGGCGGAGGCTTGCCACGGCCCGGCCTATGAACCCGCCGGCACCCATACCGAGGCAACCAAAGACCTGCTCTACCGCGGCTCCGCGCTCAACGCTTCCAACGACGCAGCGACGGAAGACGGTGAGAGTGCCGCTGGTAGCAGCGACGACGAAGACGATGACGATGAAGCCTACGACGTCGATGCCAAGGAACGCGCTGCGTTCGGAAATTGCCCACCTCCGCCCGGGTTTTGCGCGGCCTTTCGCGAAATTGTACAAGAGCACACTTCCACGGACTCGTGGCGCAAATGGCTTTCTCCTCTCAACGCCGTATAGGCTAGGTAGTACGTAGAAGTCGAGAGCTAGCAATTTGACGTATGTATACAAGCTCGGGCCCGGGAAGATGAGATACGCAGGCTACTCATGGTACACGTAGTAGGCCTAGCCTAGGCCTAGATCGAGAGCTAGCAATTCGACGTCTGATGTATGCATCATCGATTCGACCAGCTGATCAGCTCGGCGGCGAGATACGCAGGCTACTCGCGGTAACGTAGTAGGGCCTATGTCCGTACGTAACACATCATCGCTCGGCGGCGAGATGGATGTCTGAGAGCGCCAGCGTTCGCTTGCAAGCCTCGGAGAG
>KQ758891.1:791842-806242 GCA_001462505.1 Aurantiochytrium sp. T66 | reverse complement strand
AGCAGAGCAGAGCAGAGCAGAGCAGAGCAGAGCAGAGCCGAGCAAGCGCAGCAGCGCGCGCGCGGGCGGCGGCGGTGTAGCGGGCGCGATGTCCCGGCGGCCGCGGCTGGGCAGCGCCGCGTCCGCCGCGTCGTCGTCGGCGGGGTCGCGCGGATGGGCCTGGTGGACCGGCGCGAGCGGGGACGATGCCGCGGCGAGGGCCAACGGCGCGAGGAGCCGCGAGGGGGACGACCTGGACGACGACGAGGAGGAGGACGACCAGGGGCTGTGGACGCAGCAGCTGCGCAGGAGACGGACCCTGCCCGAGTCGCAGCGCAGGCTGCTCCAGGACGACGACCTCGCGTCCATACCGACGTCGGTCTCGCCGTCCGTCGCCAGCAGTTCCGTGCAGAGCCTGTTCCGCAGGGGCGGCGGCTCCAGGCTCTCGCGCGAGCTCTTCATGACGCGCAGCCTCGACCGCTCGTCGTCGTTTAGCTCCACCGCGAATCAGTCCTTCTTCGATCGCTCATGGAGCCTCGGTTCCTCGTTCACCATGCGCGGGTCGACGGATTCCGGCGGGGCTGCTGCCGCAGGCGCCTCCGCCTTTGGCAACAGACCCGGAGCCGGGGCTGGCAAGCCCGCGCTCGAGCCAGCGGCGAATTGGTCGTTTTCTGTGCCGACCATGATCCTGGCCGGCCTCGTCGCGCTGTACACTATACTCTCCGTACTGCTCAGTCTTAGCTTTCGTCTCATAGGGTTCCCCCTGCCCACGCTCCTGGCGCCAATACTGCTCATCGCGCTGACTGGCGTCGTCCTGGCGCGCCCAGGGACGCTTGCGTCCCTTTTGTGCACCGGCATCAACCTCGTCGCGCGTAGAGCCCTCGGGCTCGGGACCCGGGCCGAGATCGGGCGCATCGACCTCTTGCGCCGCCGCATCGACGGCATCGCCGTCTACTTGGAAGACGTGCCCATTCTTCAGGTTGAGGAGGTCTCGCTGCAGTTTACTTCCCGCGCAATGCACGCCTTCCACGGACCCACGCGCCCTCTTCTCACCCTTCTCGTCTCGGGGGTCCGCGTCAACATGCTGCACGCGTTGCTCGAGGCGCTAGTGCCCCCGCCCGCGTCGCCGGCGAACCGGGGCTCTTCTGCAAAGCCTGTCAGCTCGAGCGGCAGTGCCGGCGGTGCCGCCGCCGGCGGTGCCAAGTCGGCCTCCTCGGGCGCCAGAGCCAAGGCTGGCACGTCCGGCGCATCGTCTTCAGAGGACTCGAAAAAGTCCAAGCTCGGCTCAAAGCTCGCTCGTCAGCAAAAGCTCATTGGTCGGATACTCTGGGTCAGCGGCTTTATGATCGCCGAGGTCGACCGGGTTGATCTGCGCTTCATATCGAGCGATGTCAACTTCGACTTTCAGGCACGGGACATTCTTCTCTCCTGCGGTAAGCCCGCGGCGACCCCTCCCCCGGCTCAAGCCGAGGCCGGAGGCGGGTCAAACTCGGCGCCGGCCGCTGCCGAGACTGCGAGTGGCACAAATGGCGGCGGGAACCGCGCGGGGAGCGCCGGGCCCACCGACATCATCGCAGAGGCTAGAATGACCGTGGGCAAATTCCAGGTCGACGTCGGGAGCGGCATGAACGCCACGCCTGTCTTTCATATGGCCGATCTCTGTGTTGCCGGCGGCGTCGCGCACCTCGCCGAGTACAGCGAGCGTATCGCGAGCGAGCTCTGCACGTGCGGCGGCTCGCACGGGGCCGCGCTTGCCAAGCCTTCTGCGCGTGGCATCGCCATGGACACCTTCACTTTTGCCGTCGGCGAGATGGACATGCTCGCCTCACATCATCTCATTACCGCTATGCGTGTCGTGATTGGTCTACAGAAGGAGTCCCGACTTAATTTCCTCGACGACCGCGCTGGGGCCGGCGTCAGCGACGACCGCGGATCTTCGGGCGGCTCCCGAGATGCAGAAACCTACGCAACAGATGACCAGGACCTCGCCAAGCTTTCCGCCGAGCGCCGCATCGAGCTCTCGCGCAAGGAGCGGCTCGGCCCGCGCTTGCAGCTTTCCAAGTTGCGCACCTCCTCCGAGGTCTCCGAAGACTTCAGCGAGATGTCCGTCGACTCCGCAGGATGGGAGTGCGAGCGGTGTAGCTTCTACAACCAGCCGCTTGATATGGTATGCGCCGTTTGCAAGCTGCCCCTTAGTGGGACGGCCGCCGCCGATCTGGCGGCGTCTGGAGCAGTTGTCGCTGGTGCCGCGGGCGTCGACGAGGGCTGCGAAGCCGACGACGACGAGGACTTCGACCCACACGACGGGGGCGGGTCCCCTGACGGGCCCGACTTTGCCGCCGGGGCTCGCTTCGTTAACGATTCCAGCGATGACGACGAGGACGACGAGGACGACCGCCTCAAGTCTCGACGACCAGGGACCGGCGCTGGCGATAGCCGCTTCACGCGTACTCCAGAGTACATGCTGTTCAGCATTTTACGCCGCTTGCCATCGCGCTGCGAGCTTCGTGTCGGAACGCTCATGTGTGCCGTGCAGGGCGAGAGCGCCAAAAACGCCACCGGGGGCTGCGCTCTTCTGCACTGCCAACTCGAAGCCCAGCTAGGCGCGCGCCGCTCATCGTCAAGGATTGGTGATGTAGCCAGCAAAGTGGTTTCGCGCGCAGCGGACCTGAGCTTTCGAGTGCAGCACATGACGGGATCGCTCCTCCCGGTTTCCTTCGAGAGAGTCGCGGCCAACCAGATCTCGGTGCGCGACAACCGCGACTTTATGCTGCTCCCGGAGATCGAAAAGCACACCTTTATGCAAACGCGCGACTGGCGGGTGCGCATCGGCCTGGAGGGCGAGGTGGCCCAGGGCAATGTGCACGAACCCATCCACAGACAGAAAACGACCTCCATCAACGAGATCGATGATCCGGACTTGGCCTCCGACGAGGCCAGCGGAGACAAGGACCAGGATAAGCCCAATAGCGCCTGGAACTGCGCCTCGTGCAACAACCGCAACGCCTCCACGGATCTCAAGTGCGCGCTGTGCAAGGAACCGTACCATCCGGTGGTCGTTCTTCCTGCTTCCTGGCTCGAGATGTCGCCCGTCGCGGACGGCTCGCAGCCGGTACAGAATGACCACCACCATGACACCGGCATTCGCGTCGACGTCGACATCCGCAAGCCCGAGTTCCAAGCCAACGTGAGCGCCTTCGAGTGCCTTGCAAGTCTGAAAGGCGCGCTCTCGCAGCTTGAAGAGGATGACGACGAAGACGATGATGATGTTGATGACGATGACGAAGAGGGTGCTGCCGGGGTCTCGCAATCCTCCAAACGACCGGCGTCAACGTCGGCGTCGTTATCGTCCAGCGAGCACTTGGGTTCCTCTCGCAAAGGCCGAACTCCTTTGGCGAACGATTTCAGCAGGAACGAGGTCACGGGCGCAGGTAAAGAGACGCGGCTATCATCGAAACGCGACGGGCGGTCTCTGTCGCTCTGGGTGGCCGAAATGCTTGGCGTATCGTCTGCGCGGACGCTCAGGCTGAGGCTTGAAGTGTCCGACGCGACCATGACCCTCCTGCCGCTCGTACCGCTCAGTACCCGACGACAGGCCCCACAGGGAAACACAATCACCTCCACGAGGCTCCAAATGCAAGCGCAAAAGCTTCGAGTGGAATTGAAGCTGGATCATGCAGTTCCTCCTGCGCTCGCGGCCCTCGCCATCCGGAACGCCCGCAAGTCTGGCAAACTGCCGGTGCAAAAGCGCCACGGCGTGCAAAAGATGATTGGCGCCGCGGAGGTCTTTGTCGGACCTCTCTGTGTTTGGCAGCTCTTTAGCCCGCGCGAGGCTCAGCACAGGACTAATGCGCTCGTCCAGTGGAGCTCGGAGATCCCCGCTGGAGCGGCCGATCTCGACGACTCGAAGCGCAGGGCGCGCATCCTGCACATGGTCGGTTCTCTCTCCACCAAAGGGCGCGTGCACTGGGACAAGGGAGCGCCATCGCCTCGAGTGCTCGCCGTCAAAACGGTGGGCGCCGAGCCCGGGATGCGAGTTTCCCTGCACGGCGCCACGGCTCTACGCCTCGTTGCCCTTGGCTACGACTATGTGAACGAGTACCTGCGCTGCCTGCAGACCCAACCACAGCCGAGAAAGACTCAGGCTGCCGAGGCAGCAGCAGCAGCTTCCGGTAGCGCCACGCGCTCTTCTGGGGTTGCAGCCCCCGCGACCGTTTCAAGTGCGATCGCTACTATAGCGAGCAGCGTGCACGTCACCGTGATCCTGGCCAAGGTCACGATTGTGGTGTATGCCATCGAAGGTCTCTCGAACGCGAGACACGCGTTTCGGCTATCGCTACCGGAAATCTCGGCGGAGCGCAAAGTCCACGAGAGCATCAAGCTCCGACTGCGCAAGCCATCTCTCGCGCTAGCGACCTCGACATCTGTAAACTCGAGTGGTACCTTCCATCCGGTCCTGAAGTGTATCAAGATCTCGGCCGACCTCGACTCCGCTGTTGAGGAACTGGGCGCGAGCGACGGAGATGCCGCCGCATCTTCGGGGTCGCCAACTGCGACGGCTGGGGGGTCCGGATCAGCCTGGCCCACTGCAGCCGCGGTGCATACACTCGACCTCAAGCTTTACCAGGTGCAGATCACTCAGGGCCCGGAAATCGAGTTTGGAGCGGCGCTGCAGGCGCTCTTACAGCAGCGCAAGGCGCTTCGGCAAGGTCTGCGGGATCTCGCGGCGCGCCGAGGCGTCCTTCCGCCGGCACCTCTGGGATCCCCGATCAAGAAGCGTCCCGGCAGCCATAGACGCGAAGGCTCGAGCCACTCGGCCGATGGATCGAAGCAGAACGTTTTCGCCGAGGCCTTTGCCTCGTCAATCCCACGCGCCGCAGCCACCGAACGTACCATTGACCCCAAGAGCATCATTGCTGGCGGGAGAGGCGGCGCCGGGTCTGCCAGCGACGGAAGTTTTCGCAAAACAGGAAGCGGACACGTCGCCGATGGCCCGGACCGAAAGGGTCGCGGCCAGCTGAAACGGCAGAGGATCCGCGTCAAGTTGCAAGCTGACGAGATCCTCGTGCGCTTTCTCCACGACAAGCATGCATTCAAAGAGGACCCTCGGCTCGTCAAGTACATGCCCCATCCGGGTAGTCGAGCTGGGGCCTCGGGAGCGGCCAAGGGGCCGCCGTCCTATGTGGCGTTCTTCAGCCTCAAGAACACCGCGGTCGGGCTCGAATGGGATAGCTTTGAACACTCGAAGCAGGGGTTGCGGGATCTCGTCTGGGCATTCGACGATTGCTCGAGCGAACGGGCCGCCCGCGCCGCGCATGCACACGGGTTCTCCTTTGCAATGGGGGGTCGCATCGTTCAGTTCGACATGGAACACTTTGTCTTCCAGCTGCGCGACCACCGAAGACCCCTCGCCGAGGCCTGGTCGCTCTCGCTCCCGCGTGCGACCTCGCTTGTGCTCGCCGAGCTTCGCGGCACCCCCTCGTGCACTTCGAGCGCGACAGTGGTGCTGAGCGAAGCCTTTCCCCACGTCATTGCGCATGACTTCACGCTCAAGGCGCAGGACATGCTGGACGGCATGTCTGCTCATCCTTACGGCGTCACTTTTCGCGAACTACCACGTGTCTCGATGCCGATGAAGATCTACTACGAGATGGAGCTCAACTGCGCGCAGCTCAATGTGGCGCATGGTGACTGCCTCACCGCTACGCTCAATGCTTTTGACGTTGCTTTCTCTAGAATGCTGCCCAAGTCTTCTGACAAGCGGTCGCCCAAACTCGGATTCTGGGACCGCCTGCGCTACCTCTTTCACGGCGTGCTCTGCGTTAACGCCAACCGGGCGAGCGTCCGTCTACTTACGGTATCGCCGTGGCATGGCGACACGGGCCTGCTCATTGCCGGTAATGCGCTCCAGCTGCGCAATCTGCGGGACGTGAACGAGGTTCCGGGCGCCAGCCGGCGTCGGACGCGACGACGCGCCGACCCTGATGGCAGGTTTGGGCAGGCGCATGGCCTTGCCAAACGCTGGTCACAGAACAGGTCGGTGACCTCTGATGGCTCTGCGCGTGACGTCATGGACTGGAACACCTTCTTCGTGCCCATGTCGCGGCAAGGGTCAATTCGCTCCCGCAAGCTGAGCTCCGAGTCGGTCGGCCAGGAGTCGCAGGCTACGGATCCCACCACTGGCGGAAGCGTGCATGGTGGCGAGCCCTTGACGAGCGAGAGCTCGGGCGACACGCTCCCACTCGCGCGCGAATGGGAACTGACGTGCAGCCAGCTCGTTGTGAGCGCGATTCGTGACGAGCGCGGGGGCCGGGTGCTCCAGACCACGCTACTCACTGTGCCCCGAACGCGGCTGCAAGTCTCCTTTCGTTGGGGTAGCAATGTCACCTTGGACCACTACGTGCAGCTGCAGCACGCCGCGGACGCGCGTCCCTGGAACATTGACGACATGTATGCCGATTTTCGCTCGGACGGCCTGGACCTCGGGCTCAAGTTCGAGCTCGGAGCGACTGCGGCCCAGGATCAGCAGTCGAGGGAACACCACGAGCAGCAGCAGAACCGTGAGTTCTCGCGAGCGCCAAGGCAAGAGCCGCACCACGAGGAGATTCCCGAGCGCTCATTGGGCGAACCCCCAGGGGAGCCGAGCCCCATCGACGACGCGGCATCAACGTACTCGAACGCGCGCACGATCGCCACCGCGCCCGAGGAAGACCTGGACGACGACGCCTTCGACTGCCTTTTCCCAACCGTGACGCTGTGCTGGGAAGCGTATCCTCTGATATGCGAGATTCGGCGGTCCTTTGCACCGGCGGGCCCGCCTCGCACCGCCCCGGAGAAGGCCACCTTTGCGAGGCTGTTGACGCGCCTGCGCATCGGGATTCTCGCAGATCGGCCGCGGCTGCTGTGGTGGGAAGAGCCGCGCTCGGAGGCGGCCTTTTTTCTCTCGGCAGACTCGGTCGTGACGCGCATCGAGTACATTCGCCCGCCTAGCCAGGGCATCGACTGGGCCCCACCGTGCGGATATCCGCCTTCGTGGGTCCAGCACGCGCTGTTGGTGCAGTGCTCGAGCGTACAGAGCCACTTCCTTCCGCGCGCAATGCCGTACCTCCCCGTCTCCGATTCGGCTATCCTCGTTGAGGAGCGCACGTACATGGACGCCACCGGGTGCAGCTGGCGCTTCTGGAACACGTTCCCACCGCCTCCGCCGGCAATTTTGCAGGCGATGAGCATGGCCGCCAAGCCGACGGACAACCCTGTTCATGACTTGCCCGCGTCAGAACCGTGGGTCATGACCCCGGCCATCATGCTCACTGCTGGGCAGTGGCAGCAGATGCAGGCGTCCATGAGGACGCGCGAATCGATAGCCTCGCAACACTCTGCGCATACGTTCATGGAAAGCGAGGACGGCCGTGAGGACGAGGCGTTCACGATCCGCATCGACGAGGCCCGTGTACGCTGGGCAATTAATATCCGCGACGCCATTTTCATGGTGATTGGCAGTGTCATGTTCGCCTACCGGCAGCAAGGCAAGGTGGACGAGCGTCTCCAGGAAGAGGCGTCCCGGGCAATGGCACGAGCGAACGGGCTCTCTGAATTTGACTCGTCGCCAGCGGCGACAGTCGATGAGGCCGCGAGGCCGCGCAGCGTGGACAGCGCGCACTTGACCCAGGCCCGCGACGAAAACGAGGTCACAGCGGTCGCCACTCCTGCAGGTGGGGACCGTGCAGAGAGTGGGGAGAGCCAGGAGCTCAAGGAGCGTCAGGGCCAGTTTGACGGGCACTTTTTCGGCCCACTGGTGGACTTCGACGACGCCTTTGCGCCGCAGACGCGGCCGAGCGGGTTTATGGCGGACTTGCTCACAAGGAGCGACCGGTCGCACAGCCGCCACTTCACGACCCCAATTGCCCACGTTGAGCACTGGGTTCATGACGATGAATCGAAAGCCCAGGATCGCGCTCTGCGCGGCATCACAGAAGATGACTCGGCTTTGGCACCGGGTGCTATGGGACTCGACATGGACGATGAGGGTATGGGCCTGCTGCCCGAAGAGGAGGGCTTTCCCGAGGAGCACCAGCGCGATGATGCACAGGATGCATCAGAATCCGAGAACGACGAGGAGGACGCCGGCGAGCTCGAGTTCCTTGTCAAGGTGCGCTGGGGCCAGGTGTTTCTTCGTGCGGATGCCGACGCGGCCTTTGTGACGGGCGAACTGGCCACGGTGCGCACGTACAAGAAACTGATGCAATGCTTCGACCGCGTCTCGGGGGCTGAGATGCCCGGGTTTGAGATGCTCCGTAAACAGGTGGACGTGAGCGTGACCGGAGCGCAGGTCTTCACGTTAACTGCCGAGAGCGCGGACGAGCGCCGCGACAAGTGCACGCCGTGGGTGAACCTACGTCGCGGCTACGAAGCCTTTTGCTTTACGGACACGCTGGAGGACTATGCATTTTGCTTTCACGAGAACGATCGCCTGAACAGCCCAGCCGCCAGCCGCGCATCGGGTGGCGATTCTATTCTGCGCAGCACCTCGGCGCATCGGCGCAACGTTAACACGTACGGGGGCTCGGGCAAGCGCAAGGGGTCTATCGAGCACCGCCCCGCGCTGGAGCGCATGAACTTTACCATTCATGAGGTGACCTTTGCCATCATCCCCCCGGACGTGAACGATGCAGCGAAGCCGTTGTCTCCGAGCGACGCGCGGGTGCCGCGGGGCAAGTTTCTGATTTCGATGCCGCATCTGGACATCTGCCTCGATTCGCGGTCTTTCTTCGATATTCTCGGTGTGATCCGCAAGCTCTTGCTGGTCATGCCGTCGCCCGACTACACGGCGCTTCTGCGAAAGGGCGCGGCACGCGACGACAGCTCGTCTCATGCGGGGCATGGTCGCACGGGATCCAGAGACTGGGACGACTTTCTCATTGAGTTCGACGACGCTGACGAGCTGGATGATAGCGACTCGGACGCGTATCAGTCACGGAAGGGTACCCAGGCCCTTCTGGAAGACAGCTTCGGTGAAGACGATCTTGGCGCGAGCGACGTCGATTCGACGAGTGGCGGCGTGGAGCGGACACCTCCAGATTCGGGTTCAAGCCTGATCCCACTCGATGGTGCGCGACCAGCTGCCGCGAGCCTCGACGACGACGCGGAC
This sequence comes from Aurantiochytrium sp. T66, assembly GCA_001462505.1. Classification (NCBI taxonomy): domain Eukaryota; class Bigyra; order Thraustochytrida; family Thraustochytriidae; genus Aurantiochytrium; species Aurantiochytrium sp. T66. Next base: position 797,115 of record KQ758891.1, on the reverse strand, counting down.
TCAGCAACAGCTAGCGGGTCGATGGCACGATCACGGCGCTCTCGCGGTGGCCACTCGAGGTCGCGATCTGTAGAAATGCTGCCCACGGAGGGGAAGATGAGTCGCCATAAGCCGACGGCGAGCGAGATGGGCCTTTCGACGCTGGACCCCGGTGACCTTGCGGCCTTCCGTGCCGAGTCGCGCCATGTGCGCTCCAACTCGAAAAGCTCGTTTTCCTCGCGACAGTCGCAGTCGCGGCGCAACAACACGTTCTACGGCAACATTTCCTCTCGACTGCGACCGCGGCAACGAAACGGCCACGCGCAAGGGTCGACAGCAGGGTCCGTGAGCAGCCAGCACTCGGGCCGTGCGCGGCGCAAGTCGATCGTCAGCTCGAAGCAGCTTCTGTCAGAAGCAGAGGCCGAACTCGTTGCGAACAACAACAGCGTGAGCGTGCTGCGCAAGATTGTAGAGCGCGTGATCGGCATGCGGGCCGTGGAGCACTTGGCACGTGAGTCGGAGCTCGTGTACGTGATCGGGCAAGCGTCGATTCGCCTAGTCGAGGACGGGCCAACGACGTCTTCGCCACATGGTGGATCGTGGGATGCCAAGGAAGGAAGAGGTGAAGGGTCGCCGCGCCAGCACGCCTCTGAGAAGCAGCAGCAGCAGCAACAGGAGCAGCAGCACCACCACCACCAGAGGCACGGCGAGCACCAGGCTTCGCCGACTTCCAAGGTGGAATATGACCGCGTGCTTATGCACCTTTCGAGCTTGCGCGGATCGCATACATTTTCGGACGACGGTTCGACGCGTGTGCAAATTTCGTTGGGCGAGATTCGGGTTCTTGACTCGATGCAGTCAGGGAGCGAGTTTCGGGACATTCTGCGGGGGTATGTGGTGAGCTCCGGCTCGCTGGCGTCGTCGCGCGTGCCTATTCTGCGCGTCGACGCGCGCACGCGGCCGCACTTTATCGTGGGCGATTACAAGGTGAACGTATACGAGATGCTGCAGGTGCTCATTTACCCCGGTGCGCCTTCTTATCGTTTGGCAGTTCATCTGACATACGATGCCGCGACCTTTTTCATGCGCTTCTTCCGCTCTGAAGCGGACGACGACCTTGAAGAGAACAATGGGATTGCCATGCACCAAGTGCAGCAGCAGCAACAGCAGCAGCAACAGCAGCAAACGCCGGTCGCTGCGAAGACGGGCGCCTCGGCGGCCGGCCCCGCGACAGGCGCTGCGGGCCACCAGGCGCCAACATCGCAAGTGCTATCGCCTGACGCTTCGGGGGCGCAGCGCGGCGCGGACCCGCTGAGCAGCCATTCCGTAATGAGTGGGAAACGATCTCGCGCCCGGAGCGGGTCGGCGGAGAACGTGCGGGATGCCGCCGCGCTGGCGGTCGCCAGCGTCGGGCATCATCTGGGCAACGAAGCAGGCGCCCCGCAGCGCCTGGTCCGCGCCGGGTACATTCTGAAGCGGGGCCGCAATGACATCTCCTGGGCTGCTGGGCGTGTGCGGCGGAACTATTGTCAGCTTCGGGTCGTCCGGTCCGACGGAGATTTACGGCGCGTCGTGCTCGAGTACTATCGGTCAGACTTTGAGACACGGCTTCGGCTGCCGCCGCGAGGCACTGTGGATTTACGCAATGTCATTCTGCTCGAGTTCTCGCAAGACCTGGGCGCACCGAAGCACGCGCTGGACATGGTGGTGCAGGTCTTGCCTACTTCGCCGCGGGGCCGCGCGGATCGAAACGCCGCCATTTCGACAATCACGTACACATTTTCTCCCGACCTGAGCGGGCGCCGTGGGCGCACGATGCACCCGAATGTGGCATCAGCGGAGTGGGTAGCGGCGATGCGACCGTTCTGTCGCAAGGATGTTCTCGGAGAGGATATCCTCAGAGTGCTCAACGACGAGCAGTACCGCGCGACCTTTGAGGAGATCTCAGCGAACGCTCTCAAGGTGCTGGTCAGCTATACGCAGCGCCGCGGCGCCGCGGGCGGAGGTGGCGGGAAGCGCGACGGCCACCAGCACCATGACCATCAGCAGCAGCAACAGCAGCTGCTCCTGCAGCAGCAACGGGCAGGCTCTTTCTACCCGGCAGAGCCATGGGCGGACGACCTCGGTGCGCTCGTGGCGGAGGGGACCCCTCTGGAGATGCTGCGTGATCCCGCAGAGTACGAGCGGTTTCTCAAGGTCAATATGGCGAAGCGATACCTGCTGTCGAAGCGGCGCGCCTCGGCCATGGGGCTTCTGGATCGAGACACAATTCGCATGTATTCCGGTGAACTGATGGACCTGGTGTACCTGCGGTACGTGCGCACGTCGGACCTGCACATCACTGCCGCAGTGCAGGGCTTCCCTTTTCCAATCCGTAGCCTGGGTAAGCGGCGCGGCGAGTGCGCTGCCGTGATCATCCGGTTCGAGCTGATGACTTGGCAAAAATTCTTCTCCGTGCTGCGGCACACGGTGACGAAGCGTCTCCTGTTCTCCATTATGGGCGGCGGCAATTCTCGTGCCAAGGAGCGATCGGCCCTGAAGGAGGCCAAGGCGCAGGAGAAGCGGCAGGAGGCGGCCGCGGCCGCCGAGGCCGCGAACCGCGAGAAGGGCGGCGCGCGGATGCACGGCATTCGCCGTCCGCCGAACCTCAAGTTTCTCCCCACCTTTGCGAACGCCCCGCAGGGCCAAGCCGAGCAGGGGAGCGCCGCGGACAGTGGTGGCGAGGGAACTACCCCGCACACCCCGGAGACGGCTCCCTCGGGGGAGACGAAGAGCACCAGCAGCCTTGGCAACGGACTCGTCGGAGCCGTGAGCAGCGTTAGCAAAGATGCTCCGGACAGTGCGTCGTCGAACGACTCGCGACGACGCCGTGGCGGCTTTCGCTTTTCGTCGACCACAAGCCCGCTCTCGACCATCTCGTCGACGGGCACCGCCGCAAACTCTTCTTCGGGAGAGCCTTCGAGCGCGCAGGATCGCGAATAAAGGGATCGACCAGCCGAGCGTAAAGTGAGAACGAATCGTAGATTTTGTTGTGCAAGAGTGACCTTGATAGCGCGATTCATTGAGACCCAGGATCTGGTGCTCTACTTGTCGAGCGTGTACTTCGCCTCGTCGTCTAGCTTGTTCGCAACGAGCGAGGCGTAGGTGTCATCGACCATCTTTTGCAAGGGAATGTACTCGATGCCGAGACCGCCTTCTTTGGTGGGTTTGGTAGACCGCTCAGTGTTGACGAGGGTCTTTGCAGGGGGCGTGGCGCCCGCGACGGCAGGGGGAATTTCCGGGTCGAGCTCCGAGGGCAGGGACGCTTTGCGCTCCTCAGAGACCTCGCTCGAGGCCTTGAGCGCATCGATGACCTCGGCGACCATGGGCGTGCAGGCGACGAGGACGTTGCGCTGACCCCAACCGGTCCAATCGAGGTCCATTGTGGCGGCCACGACGTGGGCGCGAGCTACGTCGCGCACGTCGACGAGGGCGGAGCTCTGCTGCTTGATCTTGGGCGCCGAGAAGTACTTGAAGAGGTTGAACATGCTCGTGTGGAGCCGCGGCTTGTCCTGGCCCTCGAGGATTGGGCCGTAGATCATAGTCGGGTTCATGACGCTGAGCTTGAAGGGGCAGCCTTCCTTGCCCGCGATGTCCCAGGCGAGGCGCTCGGCGAGAACCTTGGAGAGGCAGTAAAAGTTCTTCTTCTCTTCGAGCACGTCGGCGGGCGACCAATCGCTCTCGTCGTACCAGGCGTCGTCGGGCTTGGCGCCGTACTGCATGTAGACGGCGGCCGTGGAGGAGGTGAGCACGACCTTCTTCACGCCGGCAGACACGCAGGCCTCGAGCACAGTCTTCGTGCCCTGTGTAGCGGGCTCGACGAGCTTTTCGCGTCCGGAGTCGTCAAAGTTCATGAAGAAGGGCGATGCGGTGTGGATGACGGTGCTGCAGCCCTTGATGGCCTCGTCAAAGGACCCTTCCTTCATCAGGTCGCATCCCGCGAAGAGCCGGAGGCGCTCCTCGGCGCCGTCGAGCTTCTCGAGGAAGCCCGCGTTGCCCTCGGACCTCGTCGTGGCGTGGACCGTGAGGCCGGCGTCGAGCGCCTCCTTGACGACCCAGGACCCCAGGAACCCGGACGCGCCGGTCACGCAGACCGTCTCCGCCATCTTCTTCCCCGCGCGCTCCGCTGCTGCTCCGGAGTCCCGACGCCGATGCTCTCGATGCCGATGCTCTCGATGCCGATGCCGGTGCCGGTGCCGGGCGGGCTTGCGCGCGCAGGGCGGGGCCGCGCGGGGGCGGCGGGCGCGGGCGCGGGGCCGAGCGCGGTCTGCGGGCGGCGCGAGGGCGCGGGCTTCGGTCGATCTTGGTCTGGTTCCGGTCGTCGATCGAGATCAAATTCGTCGAAAACTTGAAGATCTTTGTCGAAAAGATCTTTGTCGAAAAGATCTTTGACCGATCTTGCTTTGGTCCATCCTCATCACTGATCAGCACTGAGATCAAGATCGCCGGGAAGTTCGTCATCTCTTGAAGAGTCTCCTTCAACAGGTTGAACAGGCCAAGCCTTTCGAGTTCGAGTTCAAGAATCATTACGTCGTCAAGATCATCATTGTCGTCCAAGACCGAACGAAGAAACGAACGAAGAAGATCGCGCAGGACTCGGACGACGCCCGCGCTTGACCATTCGTCACGAGTCACTGGCAGCCCTGGCAGCCACTGGGCGCGGAACGAATGTCTTGCGAGAAGCCTGATAGCTAACCCAGCCCAGAACGGAATGTATGTCCGAGAGCCCACAACCTTGAAGTAGAGCTCGGAGAGGAGACCATCGAGTCCTCGGGCGCGGAAGATCGCTGGCGGCCGTCGCGGAGAATCCCGGGCGGCGCGAGCCGGGATCAATGAGCAGGGCGTCGAAGATGGCCGTGCGAAGATGGTCGTGCGGGACGCGATGGATGGGAAGCAGGAATGTACCTCGCACCTGGGTTCCTGTGGAAAAGTTCGCAAAACTTTGGACAGCCGGAGAACTTCAATCAAGACGAGAATCGCGAGATTAGCAAGCATCGCGCGCAGCCGCACCGGAGAGAGGTTTTAAGAAAGAGAGATCCTGCTGAGGCTCTGAACTGGTGGCGGAATTCTAAGATGATTGGAGATTTTGCGCAATGCATTGTGGTTGCACAGCGATTTTGGGCTTCCGAATGAATGCGATTCGAGAAGCTTGAGTGAGCTCGCTGTCGCGCGGCGCCGAAGCTTTGGGGAAAGGAGCTCAAGATCAGCATCACAGAATCAAAATAAATAAGAGTATAATCGCGAATCTTGCGCGG
>KQ758891.1:772013-784412 GCA_001462505.1 Aurantiochytrium sp. T66 | reverse complement strand
AGGTCCTAGCCCGGCACCATGGCGCCGCGCGGACGCAGACGCGCACGCTGGCGACGGCGACGCGGCTCGCGGGCCAGCCCCGCGTGGGGTACCTCACGGACGTCGAGGGCCACCTGGACTTCTTCTGCAGGAGCGTGCGGTTCTCGAGCGTGCTCGAGCTGACCGAGGTCTCGCCGCAGTGTCTGCGCCTCGACTTCGCCGACGACGAGGCCAGCTTCGTCTACGGCGGCGACGTCTGCGACCACGGGCCTGGAGATATTCGCGTGGCCCAAGCTCTCGTCGACCTCAAGAGGCGCCACCCGGACCGGGTTTTCATCTTGGCTGGGAACCGCGACATCAACAAGCTACGCCTCAGCTCCGAGCTCTGGCGCCGCTACGAAAAGGACCCCACGGCCGCAGTCGCCTTTCTCAAGATGATGCTTAAGCGCACCATGGGGTCGCCCAACGCTTTCACCTGCAGGCAGCAAGAGCTCACCGAAATGACCGGCCACGAGGCCTCCGAGGTCGACGTCGTCGCCTCGTATTGCGATGCCTTGCGTCCCAAAGGGTACATGATCTCCTACTTGCAGGCCGCGCAGCTCGGGGCCCTGGTCGGTGACACGCTCTTTGTGCACGGGGCCGTACCTGCGCGCGGCCTGGGCTACGTCCCGACTTCCCGCAAAGACGGTATCGTCGTCGACGAGCCGCGCGCCTGGATCGCGCGCCTCAACGAGTTCTACGACCGCGAGCTCGCCGCCTGGGCCGCCGACCCGGAGCACCGCCGCGTCAACGAGAGCGGTGACCTCATCATGGACTACAGCCGCCCTGGCGGCGTCGACGGCCGTGGCGTCGTCTACAACGACTGGCTTGAGCAGGACGGCACCCTGCCGGCGCCCATTCCGCGCAGCGTGGCAGACTTCTTGCACAAGGGCGGCATCCGGCGGGTCGTGTCGGGCCACCGCCCGCACGGCGTCACGCCGACCATCATCCGCCGAGACGTCAAGCCAGAGCTCGTCGTTATCACCGCGGACACCTCGTATTCTGACCCAGACGCCAAGGACAACCGCGGCAAGGTCGTTTGCGAGGTCGTCATCGCCCCCCAGGAGACGATGATCCGCGGCAAGTTAAAAGACGGCACAGAGTACGAGTTTACTGTAGAAGAATACCCCGAGCTTGGCGCGCGCGTCGACAACGGAGGCCACGCCAAGGCCGTCGTTCCAGAGGGACTTCTCGTGTGCCACAGTACCGGGCCCGGCACTTTTAGCAGCGAGCTGGCCTACGAAGTGATAGATTCCCATTCCTGACTTGTGCGCTCGTTTATTGTACGTACTAGCGCACGGTCGGTCGCGTTAACAAAAGTGAGAGTCCGACAAATAATTGAATGCGTCTATGTCACGAGATGTGAGGCCCGTTCCCGCTAAGAAGTCTTCTGTGCGGTCGAGCCGCGCCTCGGCTATTTCCTCAGCCACTAGAGTTTGTGCGAAAAGGTTCGCCCGCAGCGCTGCTGGTGCCGTGGCATCGGTCAGACGTCGTCGCTCGCGGAAGAGGATACTGGCGCGTAGTATCGGCCACGCGGGTCCTCGTCCGACTCGTCAAAGCCAAAGAGATCCGGCTCTGGCTGCGATGCTTGCGCCTGCTGCGCCTGTTGCGTCGATTTTCCGCTGCGCTGCTGGTCTCTCCGCCGCGTCTCGCTCGGGGACTGCACGCCGTAATCGTCAAAGGCCTGCGAGCCAAAGGCGCTCGAGCCGTCGGCCCCCGATCCCCTAGCGCTCATGTTCCGGCCTGACATCGAGCTCTGCAGCGACGACCGCACCCTGTTCACTGCCGGGTCCAGGTACTGATCCTTCACGTGGCGCAGAGACTCGCGGGTGACCTCGAGCGTGAGCTCGAGGTCATCGGACATCTCGTTGCCGCCAATCTCGGAGCTCTCGTTGACAAGCCGGAAACCGTGCGGGTCGCGGAGGTCCGAGCGCAGCGAGACCTTGGAGCCGCCGTAGACAAAGTGGACCTTGCGCGTGCCCTGAACCGGGGCCCGCGAGAGGCCATCCTCGAGGATGGGCGTGGCCGAGATGGAGTAGAACACATAGCCGCACTTAAACTTGACAACAGCAAAGTTGGCGCCCACAAAGTCCCTCGCGCCGCCGCCGCGGCCCGTGAGCGAGGCGCCGGCGTCCTCCTCGGAGGCCACGAGCGCGTCATTCGCGGGCAGCGTTTCGCGCTGGTAGACGAGGCCGCCGACCTCGAGCGTGAGCGCGTACGACACGCCGGTGTAGTTGCTCACCGAGATGGCCGTCTGGCTCCCGATCGTGTTGCACGCGTCCACGAAGCGCTTCTTCACGTCGTTCGCCACCGCGCTGGCCGACTGCAGAGCCTCGCTCAGGCCCTGGCCCGTGCCATCGCCGCTCGACTCCGAGGACTCCCGCCCGCGCGACACCCGCGTCGGGTAGCCGCCGCCGGGGGGCACGTACGCGAAGCTCTCCATGCTCTCCGTCCCTGCGCTGTCCGTCGCAGCGCCGCGCGCGACAGTATCCTGGTCTGCCATGGCCATGGCATCCCGACGCCGGCCATCACGTGCAGATCGACCTGCAGCCGCTCGCGCTCCGCGGCCCGGGCCGCGGAGCGCGACCTGCACGCGCGGCGGACCGGGTTCGCGAGGCGTGGCTACTCGCGCGAGCCTGAAGCCGGAGGCGACGACATGAGGAGTGGACCTCGAGGTCGCATGCCGCACGAGATGAGGAGGCCGCGCGCGGGCTCGGGGAGGCTCACGTGGCCGCGCGGCCGGCCGGAGCCCAGCCTGGGGAAATGGAGACGGGAAAGCATCGGGCGCCGCCTGTCAGAGCGCGCGTTTATTGGCACGGGTGCCGCTATGTATTAGGATCATCGCCAGTCACGCCGAGGCCTGCGAGATGACCGCCAGGGGCTCCTGGTCGACCTGGTTGTAGAGCTCGCGGAGGCGGTCCAGCTCGGACGAATCGATGGTCGTGCGCCGACGAGCGTCAGATGTTGAAGAGGATGTCACCGCCGCTGACGACGAGGACGAGGACGAGGACGAGGACGACGACGAGGAGCTGGCGACAGCGCTGCGCTTCTTTGACCGCGGCTTGAATCTCGTCGCGGATCGCGCTTGGTGCGCGCTGCTGGAAGAGCTTGCAGGAGCCTCGCTGGAGGACTCGAGCGCCGGAGCCTCGCTGGAGGACTCGAGCGCCGGAAGGCTTGGCGAAGCGCGGGCGCGAGACATGCCAGCCTCCGCATCTTGGCGAGGGCCCGAATCGCCCTGCGACCCGCACGATTCAAATCGAGGCCTGCTCACGCCTCGCGGCGCGAACGTACGCCGGCGCTTGCGGTAGACCTTGGAGGCCGGCACGGGGTCGGCGGCCTTGACGACGGCATCGGCAGGCTCGCTTTCCACGAGCAGCGGAGGCTCGTCGTGTTTCTGCAGGGAGCTAGCGGCGCCGGCAATGCTCGCAAGCGCGCGTAGGACCTCTTGCGCCGTTTCGTGCGCCGTCATGCCGGGACCGGTGCACTTGCCGTCGGCGACTCTATGCAGGAGCGACTCCAGCTCCTCGGCGTCCTCAACGGCGCTCTTCAGGCCGAGCAGTCTGCAGAGGCGCCGTCGCAGGCTGTGCAGGACGGCCTCGTCTGCAATCTCGCCTCGCCTTTGGCCTTGGTCCCGAAGACTCGCCATGGTTCGCGCTCGACCGGGCTGCTTGCCCCAGGCCTACGTGCACGTCTCGCCGCGCAGCCCAGACGCGCCGCGACGGCTTGCGCGCGCGCGGGGTCTCGACCTTGACGGTTTGGCTTTGCGATGGCCCCGCCCGCCCGCCGCGCGCCGATCGCCAGCTCGCTCGCGGGCTTGGACGACGGAGCTCGGCCGCGCCGCGCGGGTCTGCTCGCGCGCGTCGGCGGCCTCGAGGTCTCTCGCGCGCGCCACCGCTTGGCTAAAGAGGGTCTGCCCGAGACGCCCGTGACCTCTGGGAAAAACCTCTCGTCATATCCTCGAGGTCGACGAGTTTCGACCAACAACAAACCTCGCCTCCAACGCGGCCGCGAAGACGCGCAACGACACGGCCGTGCCGAAAGCGAGGAGCGTCTCGCCCTGGCTGAGAGATTGCCGACTTTACGTACGTAGTAGTGGATGGGCTTATCGTACAGCATCAACTTGAAGAGCGGATCCAGCTCGGACGTGGAGATGTCTTCGCCGTTGTGGGCGTTGTGACGCGTCGATTATCGCCAGAATGGTATCGCTGAGCCGGCGCCTCTCCACAATCGCGGGGCTCCCAGAGGGGCGGCGAGATCAAGATCATCCTGGCGCCCGGCGAAAGCGCATTGCCTCAACGCAATCGTCTCGGAAGCCACAATCTTCGGATCAAGCTAGTTTAGTTTAGGTTGGGCGGCGCGTGCACGCTCTAGGCGTACTCCTTGCCTTCGGGCGCGGCCTCCTTGCCCTCGAAGGAGCGGTCGGCGTCGCCGTAGCCGGCAGGCCCGCCCATGTCGCCCTGCTTGGTCTCGATGCCGAGGACGCGGACGGCCGTGTCGCCGCCAGCGACGGCGAGACGAGTGCCAAAGGGGTCGAAGTCGACGGTGAAGACGCCGCGTGAGAGACCGGCGACGGTGCCAACAAGCTTGTTGCCGGCGGTGCGGTCGAATACTTTGGCCTCATTGGATCCGGTGCCGCCCGCGGCAATGAGGTTGGCGCTGCCCTTGCTGAACTGCGCGCAGTAGAGCATGGCCGGAGTGGTGCTGTGCACGACGCTCTGGTTCCACGGGATCTCGCATTTTCGCTCGCCAGAGCCGTAGTCCCAGAGCTCGAGCTGGTTCTTGGTGCGCCATGAGCCCGTGACGATGGTGTTATCATAGATGTCGACGGCATCGCCGCACACGTGCGGGCCGTAGATGGAGCGCACGGCCTGCTCGACGCGCAGATCCCAGATCTGCACAGTGTTGTCCCAGCCGCCGGAGATGAGCGTGTTCGGGTCGGTCGGGTTAAACTTGAGCGAAAATACACGGTTCGAGTGCCCCGGCGTCGTGAGCCCAATTCCCGAGCGCATCTCGGTCATGAGCGTCTTGGTGGCCTCGTCGTACACGCGCACGGTAAAGTCCTTGCCTGCGGTTGCAAAGACGGCGCCATCTGGCCTGTAGTCGACGCAGAACAGCTGGTTGTCCTCGTGCTTGATCGTGTGCAGGCACTTGCCTGACGTCACGTGCCAGTGCGACACCGAGCCGTCAGCATTGACGGCCAGCAGGACATTCTTCGTCTTGGACGCCCCGAGCGGCCGGAAGCGGATTCCCGTCACGGGCATGGCCTCGCGGCCCTTGCCATTTTTGAGCTCATACGCGAGTCTGCCCGTGCTCGCATTGTACACGCGGACGGTGCCGTCACCACACCCTGCTGCCAGCAGCTTGCCGTCCGGCGAGAACCGCGTGGAGAAGACCTCGCTTGGGTTGTCGCTCACCGTGAAGAGTGGCACCAGCCTCTTGGTCAGTCCAGAATCGCTCATCGTCTTCGCGGGCAGCCCGTCGACCAATGTCTCGCGCGACGCTCTCGCCGCGTCTGCAGCCGCGCGTCGGAGCTCTGGCCTGCGCGCGCGGCGGTCTCCTCGCCCTCGTTTTCCGCGTTGCCGTTGAGGGGCCCTCTTCTTGCACGTATTGCGCCTTCCGCGTGCGCCCTCGCGCGGCGCCCCAGAGCTAGCTGGCTGGCCGAAGGAGCAGACGGACGGCCGAAAGGCGGCTTCGCACGCTCGAGGAGGCTCTCGCGCCACGCAAGCGCCCTGCTCCCGCAACGCGCAACGATCGCGAGTCTGCGAGAATCGAGCGCGCAAGCTTTTGCGCGGCCGGGTCTCGAGACAGAAGAGAAGGCCGTTGAACCCCTTTATTAGTACCATGGTACTACTACTAATAGTACGTACCATGGTACTGTACGTACGTACGTACTGTACGTACGTACGTACGTACCAGCCTACACGCTCTGCAAAACATTGACTCGTGGATGGACATGGATGACAGCATTGACAGCACACACGGGGAAGTTCTCGCTGCTACAGAGCATCATCAATCAACCCTGATAATTGTCCCTTGCGCGCCTTGCGCAAGGGATTCTTGGGGTCTGGTACAGTAGCCGTACCGAGGCAAGTCGAGATCGCCAAAAGGCTCAGTCAGGCGTGCGCGTTCAATGATGCGTACTGGCGACTTCTTGGTGAGGAGGCGCGAGAGTATGTGCGAGATGCCATTGATGACATGCGGAATGCACTGCCTCTGCATGACAATACGTACATGGAATGCGCAAAGAAAAGGGGACGCGCGTCGTGGCGGTCCCGTGGCGCCTCGATGTCGAATGTGGAGCCCAGGTCTCGGGACCTAACAGTAAAGAACGCAGGAGTGCTCATACCTATGCATTATTGCCTATCCAAAATGTCCGCCTCGGGTGACGACGCCGACAAACTCGTCGCCGAAGCTGCCATGGATTCGCCGTGGAGTTCCGCAGCGCATGCTCGGCGCTCTGCGCGCCCCCGACCGAGCCTACCTGTCGCAGAGCAGCCTTTGCATCCATCTCGAGCATCTCGCCGCACGATGGGCCACAGACATGAGTCATTTTGACAGTTTCAACGTTTCCAAATTAGCGGTCATGCCGACTTTTGCGTCCGAGCTGCCTGCCATCGTTCGTTCCCTGCGAAAACGAGAGGCCGCCGCACGCACGGACGCGCAGACCAGCCGCATGGTCAGCGCCCGGCTGGCTAGCCAGCGAGCGCTTTCCCGCGACCTTGACGATGACAGTCTTGAAAGGTCCTTGAAAGCAGCTGAAGGCAGCGAAATAAAGCTACTCGTATGCCAACAGGGCGCCATTTTTATTTTTTTACTTTATTTTCGTTTTACTAACCACTAATCATTCATCACGTCGAAAACCTCGGCACGCCAGCCGGCCTCGCGCGAGGCCGAGCGCAGGGACGCCGAGCCTTGAGCCTTGAGTCGCGCCCTGTCAGACGCCTGACGTGCATTGAAGCAGCCATTTCCTGGCCGCCGAGGCGCGCGGTCCTGGCGAAAGTCCCGCTCTCAGCACTCAAAAGTTTGCGTGGGAGGAATAGGGGAGAAAACACCGCTTCGGGGCACGAAACGCCGCACGACGAGAAGGACGCCCGCCCGCGCCTCCTCGAGGGCCCGAGCTCGGCAGGCAGACTACTTCTGGGCCCGAGGGAGCGGCCGCCCAAATTTGCTTGCAGCTCGGGCCAAGCGAGCAGAAGCCCCAGGCAGAGGGCAGGCCCTGCGTCCGAACGGAGCGCTGCGGCCAAGACCCAATTGCTCACCCGCACACGGCTCAGCTCTCGTGGCGCGAGTCTACATCGTGGCCGGGTCTACAGCAAAGGTCTACGGCCATACCGCATTCTTCAGAGTCTCCTTGCAGGCATTCACACGTGAGCGAGCGAGAAGGCGGACGCTCCTCCGCGCGTCACCTTCGACTCCTCGCGCCAGAAAGCAATATCAAAGATGGACGACGGCGCGGACGACTACTTTGGTGAAGTCGCCGCCGATGCCAATCGCCTCCACGAGACCGAGGAGAAGCTCGCGTTCGAGTCGGAATCCGACATCGACGCCGACGATGACGAGGTCTTCGTGCCGCCGGCGCCGCCTCCGCTCCCGGTAAAGGCAGAGCCCGCCAGCGTCGGCGCCGCCATCCGCACCTCCAGTGCTGCCACCAGCATTCCCGGGCCGGCCAGCGCCAAGGAGAAGGAAAACGAGATGCAGCAGATTGACGCCATGATCAACTCGCGCAGGCGCTACGGCAGGCACAACTCGACCTCGACGGTCAAGGTTGAGCACACCATGGCTCACCCGAACAACGACGCCACCATCGAAATGATTGCGCGCCGTCTCCAGACCATGATGGCGAGCTCTGACGCCTACAATGAAATGATGTCGCGCCCGCGCCCGCTCGGCTGCGTCGACCTCGACTGCTTCAACGAGCCCACTTATAGGGTGGCGTCCGCGCCCGCCTACGACGACTTTAGCGACAGCGAGGACGACGACGAGGACGACGTTGAGGAATTCGTGGGGCTCTTCAGCCCTGGCGAGGAGAACGCCGCTCGCCCCACCGAACGCCGCCACCGCGACAGCCGCGGCGAGATCGAGGAGGAAAAGGACGAGAACTGCATCGCCCGCTCCAGAGGCTCGTCGGCGTCGCCCACCGACCCAGCCCGCCCGGATGTCGACAGCAGGCAGCCTCGGCCCCGCGGCGTGCTCACCGAGTACTCGGCGTCGGAGAAGGACGACTTGGCGAATTCGTTTCGCAAGATCCGCCTCGAGGAGTCCCGCACTCCGGGACGGCGCACACAGGCGCTGCGCCAGCAGCTCCCGTACGTGGCCAAGCCCACGCCGAGCACCCTCCGTGAGTACATCCGGAATATGTTCGTCACGGCGCAGTGTTCCGAAGAGTGCAACATTATCTGTCTGCTCTACGTGGAGCGTCTGCTCGAGTGCGCCACCTCGAAGGAGGCCTTCAACCCGTACAACTGGCGTGCCATCGTCATGACCGCTTTGTTGCTGGCGAGCAAAGTCTGGGACGACCTGAGCATGGTCAACGAGGACTTTAGCATTTTCATGCCGTATTCTCTGGAGCAGGTCAACCGCTGGGAGTCCCAATTCCTCACGCGCGTCCAGTTTAACGTTCGCGTAAGCGCCTCGCAGTACGCAGAACTATATTTCGAGCTCCGCGAGCAGGCGCAAATGGCCGGCTTTGAAGGTCTTCCTCAGAAGGAGCTCGACGTGGCTCAGGCCACCAAGCTCGAGGCACTCACTGCTACCATGGAGAAGCGCACCAAGCTCTTGCTGCAGAATCTCTCGCCAGCAACTACTGCAGGCACGCCGACGACGTCGTCGGGGTCCGCGGGCGCCTTTGCCGACAACGGCGTGCCTGCCGCGGTGTCGAGGGCTTCCGCCCACGATACGAACGGTGGCGCCTGCAGCGTCGTCGCACCGCGCCACTTGCGGCGATCAAACTCGGATGCCGGCCCACACAGGTCGTCGTGCCGCTTTGTCATCGATTGAGCGTCGAAAGCCTGGCGCCACGCGCAATCCCATCGGGACTGCATGCCGCGCGGCCCCGACCTGTAGTAGTAAAGGACGCAGTGAACGAATCTTGCCCATGTACAGAATAGCTTCGTTCGCAGTGCCGAGACGGCAGCTTTACATGAAGAAAAATACATATTTGCGGCCCGCAAGGCGCCCAACGAAGTCAGCACGTTTCCCAGGTCTGGCGCCGCCAAGATTCTGGCAGAATGACCTGGCTTGCGAGCGAGGCCGCCCCGCAGAGCAGCGCGCAGCTCATGAGCGCGACTGCCGGCGAGCGGTCGAACAAAAGTTGGCCGACGAGCGGGCTCACGAGCCCACCCACTCGCGCAAAGGCAGTGACGAAACCTACGCCGAGCGCTCTGTGCCGCGCCGTAAAATACGTAGAGCTGTATATCCACAGGCTTTGGTTGAATCCTAGTGCCGAGGCCCGCGCGCCGAAAAGGAGGACGGTCTCCAGCAGCTTGCCTGGGTCCACAAAGGCAACGGCGAGAGCAGCCATAGAAACGCAAAAGCAACCGCAAGCCGTAAACATGAGCGACACCGAGAGGCGCGACCCGTGTCGCCGGACAATAAAGAGAGCACCACATAGCCCCGGCAGCTCGGCCGCATTCACGAGGAGGATGCGAAAGTACGTCTCGTTCGAGAGCGCAGCGTCGCCGCCCGGCCACAGGTACATAACGCTGAGCTCCACAAGTGCATAGTAGACAATGGCCATGACGGCAAAGAGCCCGCACAAGGCCAGCACGGCTTTGATGTCCTTGTCGGCATCCGGAGCAGCCTCGCAGCGCGGATCCGCGCCCTGCTCATGTGTGATGAACGGCGCCTCCTCGGACCTGGGGATCTCCTCCTCCTCCACAGTACTATTGCTGCCGTCGGCGTGCGCGGTGCTGCCTGGAGGAAGCGGTCGCTTGCCGTTGATCTTGCCCATGCGTTCGAGGATCGCTGCAGCCTTGGGGCGGTCGCCCTTGACGGCGACAAAAACTGCGCTCTCCGGCATCGCAAGGCTCAGCGCCGCCACCACGAGGCTTGGGATCGAGGCCAGACGCAGAAAGAGGCGCCAGTCGCCGTCCGTCCCGGCCAGCGTGGCCCAAGCGAGGCCCGCACAGGCCACGCTGCCGACAGAAAAGAAGAAGAAAAAGCCCACGAGCCACGGCTCGCGGTGCCGAGGAGGCAGGCTCTCGGAGAACCACGCCAGTGCGCAGCTCGCGCCGCCAAGCCCGCAGCCGACGAAAAATCTTGCCGCAAAAAGCCCGGGCAGGCTCGTGGCCAACGAGCTGCAAAAGCCCGCAACGCCGACGAGCGCGGCGGTCCCGAAGGTGCCCAAGCGTCTTCCGTGCGTGTCGGCGACCCATCCCCAAGCGGGTGCGCCCACGAGCATGCCGAGGAAAACGCAAAAGCTGAGCATCCAGCCGTCTCGCGCCGTCCGCAGCTGCATTGGCGAATCGTCGGCCTCCTCCGCGCTGAGGGCGCTCGCCAGGAGCGGCAGCAGGATGAGCTCCAAGGCGTCGGCGAACTGTGTCCCGCCGCACACGGCGAGCATTGCCCACTGCATTCTCCCGACGCCGACTTCGCGCTCCACGATCTCCTCTGCCCATGCCGCCGCTGTCGTCGTCGTCGTCGCCGGCGTCGGCGTCGGTCTCGGCGAGGTTGTCGTCGTTGTCGTCGCCAAGGTCGCCGTCGTTGCCGATGCCGCCATGATCTGCTCTATCCAGCCCCTCTCGCGCCCGCCGCCGTGCCGGGCGGGGGTCCTGCGGCCCGAGGGCCGCGGCGCCCTGGCGGTCCCGCGACTCCGGGCGCGCGGCGGCCCGTGCGGGCCCGCGAGGTCGAGATTCTGAGCGCAGCAGACTGAGATGACGCGCAATCCGCTCTGCAAATCTGAGCTGCGGCAAGAGCTGTGGCGCCCCGCGACGCGGCGCGAGAGCTCGGCCCTGAAGGGGTCGCCAGCTTGCGAGCGATGTCGGCCCAATGGTATTGCCGGCACATCCATCATTCATGCCCCGACGAAGACGATTTCTGAGCTGCATACTCGAGCATCGCATCGCCGACTCGATGACGAGAGGGTCTCGCCCCGAGGGCATCGAGGCTGATCGACCATCTTCAGGGTGACTTGGTCTTCGAGGGACAAGATCATCGGGGCAGAGCTGCTCCAAGATCATCGTGCACGTCGACATGCTGTCCAGGCGAAGGGTTGCGTGGTGATCTATCCTCAGCGACCATGGGCCAAATTGCCAAGGGAAGATGCTGGCCAAGAGCTCATCGGGATCTTCATCAGGCCGCGCGCGAGCTGCGACCTGAAGTGAGAGACTTGTGTTCGTGTTTAGGCTACAGGATAGCGGTGTTGGAATCCATGGACCCCTCGTTGACAAGCGGCCGCTGGGATTGAGGGTCGTCGGCCCGCATCTGCGGCTGCAGGATGGGCTGCGTTTCGGGCGACGAGCCCGCCGATCTTGAGGCGACACACCAATCCTTGACGCTCAGGACGAGCGGGGCTGCAGCCATGATCGCGGCGTAGAGAGCCAGGCCGAGCGCGACGTCCTGGATGATGAGGTCGATGGCGAGCCACGCCGTGAGGACGAGCAGCAATGCGGAAATGACCATGAGGCGCCACGCGAGTCGGAGCTTGTTGGCGAAGATGAGGGTCTGCTCGTTCTTGCGAGCGTCCGGCAAGAGCCGATTCTCCTCGTCGTAGCGCGCGGGCGCCAGATGCGGCGGCGAGGTGTCCCACGAAAAGCTCGACCGCCAGAGCTCGAAGTCTTTTCTGCGCAAGGCCGCATGCATGCAGATCACGTAGAGGATGAGCACGCCTCCCAGGCCCACGCAAACACCCGTCGCGATGCGGTTGACGAGCTCGACGCCTCGGTCCTTCTTGGCGTTATCGTCGCCAAACATTGACTTGGTCACGAGACCTGCGATCGCCCCCGCCGCATACACCGCGCAGGCGGTCGCCAGGATCAGCTTGCCCATCATGCCGGCGAGCTCGCGCGCTCCGCGGCCGAGGTGGTCGTCCGGGTCGAAGAAGCGGTTTTGCTGGTCCTCGGCAAGCGGGTTCTATCTGGTGAGGCCCAGAAGTAGGTCGGGGCCGTCCGTAAGATCGCGTCCGTCCGCGTCGCTCAGGTCTACGGTGTATCTATGCACAATGCACACACGCACGCGACGTCCGACGCCGATCACGGGTCGAGAAAGGTCTCTGGTCTCCGTCGTAAAATAGGTAAACCGCCGGTCGGCGCGAGCTTCTTCGCGTCGACGGCGACTCCGACTCCGGTCTTCACATCCGTGCTCTGGAGTCCCCGCGCGCACTGCGCGCACCGGTGTGCGCGGGGCCTGAGCCTCGGGCATGTCTACGTTAATGTATACATTGCG
>KQ758891.1:756160-767729 GCA_001462505.1 Aurantiochytrium sp. T66 | reverse complement strand
ACGAACGAACGAACGAACGAACGAACGAACGAACGAACGGGGGCACCGGAAGGAGTCCGGAGAGACCCTAGAGCGGGCGGGCGTCGCTCACCTGGACCTACGCACGCACGCAGGGCAGGCAGACCCACGATGGCGGACCTCTTGATGCGCATTGACAACAAGTCCGTGAAGCGGCTGCAGCGCGCCTTTCACAGGGAAGATTGCATCAAGGTGGACAGGTTCGTGGAGATCATCTGCGCCAATGTGACCCGGAGCGAGCTTTCGCGCGAAGAGGTGGTGGAGATGGCGCTTGAACTCTTTGACCAGATCGACGCCAACGGCGACGGGGAGCTGCACTGGAGCGAGTTCGCAGCCTTTGTCATCGAGCTCAACCACGCACACGAAATCCTCCTCAACGAGAGAGAGGACCTGCAGATCACGCCCGTGCGGGATGCCAGCATGCGCATCAATATTCAGCGTAAGGCGGTCTCCGTGCTGGTCTGCGAGCACTCGGGCACCCTCTGCGCCGTCGAGGCCAAGTCGGACCAGCTCAGGATACACCGCCTCCGGGACAACAACAGCTTGCGGCCCCTGATCTCGGTTCGCGTCACGAGCAACTTTATTTCCCACACCGTGGTGGCCGGGTGCAACCTCGAGAGCATCGGCATGGCCGTCGTCGCCTCGAGGCTCAAAGACGAGTTCTTCCTCTCGAGCTTCTCGCTCGCCAAGGTCGTGGGCCAGCGCGAGCAGATATCTACCCTCAGCGGGCAGCGAATCCTGCGCTGGCACCCGGACTCCGAGATCCTCTGCACGGTCGGCACGGGCCGCGGCGACGCCAAGGGCCACGTCGTCTCCGTCTTCCGCCGCCACGCGCGTACCGGCGCCCTCCTCGACACCAAGCCGGGCCGCCTCATTTGGCACCATAAGCGCATCAGCGAGATGCTCTTTATCACCCACGAGCACCTCGCAACCGCCTCCGAGGACGGCAGCATCGCCATCTGGAACGCGGCCACCCACGAGAACCTCGGCGCCGTCGTGGCGCACGCGGGCGGCGTGCTCTCTTTTGGCCTGCGCTCGCTGGTCCCCAGCGACCCGGCGGCCTTGTCCTCCTTCTGGACGCGCGTCAAGCCAGAGACCCGGCTCGCGACCTTTGTGTCGGCGCCCTGCCCGCAGTTTGGCGGCCACATCTCCAGGCCCAAGGACGCCTGCGCGCAGATCTGGGAGGTCACCGATGGTTTCAAGTCCATGCACGCCGTGGCCCACCTCTTGGGCCACGAGCACCCGACCACCTTTTGCGCCCTGGTCAAGAGCGGCGCCTACGTCCTCACCTGCGACCTCTCCGGCGAGGCGCGCCTGTGGAACGCGGACCGGGCCTTTGCCTGCGTGCAAAAGATCCAGCTGGGATGCACGCAGCTCATTTGCCTCCGCGACAAGATCATCACCGTCGAGGTCCTCCACGGCCAGGACGCCATGTTCACCCTCGAGGTCGCGGAGAAGGAGCGCTCGCCCATCGTCTTGGCGGCGTTCAACCACACCATGGGCTGTCTCGTCACCGCCACAAAGCACGAGGTCGTCCTCTGGGACATCCGATCGGGCGACCGCGTTCCTGTGATCTGCACGCCCGAGTGCTCGAAGCGCGACATCACCTCGGCGTGCCTCGACGACCGCGAGCGCAAGCTCATCGTGGGCGACGAGTCCGGCCGCCTTTACGTCTACAACCTCATGAACGGCGCCCTCATCAAGGAGCTCGACCCGCATCCGCTCGGGGCCCCCGTGACCTCTGCGCATTTCTGCGCCGCGGCCAAGGACCGCCTCGTCATCACCACCTCCTGGAGCGGCGCGCTCCACGTCTCGGACGAGAGCGACCGCGCGGGTTTTCAGGAGGACAAGCACTCGGTGAGGCTGCGCTCGATCCTCGTTGGCGACGCCGCGCAGGCCAACGTCGGCGCGGCCGGGCGCGAGGCCTCCGCCTCCTGCCACGACCTCCTCGTCTCCGCCGTCAGCTTCCACCTCAAGCAGATCGCCACATTTGCGGAGCGCCGCGGCAGCGCCCGCGCGACCCACAGCTGCGGGTCGCGCGGCGTCCACGCCAAGAGCGACGAGCCGGAGGAGGAGAGCGTCATCTGCATCTGGGACCTCGAGTTCGCGCGCCTCGTCGGCGTCTGCCGCGCGGACCGCGGCAGCCAGTTCGTCGGGCTCGAGTACGTCAACGGCGGCGCCGTGCCGCTGCTCGTCGGCCTCGACGCCGCGCATGCCGCCGTATCCGTGTGGATGGTCGGCGGCGCGGACCGCCACCGCCGCTTCGGGCGCATCGCCAAGCTCCCCGTGCCGCCGGGCATGGTCCCCACGGCGCTCAGGGTGCACGACGCGAGCACGGTCCTGATCGGCTTCGAGTCCGGCGCCGTTATGCGCATGGAGCTCGAGACCGCCATTCCCAGGGTCGACCAGGCCGTGCGCGTGACCACCTTTCGCGGCAATCGCCTCGTCCGCCAGGCCACGCGCCAGCAGGACATCCAGCGAAGCCTCGCCACAACCCCGTACGACAAGTTCGCCGACGTCTCGCTGCGGCAGGCTTGGCTCTCCGGGTTGGGCTCGCAGGTTCACGACGATGACGCGGGAGACGACGGCGACGCGCCCGAGATCGAGGCCCAGGCCGTCGCGACGCTCTCAGTCATCTCCGGGGAGGGTCTTGTCATCGTGGGCGGCGATGCCGGCACCGTGCGGCTTTTGTCGCTCGAAGACGGCGCCCTGCGCGGCACGCTCGACGCCTTCTCGGGCAAAGTCGCGCCGCCTCTTGCGCGTCTCATTGACCTCTCGCACGCGCAGGCCGACAAGATGGAAAAGGTCAAGGAGCTCTTGCCCGGCCTCCCGTCGCCGCGACCGCCGCGCAAGGCCAGCTCTGACGCCGCGAGCGTGCAGACGCTGAGCACGGTCTCCACGCTGGAGACGACGTCCGGCGGAGTGGAGCCGCAGACGGAGCACCAGCGCTTCGACCGCGCCGCGTCGGTCCTCTTTAAGCGTCTGCAAGCCCTTCGCCACGCCGGCGACGCCGGTAGCAACCTGGGCAGCAGCACCAGCATCAGCATCAGCAGCAGCAACAACAACAACCAGGAGGACGACGCGGAGCACGAGCGCTTGGACCTTCATCGCGGCGACGAGGATGTCCGCGATGCGGTTCCTCCATCAGGTTCTCCTCGCGAGGAGACACAGGTCGCCGTGGCCCAGCGCGTGTCCAAGAAGGACCTCTTGACCGCGCCCTCGGTTCGCAAGCTTCCCGCCTCGACCTCGACGGCCTCGGCCTCGACGGCCTCGTTGCCGCCGATCCGCGGGCGTCTCCAGCCTTGATCCTTGGTCGACACTCCAACATCACCACGATCGCCACAAGATCGTCACGATCCTCGCGATCCTCGCGCCGCTGCAGCCATTCTCCACGTCCAGGACGCCCGCCTTTGTGTTGATGACGACCCCGATGACGCCCTCGTGGTCCCTCGTCATCATCTCGGGGTCCAAAAGGGGGCAGGGGACGTTCCGTTTCCCGTAACGGCGTAACCGCTCCACTCCATGTGCTTGTTATGAAACGGTCGGTGGCGCGCGGGGACTCGCGACATGCCCCCTCGCGGAATGGCTGGTTCTTGGCGGTCTCTGCCGTTCGTCGCCGCCACCCAACAGACAACGATCGATCGTTCCCGCGCGCGACGCAGCAGCAGAGCAGAGCAGAGCAGAGCAGAGCAGAGCAGCCGCCGCGCCCCGCCCCGCCGCCCCGCGCCGCGCCGCGCCGCGCAGCCCCGCGCCGCGCAGCCTGCCCGCCGCGGAGTCGATGAGCCCGCCGCGCGAGGCGGAGCCGGAGAGCATGACGCCCGAGGAGGAGAAGGCGCTGCGCAAGCGGGAGAAGAAGGAGAAGAAGGAGAAGAAGAAGGAGAAGAAGGAGAAGAAGGAGAAGAAGGAGAAGAACAAGCGCAAGCGCGAGGCATCGCCCGCGCCCGAGGACGCCAGCGACGTCGACGACGTGGCCACCGAGGATGGCGCCTCCGCCGAGACCCCCACCGCCACCAAGAAGGTCAAGCTTAACAGCGGCGAGGGCAGCGCCAAGCGCGCCAAGAAGGCCCCCCTCCGCAAGACCAAGGCGATGATCGAGGCCGAGGAGGAGGAGAACAACAAGACCTCCATCGAGACTTTCCCGCTCGACAACTTCGAGCTGTCCAAGCGCACCCTCGGCGCGCTCGCCAACCGCGGCGTGAGCGCGCTCTTCGAGATCCAGGCCAAGAGCTTCCCGCTCATTATTGAGGGCAAGGACGTCATCGGCCGCGCGCACACCGGCTGCGGCAAGACGCTCGCCTTTGCGCTCCCCGTCATCGAGCTCCTCGACCGCAACAACATCGACTGCACCTCGCGCGGCCGCGGGCCCGCCGTGCTCATCATGGCGCCAACCCGCGAGCTGGCCATCCAGGTCGCGCGCGAGTTCGAGTCCACCGGCCCGCACCTCTCCACCTGCACCGTGTACGGCGGCGCCTCCATCGGCACGCAGGCGCGGGCCATGTACCAGGGCCTCGACTGCGTCGTCGGCACGCCCGGCCGCATCTGCGACCACATCGAGCGCGGCAACCTCAAGCTCGACCGCGTCCAGTTCCTCATCCTCGACGAGGCCGACCAGATGCTCGACATGGGCTTCCAGGACGAGATGCAAAAGGTCTTTGGAGGCATCGAGGAGCAGCGCGCAAACTCGGGCATCGACGCGCCCCTGCAGACGCTCCTCTTCTCCGCCACCCTGCCCTCGTGGGTCAAGGAGGTCGCGCGCACCAAGATGAAGTCGCCGGCCACCGTCGACCTCATCGGCGACGAGGACAAGAAGGCCTCCTCCGACGTCGAGCACCTCTGCCTCATGTGCCCCTGGCACGTGCGCGGCAAGGTCGTCGATGATCTCATTCGCGTGTACGGCAACGTGCAGAACAACGGCCGCACCATCATCTTTTGCCAAACCAAGAAGGAATGCAACGAGCTTGTCGTGGACAAGGACCTCTCCATGGAGGCCAAGGTCCTGCACGGCGATATTGCGCAGGGCCAGCGCGAAATCACCCTCTCTGGCTTCCGCAACAACCGCTTCCACGTGCTCATCGCCACCGACGTCGCCGCGCGCGGCCTCGATATCAAGGGCGTGGATCTCGTCATCCAGCTCCAGCCCCCCGCCGGCTCCTTCTCCGGCAAGGCCGACGTCGAGACCTACGTCCACCGCTCCGGCCGCACGGGCCGCGCTGGCCGCAAGGGTCACTGTATCACACTGTTCAAGCACCAGGAAACCAACCTCATCGAGCAGCTCGAGCGCGGCACGGGCAACTCGCTGCGCCGCATTGGCGCGCCGCAGCCCATCGACCTGCTCCAGTCGGCCGCTCGCCAGGCCGCCGAGCGCATCGCCAACATCCAGGGCAACGTCCTCGAGCACTTTCACGAGTCCGCCCAGGACCTCATCGACGAGATCGGCGCCAAGGAGGCCCTCGCCGCCGCGCTCGCCGACATCACCGGCTTCAACGACGCCACCTCGCTCAAGCCGCGCTCGCTCCTCCAGAGCGCCGAGGGCTACGTGACCGTCGAGTTCTCTTCCGATAAGGAGCTCTATGCCCTCGGCTACGTCTGGACCGCGCTGCGCCGCCTTCTCCCGCCCCAGGCCGTCGAGAACCTGCGTGGCATGCAGCTCCGCGCCGATAAGATGGGCGCGCTCTTCGACATCGAGGAGAAGTACCAGAAGGACGTTGAGGCCGTCATCAAGGGCGGCAACTCCAACCTCGAGTTCGTCACCGAGCTTCCCGAGCTCCAGTCCAAGCCCTCGCGTGCAGGATTTGGCGGCGGCTCGGGCGGTGGGCGTGGCGGCTTCCGTAGCGGTCGCGGCGGTGGACGCGGCGGCCGCTTCGGCGGCGGCGGTGGACGCGGCCGTGGCGGCGGTGGCCGCGGTCGGGGCCGCTGGTAGGCAGGCACACTCACAATTGTGTAGTTGGCGCGGTCCCGCCCGCGCAGCGCAGCGCAGCGCAGCGCAGCGCAGCGCAGCGCAGCGCAGCGCATCCCGCTCACGCACGAGCAGCTTGCGAAGACAGCGTGCCTGAAGGCGATAAGACCGCGCGCGACGTGTTGAATGATTGATTGCAGATAGACGTGAGATTGAAGCGAGAGACCAAGCATACTTTTTCGTAGAGCCGCCGCTTGCAAGTCCTTGATTAGAGCTATCTCGGAAGCCTAGCAAAAGATCGGGAACAAACAAGTCGTGATAAGGTTGATCGTACTCAACTTTCGTGCAGCGATCGCCAGCTCCAAGCTCGTCAGGATATCTGGGGCTTCCAGCATCCCAAAGACACATCAACAAAAAACAAATCCATGATTCATGCGACTTCATCCTCCTTGAGCAGCCGCCTCGGGGCGTGGCACATGCTCGCGAGCGTATTTACTGTGCGCACAATGCCGTGGCAGCCGATGGGGCGCATCAGCGAATTGTCATCGCATTCGATGCGCTGCGTGTGGAAAGCGGAGCGATCGACCCGTGGGACCATGTCCCCATCCGGGATCACGTTCACCGTATTGCGCTGCAGCTCGTCGGCCTTGCCTTCGGCCAAGAGATTGATGCTGAGCTCCGTCCCGGGCGCAGAAAACACGGCGTTCGGGACGTCCTGGCGGGCGCCGAGAATGCTTGCGATGCCGCCGCCGAGCGAGTGGCCCGTGAGGTAAAGTTTGCCCCCCTGAGCCTGCGCATGCTCCTTGAGCTCGCGCACGCACTCTACGAGCGAGTCGGCAAATCGGCCAGCGTTGAGCAACTTGGTGGCTTGCAGCAGCGACGGTACAGAGGACTCCCACGTCTCCCCGAAGGGAAGGATCTGCGCTGCGGCGTCCATGAGCACCACCGGGCCCCACAGGGAGATGTCCTCGAGCATGTCGAAAAAGTCAAAGGTCCCACGGACGCTCAGCACGGTGTTGGTCGACCCGCCTGCAGAAGGCGTCACCTCGAAGATCCGCGTCGTTGCGCCGGGCGCCCCGCATGACGCAGGGACACCCTCCTCCCAGTCCTGCACCGAGGCGGCCGTCCCGTTAAACCAGGCCCGCATGACCTCCTTGGTGTCATCGTTCTGAGGCTCGTACGCCAGGGCAGCCAGCACACCAAAGTCGACCAATGACAGACCAATATCTTCGCTCGCGTTCCAGACGGCCTGCACGTTGCAGTACCCGAGGAGATCCTGGCCGCCCTCGACCTCTAAAGATTGCACGCGCAGGTTCGTGTATTCGACCTCTTTGTCCTGCAGCTCTTCGCTCACCCAGAACAGGCCGTAAAAGTAGATGAAGATGACGAACCCCATGAGAAAGTAGAGGAGACGCTGCTTGCGAATCCAGCGCAGCGCCTCGAGGCGGTGCCGGTCTTTGGATCTTAAGAGCCCGAGCGGCCTTGCGGGCCCTCCAGGCACCTCCGGTGCCTCAGTGCCGTTCGACGCCGCGCGCGGCGCAACCGCAGCAGCAGGCGTCTCGGGTTGCAGAAGAGCTCTAGCCAGATCCCCATCGGACGAGAGGTACACCCAGCCTTCCGGATCGAGCACGAAGAACGCAAAGGATAGCACAGACACCATGATAGTGAAGGCGAACCATTCGCTTTGGTAGTCATCACCGGACGTGTGAACAAGCAACCCGATGGTCATCCCGAGGCTGATGCACATGATGATCGCAAAGACAGTCATGGACCAAAGCTTCCTTGGCTTCGCGACCCAGATTCGTTCGACGGATTCCGCCAAAGGCCTGTGAGACTCGCACAAGAGCACCCTGGGCACTCCGCAAAGACGAGCCACTGTCGGCGGGTCCACAGAAGATATGATCCAGATAATGTGGTTTGCAATGGAGCTCAGATCATCGCTCGAGCACTTTTGGCAGCAGGACTGCACGTTAGAAGACGCCTTGCTCACCACAGTTATGAGGGCCAGGAGTATCCCAACTCCACGGCCGAAGGGATTAGTCAGGAAGACGAAGACTACAATGAGCACACACGCGGTGATGCCGCTGAGGACGAAGAGGCCAGCGATGAAGACGATGCCGCAACTCAGCTTATCGAATCTGCGCGCCCCCGCGTGGCCAACATCCTGGACGAGATCGGAGTAGGTGAGCTCGGTTAGAGTCGTGATTCGGACCAGCTTCGCTTCGTATAGAAACCGGATGATACTCGGAAACCTTGCCGCATCCATAGACATGCTCTGCTCAATGTCCGACCCCTCGCTTCGGTAGGAGGTTTTGATGCTGGACAAGGAGAACTCTATACGCTTCCACACTATTTCACCCAAGGCCCGCCACCCGCGCTTGCACGAGGGCGCGCGGCCAGCCGTATGCGGACGTAGCTTCCGAATGATAAACCAGACCGTCACGAAGTGCTCCACGACGTAGATTACCACAATACCTCCAACGCTCCACAAGCTGAATCTTTGTGCCAGCGCGAATGCTTCGGACCACGTCTGACCGGTTGCGACGGCACCGAAAATCATGGCAACAGGGATGGCAATGAGGACGAGCGCGAAAGCGAGCTCCACCAACTGGCGAGCTTTGCGATTGGCTTCAGGCACCAACCTGTACTGAATGTACTCGAAGTTGGAAAAGATGTCGAAGAAGATGCGGTTGATCACGCAAAGAAGGTGCGAGACCACGTGAACGAAATGCAGCATAAGCGGGATCTTGCAAATATCCTTCGCGTCGCCGTAAAGGGTCCCGGCGGAGACCTGGTGCGCAAACGAGATCGTCATGATGATGAGATACACGGAGAGCTGGAAGATGGCGTAGACGTAGACGAGGTGCACGAAGAACAGAAGCGGAGAGAATTTGGAAATGGACTGCACCTCGAGACGGATCTGGTCACCTCCGCGAGAACTGTGGCGCACCACGCGAGTTTGCGTGTCACCTGCATCGCCCGCATAGATGAGACCGCGCCTCCGAATCGACGCTGGCGCTCCTTCGAGCGAAAGTTGTACGGGGGATCGCGAGCCTTCGAGGAAGGCGATATCAGGTGCCGACCCTTGCTCCTCGTTGTCGACGCCGTGAGTCGCGTCCCTTCTCGGCGGCTCGTCACGATGCGCTCTCGGAAAGCCGTCATCCTCGTCCGAAGACGAGTCTTCCATCACAGTTGTGGGCTCTCCAATCGGCAGCATGTTCCGGCTTGTCGCAGAACGGGAAGGTTCGCGCGAGATTTGAAAAGGGATCGGCGGGGCGACACGAGGCGCTCGGGGCGAAGCCTTGCTGGGCTCCGTGTTTGCACGGACCGTGGTAGCACCACCCTGCGGCAGGTTCGATGAACTCGTACTCACGTGGGGCACTCGTGGCTGGCGAAGATCCGATAGCGGGTTTGCCACAGAAGGCTCTGCCACACTCGGGCTGGCCTCTGCTCGCAGCGTTGGAGTCCCGCGTCCACGCTGCCCGCTTGCAGCTGCGTTGGGTCCACGAGACCACGGGAGTTGCGTTTGCTGGCTTTGTAGTCGCGTCGTTTGAGGTGGTTGTTGCTGCTCTTGCTGCTGCTGCAACAGGCCGGCGTCCCTATGTTGGGCCTGAGGCGTTGGGCGCGGCGGTGTATCCTGGTGCACTGGAGATCGGGGTTGGCGGGAGGCTTCTCCGGTTGCTGCCACGATGGGCACAACAATTTCCGGGCGTCCCGGCACTTGTTGATGAAGAGGAGCTCTGGCCCTAGGCCTGGGCCTGGGCTCCCCGGGCCGGGGCCCAGGCCGAGGCCCAGGCCGAGGTCCTTGCCTGGCTCCGTCCGAAGACATCGCGAGAACAAGCTCACGACGGCCACCCTTTCACGAACTTCTTCCCTCCGTAGTAGCTTCACGCGCAAGTGTTCCGTACGTGCAGACGCTCCGCGACGTGCAGATGCTCGTCCTGCACGTGAAGCCGTCCTGCACGTGAAGCCGTCCTGCACGCGCTCCTGCACGCGCTCCTGCACGCGCTCCTGCACGTGCTGCGGCCTTCTCCCTCTTGAGCTGCCCCGCTGGACACGGACGAACTAGCTTCGACGACACGCACGGCGAGCGTCGCTGCCGTCGTCCCTCCACGCCCTGCCGCGAGCCTCAGTCTGGGGCTTGACGAAAAGGGGTCTGCACGAGCGAGCGAAGCTCGGAGAACCGCGCCAAGGCGGCGGAGAGGGAGGCGACGCAGGCGCAGGCGCTCTCAGCGCAACGCAAAATCACTCCCGGGAGTTGATGGCAGGGCAAGCGGACAGGGAGTGACACGACATTTGGTGATGACGCCGTCTCAGGCTGCCAGGGCACGCGAACGAACAGCCTGAGGACACGTCACGGTAGGAACGGCGTAATTCTAAAGTCTTCAAGCGTGTGACAGACTCGGACATCGCGAAGGAGACCGAAATCGAAATCTAGCGCCGAGAACGTACTCGAGGCCGCCTTCAATCAAGCCTAGCCTAGATTGATCTCCATAAAAGCTCGCGCCGTCGTGCCACAATATTTCAAGTCCCCTCCGAGTCGACCCGATCGTCGGCCCCTCGGTCACCGTCCTTCCACCATCATCTCCCGAATGTAGGATTGACACAAGTCTGTCGTAGGCCTAGGCCTAGGCCTAGGTAGTCCTCGTCGACCTCGACCGCGTCTGTGCGCGGATCTTCGGGCTGACGACGATCCTGACGACTGTCGGAGGCGTTCTCAGCCTGGAACCGTGGACCCTCGACCTAGGTAGACGGTCGGAGGAATCATCCGAACCCGCGACGCTCTGCCCTCGCGTCACGACAACGCGCGATGGTTATGATGCTGGTCCAAGTCGGTCGACGGATCAAGGAGAGCCTCAGAAGTCTTTGTCCAAGCCGGTGGATCCTTGCGCGAGCCAGGTCCACTTTGGACGCAGCATTGCAGGACCGACCGGAAGTTCTACTCGACTCGTAACCGCTTGCGTGACGCTTGTGTACGTACACGGGGAACCTCCACTTTATCCACGAGCTGCCGTACATACGAATGCGTTGGGACGTCCGTGCCTAGCTCAACAAGCATAAGATCTATAATTCATGCGACTTCATCCTCCTTGAGCAGCCGCTTCGGGACGCGGCACATGCTCGCGAGCGTGTTTACTGTGCGAACGATGCCGTGGCAGCCGATGGGGCGCATCAGCGAATTGTCATCGCATTCGATGCGCTGCGTGTGGAAAGCGGAGCGATCGACCCGTGGGACCATGTCCCCATCCGGGATCACGTTCACCGTATTGCGCTGCAGCTCGTCGGCCTTGCCTTCGGCCAAGAGGTGGATGCTGAGCTCCGTCCCGGGCGCAGAAAACACGGCGTTCGGGACGTCCTGGCGGGCGCCGAGAATGCTTGCGATGCCGCCGCCGAGCGAGTGGCCCGTGAGGTAAAGTTTGCCGCCCTGAGCCTGCGCATGCTCCCTGAGGTCGCGCACGCACTCTAAGAGCGAGTCGGCAAATCGACCAGCGTTGAGCAACTTGGTGGCCCGAAGCAGTGGCGGTACAGAGGACTCCCACGTCTCCCCGAAGGGAAGGATCTGCGCTGCGGCGTCCATGAGCACCACCGGGCCCCACAGGGAGATGCCCTCGAGCATGTCGAAAACTTCAAAGGTCCCACGGACGCTCGGCACGT
>KQ758891.1:727771-740816 GCA_001462505.1 Aurantiochytrium sp. T66 | reverse complement strand
CGTCGCGAAGCCAGCAGATGTCCGGCCTAGAGTTGACCACAGTGAAACCCTCGCGCAGTTGCTCAAATGTATGTGTCGAGAATGGCACCGTGTCAAGGATTCCTTCCAGCATCCCGGCCGTGCAGCGGAACTGGATAAAGTCCAGGGCGGGCGTCTCGCGACACCCAAGATCGAATGGCTTGGCGGAAAAAAAAATTGAGCAGGGAAACGTCCTGTCCCCGAGAAGCGCCCTCGCTTGATTCGTCTCAAAAGCAGTCCACTTCGCCAGCAGCGGGACCTCGATGGCCCACGTACCACGCGACGCGGACGCCTTTTCGCGAATTGAGCCAAACAGCGAAGTCGCGATGGGCTCTTCGAAAATTTCAAGAGCAGGACCCTCCAGTTCGCTGTTCCGCGCCTGGAGAAGTTGGATCTCCGCCTGCGCACGTTCCGCCTCCGCCTGCGCACGTTCCGCCTCAATCGCAGTGCAGAGTTTGTTGATCTCTACAATGGCATCCACATCTATGGAGCGTCGAAGGGCTCTATCGGCTTCCAGCCTGCGCCGGAGCACAAGTAGAGCTTCGTCGGTGAGCATGGCATCGTAGCACCCTTGATACGAGTCGATCGTCGCTGCGTCCCAGGTTTCGACGTCCGCCTTCGTCTGCAGGACAGGGTCTACGGCCTGGTCCAGGTACAACGCAAATCGAGCCCGCCGGATTCGCCGCTGCTGCTGCTGCTGCTGCTGCTGCTGCTGCTGCTGCTGATGCTCTTGTGCTCCGCGGCATCGTGCGCAGCCGAGCAAGCGCCTCCGCTTCGGAAAATTCTAGGCCTAGTAGAAGAGAGCTC
The DNA here is from genome assembly GCA_001462505.1 of Aurantiochytrium sp. T66. NCBI lineage: Eukaryota > Bigyra > Thraustochytrida > Thraustochytriidae > Aurantiochytrium > Aurantiochytrium sp. T66. The sequence goes on along the minus strand of KQ758891.1, from coordinate 739,991 downwards.
ATGATGGGGAGACTTTTACTATAAACATGGAACGGATATCGGCGAACTTGGGCGACGCGTCACCTCGCGCTCGCAGCCGATCGCATTCCTAGCGCGGTAGGAGCCTAGCGGGAGGAGGAAACCACGTCAGCGTCGCTGCGCATGAGCGCTGTCAGGAACCCACCAAGGCTCGGACTAGCTCGCGAGCCAGGGGCGTCCTGCGAGTCTCCGTCGCTGCTCTCGCCATCGTCGCTGCTTTCGTACTCCTCCTCGTCGACGTCTTCGGCAGCGTCGTCACTCTCATCGCCGTTTTCGTTCTTGGTCCTCGCGATTACAACACCATCAGCAACCGATGCTTTCGTGCTGCTTGCCTGCGCGCCGGCGTCTTTGCTTGCAGATGCCGTCGTGCTCGGCGGCAACTCGCCTTGGGCGCTATCGCTACTCCTTGCGCGCGAATCGCGGAAGATCCGCGGCCCCGGATGTGCCAGGATTCGAGGCGCAGCATCGATTTCCGTGAGGTCCTCCGTTCCCGCCAGGTAGCAAATTGCAGCTCGGAACTGGTACAAAAGGTAGTGGAGATCATTCGGAATGGGCGACGTGTGGAAGTTCTGCATGTACTGAAGATTCGCCATCACACGCGCACGCGGCGCTGCATCTGCGGGGAGATTGGCCAATCGATCCACGAGCGTACTCAGGATGTTGTCCGCGTTGAGAGCAAAGTCCTCGTGTAGAGACGATACGCGAAGGTAGTTGCGCAAGAACTCCAACTTGGCCAAGGGACAGCGCTGTGCATTCAGGTCCTCAAAGAACTGCACGCTGTTGCGCTCGGCAGAAGAGTTCATCACGTCCTTGTGAGACCTCAGCTGCGCCAGGATGCGGACCTCCTGCTCGTGATAGAACTTGGCCAGCGCCCCAAACACCATGTCGTGGACGCCGAGAAAGGCAAAGGCCTCCACAACGCGCCGCAGCATGGCACGCAGGCGCTTGTTGGAGGCCGCAAGCCCAAAGCGCGCGCGATTGTCGGCAACGAGCGCGTCCACGGCGCTCTCGATGTTTACGTTCATCTTTCGCGCAAAGTCGGCGATACCGACCTTGTTCGCGACCAGCACGTAACTGTGTCGGAGATTCTCGGTAAAGCTCACGAGCTTCCGTAGCGCGGCGCTATTTTTCCGATCGCGGTTCAATACAAACATCCACTCGTCCACGGGCCGCGCGTCGTCAAAGACAGGGGTGCCATCTTCCGGGAAAACCGGGGTCGACTCGGGCGGAAGCACCGCCTCCCCGCTCTGCCCGTCCCAAGCGAGTGGTCGGTCGATAGAGAGAACCTTGTAGGAGCCGCTGCTGCCAAAGCATGACTCTTCTGCAAGGACTTTGTACCGGTCCGCGGCCATCACCCTCTCGCGGCTGTCACGCACCAGGACCACGCGGCCACCCTCGAGTAAGAGCCGGTCGCCACAGAAATTGACGTATTCACCGAGAAGATAGGGCGACTCGTGCACGACGTGCCGGCGCAGAACGCTCATAGTGAGCGCGCCGTCGAGGCCCGCAGCGGCCAGCGAGGCCTGCGTTGGCACCAAGATGTGCCAGCCCAGCTCGCTCGCTTGTTGCTCGAACTTGGAGACGCGCTCTCGAAGAGCCACGAACAGCGTGTTGTCCCACACCTCCTCGCCCTCCTCCGCGGCCTCGTCGTCGTTGCTTTCGTCGTCGCCATCGCCGCCGCCGCCGCCATCTTGTGCGAGGCCTTGCCGCAGAGGCAGCGCCTGGTTTTTGGCCGGAGTCTGGTCGCTCATTTTGTCGCCCAGGCCCAGAGCTCCCGCGCGACTGCGTCTTGGGAAGGATGTAGCCTGCGCCGCCCGCCGCGCGCGGGACAGATCGCGCCCCGCGCGCTCAGGCCCAGTCCGCGCGCGCGCAGCTCGGCACGCCGCGAGTTGTTTGTTGGCTTGAAGATAGATCGAGGCCTCGATTCCGTCGAGACGGCGCGGGGCCCCAGAGCGGCCTCGAGCAACGCGGCGCAACGCGTCGCAACGCGGGCCGTGGGCGCGCTCCGGCGGCGGCTTCGCGCCGGCCGCGGGTCGGTCGGGCGTTCTTGGTCGGGCGCGGCGACTCGGAGCGGGATCCGTCGACGACACGCCGGGTCCTGTGGACATCCGCGCCACGACGCCGCGTCCCGTGGACATCCGCGCCGCCCTCTGCGGAACCCTTTTTCGTCCGCTCGCTCATTCCCGCGTCCGAGTCGGCGTTGCGATGGATGTCGCGGCGGCGCGAGGCGGCGCGAAGCTCCCGCTCCGGGGCGTTGGACGGGACTCGTCCGAGTCGGTCGCTGCAGAAGAGCAAGATCTTGATCACTGACAAGACCTGGGCAGGCTGTCGTGATGATTAGAAGAGCGGCCGAATGGTGGCCATCCATCGTGTGGCCACGAGATGATTGGACCTCGACCATATCATCCAGACCCTTATCTTGTCACCAAGGTACGTATGTATACGTACGTCGCGACCCGAGGCGCGCGCGGACGCGGGGGCGAGGGACCTGCCGGAGAGCGCGAGCAGCGCGCGCTTGCGTGCCTGCTTGCTTGCTCGCTTGCTCGCGTGCCTGACCAGCATGCTTGGGAGCGCGGCATGCCCGCCAAAGCGTTGGCGAGCGAGCAAGCGAGCAGCAGCGAAGACGACTCCCGCGATGTGAACTGGCCGGGCTGGAGAGCGAGGGCGGGACGGATGGGCGCTTGCTGTGTGGATGGAGGCCTGTGACGACAGAGATTTCTGGCAGACGTACTCTGGCGCTCTCGGGCGTCCAGATGCTGATCGATACTAAAATCTTTATTTTCCAGTTGATCCTACCGAGGTCCGTCAAAAAGAGCGCAGCGCGAGGAGGGGGATCGATGGCGGGGGAGATGCGACGGTCCTGTGCGGTGATGATCCTATAAAACAAAAGTTTCAGCCTTGTCCGAACGGCCCGTGTGGATGAAAACTTGACTACGATGGACTGAGCACATGGAAATCGAGATCGCTTTGGGAGCGTTGGATTGGTGACATCAAAGCGGAACGAGACTGACATAAGCATGACCTTCTACAGCGACGCAGGGACGTCAACAGTAACAGCAGCAGCAACAACAACACCGTGGCCCTATTGGTGAATGAGTGATAATGATAAAAACTGTTCATAGCTGCCAAACCGATCGACACTTGTGACGGATGGCTACCCTTGCGCCCGACCGAGCGATCTTCCTGCTTCGTCTGATGCACATAGCTAGCCTTCTTCTGCCTACAGCTCCCTGGTTGCGCCGAAATTTTCGAGCTGTCGCTTGATGCACTTGGCGCTCTCTACGCACGAATAGGTCGAGGCTGCTTTGGATCCTACCTTGCAAACCTGCTGGATGCGTGGTCGAGGGAGCTGGTTCTCGTAGGGGCGGCACTCTTGGAAGGCGAGCGTCTCCCCTGTGTTGCGGCACTGCTGACGCAAGAGCGGCTTGTCGCTCGTGCCGAGGTCGCACGCGGCCTGCGCGACCCTGATGCACGGCGCCTGGCACGCCCGGAATATGGTCGGTCGCGGCATCTCCTGATGCGCGAATCGACACTCTGAGTTGCAAAAGTCGAGCATACGTGAGCGGCAGTCGTTCCTGCATGTTTCTAGGACTTCGTTCGGGACGATGACCTCCTTGCTGGCAGCTGTCGCGTTCTTCTCCGGCGTGCTCGGGGCCAGCCACCACGCGCGGACCGACATGCCCAAATATGTCATTACGACAAGCGCGAGCACGACGGCTGCGATGGTGAGCTTGCGGTGCAGCTCGGCCTGCCGCTTTAGCTTTTCCTTCTCCTTCCAGTACTTGTCGGCCTCGGACGTCCACATGGTCCTGATTGCTCGCCAAGCTGTGTGCGCGCCACGCTCAGCTCGCCTCTCCGAGTTCTGCGCGCGAGCTCACTCGCGCGCTCCTTTTCTGACTCCGTGTCGCCTCGATCGGTTCGCGCTGTGCTCGTTCGCCGGCTACGTTTCCGCAATGCTTCGCCGAAGCTGCCGCAGTCTTGGCTGTGGATCTCGACGAATTATAAAGCGGGGGCACGGACCACGTCAAATCGACTTTGGGGGCAAAGGGAAGGGAACTTTCTTGTCAGCTGTGAGGCCGGCGAACTCGCCTGATTGAACCTTTCAAGCTGCCACGTTGCCCAACCGCACCAACGTCCTTTCTGTCGATCCGATGTAGTCCGTCAAAGCTTAACCTTACGTTGTTCTCGTTTGTTTGCCGCGAAACCTGCCCGATTTGGTCAGAATGCGTCTTCGTCTGCGCTGCTACGTCATGCGATGACTCAGCCCAGGTCCGCGTGCTCGTACAGTGAGCGTCCGACACGCGCTGCACGCGCTCAGCCCGAGCCTGCCTGCACCTGCACGCGAGAACTCGCTCTTCTGTGCCGCGTGTCGTATAGCCGTTGCAGGACTTCGGCGCCCCGGAGCGCCGGAAGTCGGGAGAATTTCAGGACCTCCCAGTCGCGCCGCCGAGCCCGCCCGTCCCAGGCTCGCGGCGCTCGCTGCCGGCCGCGCCCGCTGGCCTCGGCGCCCCGCCGCGCTCCCGGAGGTCTCCGCGACGAGCGCGGGACGGAGCGACCGCGCCCCTCCGACGCAAGAGAACGTCGCAACGAACCGCGCGGCGAGAATGACGTCGACAACGTCGGCGCAGGCAGCGACCGCGCCGAAGCGCGGCCCCATGACGGTCCTCAGCGAGTTCCTTGCGGGAGGCGAGTGTAAGAGCGTCAAGGGACTCCTGCTCGTTCATCTGAGCATATTCACTTACGCTTTGGCCTTCTGGATCCAGCGTCCTGTGCTATCTTATTTGAGCAAAGATCTCGGTGGCGACGCCGTGGACTTTGGGACCTTGGAGAGCGTCCTGTCTGTGCTCTCGCTCCTCGGCGGACCCATCATGGGCCGACTGACCGACGAGCGCGGCGCTCGCGATACCATCAACATTAGTCATCTGGGAAGCCTCGTCATGTACACGCTCATGGGCACTGCGACATCGTACACGATGCTGGCCCTTAGTCGGCTGCCAGCCTTCTTGCAGCACGCCATGCTGTGCTCTCAGGCCGCCATCTCCGACCTCACGCTTGAAAAGCACCGCTCGACCGCCATGGGTCGCCTCAGCCTCTCCTACGCAGCCGGGATGGTCATTGGGTCCTATCTCGGGGGCGAGGTTGCCACTGCCTTTGGCTATAAGAGCGCGGCACTACTCGCTGCTGCTCTCACAGCGCTCGTCATGGCTGTCATGCTCGTCTTCATGCCGACATACAGCCGCGCGCGAAAGGAGCCTGTAGAAGCGTCTGCCGGCAGAGAGAGTCAGTCGGTAGCCGACCAGGTCCGCTACATGGCCCGTTTGGCCCTCGCGCCCCGGGTGCGGAATCTGCTACTTCTTCTCTTTCCTTTGTCGATTGGCATCGGCGCCTACCGATCCATGCTCCCGCTCGCGGCTGAGGAGGTTTTCGGCCTCGAGCCCTCGTCGATGGGGCGGTACATCTCTTTTGCGGCTTTCGTCGGGCTCGTTACGAATGTTGCGCTCATTGCGCCCGTCACTCGTCGTCTCGGCGAAGCCAACGCTGTAGCGGCCGCTGCCGTGGTGCAGGCCGCTTGCTACGGGTTTATCCCCTTAGTGAGCACCTACCATGGCCTCCTCGCCTTCACCGTGCCCATGACGGCCTCAAGCACGCTTCTGTACACACTAAGCTCATCGCTCATGTCGCTCGCTGTGGACCGTGGCAATGCAGGCTCCGCCATCGCAATGTCACACGGCTTGCGCTCCTTTGTCGGCATTGTCTCACCGCTCATCGGCGGCTATCTTTACGAGCTTCACGGCTTCGCTGGCATAGCTTACTTTGCAGCTGCCTTGGCCACGATTACACTCTTTCTCTCCCAGTCGTTCGTCAAAGGTTCGCTTTACGAGCTCATGCGTCGCAAGGAAGAGTCCGCACAGAAGACCGAATAGTGTAGCCTGACGAGACGCCGGGATCGCGGAATCCCAGCAATGTCTCAGTATGGTAGAGGGTCATATCTAGGCCTGAGCCATAATAATTATGACCTTTCGCTCCCAGCCAGACCTCCAGCGTCTGCTTCTCTCGGTCAGCATCTGCAACCCTTGATCGGTCGGACCTGCGCTCGAGGATGTGGGAACTCGCACACGAGCCCACTGCAGCACAGGATCTTTTTGGCTTTCAACCGTCGCTTTCAACCCCCAAGAATCCGCACGTAGGCTTGGAATCCGAGCACAAACGTAATCATAGGTTTATCGGGTACACGTTTGTGCGTGCCATCACGGCCGCACCAAGGAAGGAAGGACAGGCCTCGCCGCCGACGGCCCTCCTTGGCCGATGGATCGATGGGATGGGATCGATGGATCGATGTTGATCATCGACGGCGAACCAACGGATACCTGTGAAGAGAGCAGGTCGCGTGAGACTCGACTCGCAGATTCGTTCAATCAATCGATCATCACGATCGATCGCCGCCGCGCGCAGAGAGCGGAGCTCGCGACCGCGAGCGAGGCCGGATCCCCCCCTCGAGACGCCGGGGCGGGCGGCGCGTGCGCGGCGCGATGACCGACGGTCGCAGTGATGTGGGCGTTGGTCGCCACCGCGCGGCGGCTGCGGGATTCTTGGCCCCGACGAGGCCGGCGACGAGGCCGGGCAAGGCGTCGAAGACGTCCGCAGGAGCATCAGCGCGTTGCTGCGCGGATGCACAGCTGGGCATTTCTCTAGACGCGGGGCCGGGGGCCGAAAGCGCAGCCACGCCTGGCTCGCCGGCCTCAGAGGTGCGGCATACCCTGTCGGCCGCGTCATCGACCTCTTCGCTGTCATCATCCTCTTCGGCGACGACAGCATCCTCGCTCTCTTCGTCATGCCTGGCACGGTCCACCCATCGATTTGCCGGGGACGAAGAAAGCGCCGAGGGGGAAGACGGCTACCAGGATGAAGAGGCTGACGAGGACGGCGAATATTACGGGTCGGCAGGCGATCAGGACACGCTGGACGCAGCGTTTGCCCAGCTCGCCATCGACGGTGGACTTGCGCAGCTCGAGCAGCCCGCGTCGCTGGCCCTCGGCGGCGATGAGAATCGCGTTCTGCGCATCCCCGGTCGAGCTCTGCACGAAGCAAAGGCTCGCGAGCTCAACGCAATGCTCTGCGGTATCCGCGGAGACCCCAGGGCATTTGTCCGAGAGATAGAGGCCCGGCGGCAGCGCGACTGCGGCGGAGGCTCCGACCAAGAGCCCTCTGGTCCGCCCGAGGCTGAACCGCCCGCGTCACCTTCGAGGCTTGCCGCCTTCAAGGTGCACTCCGTGCTGGGGCGTGGTAGCTTCTCCACCGTGTACGTGGCAACGAGGCGATCCGACGGCATCCAGTTTGCTCTCAAGCGCGTTCGACTCACTGGCCTTGAGTCGACCCAAAGTCGCGCCAAGAGCGTCAAAGAAATTCGCGTGCTGCAATCGCTAGAGCACCCAAACATTATCAAGTGCTTTGAGCATTTTCACGCGCGCGAGGGCCTCTTCATAGTGCTTGAATGGGCCGTGGCAGGTGACCTCAAGCGCATGCTCAAGCGCGTGCAAGCCAAGCAGTCGCGCTTTCACGAGCGCGTAATTTGGAACTATTTCGCCCAGGTCGCCTGCGCGCTGGCGTACATGCATGAGCGTCGCATGATTCACCGCGACATCAAGCCGGCCAATGTCTTCATCATGCCCGACGGTCGTATCAAGCTGGGGGACCTCGGGCTTAGCCGCGCGCTGAGTCAGGCCACCGTGCGTGCCTATAGCAAGGTAGGCACACCGCTCTACATGGCGCCCGAGGTGCTCCAGGGCGCCGGTCACGACTTTAAGTCGGATGTGTGGAGCCTCGGCTGCCTCTTGTACGAGCTTGCCATGCTGCACAGCCCGTTTGAAGTTGGCTGCAAGACCATGAAGACGCTATTCACGCGCATTTTGCACGCCGCGTATTTCCCGCTCTCGAACACGTACTCGGACTCCTTTAGCCGTATCATTGCGTCCATCTTCATGGTGGATCCCGAGCAACGCCCGTCTGCCGCAGAAGTCCACCGCGCCGCTGAGGATTGCGTGCGCTATTACGAGGCTCGCCAGGACCTTCCCGAGGACGACGTTGACGCTGACGAGGCCGCGCATATTGGATCAGACGCTCGCGACCACCACATCGGGAGCGCTTTAAAGAGAACGATGGCTCACGACCGGCGACGTGCCTTCGGCGACGGCATGGCTTCGCGCACATTCTAGGCGCCCAAGGCGGTCCACGCAGAGCGAATCTGAAACAACTGAACTGACTCGAACTCATCAAAATATTGACTACTCGCGTCGCGAGCACTATTTGCTCCTACCTTCAACTCACAACAACTTGTTTGTGCTGCTACCTGGGAATTCATATACACGATGCCATTTATGGCGGCGTAGCACTCGCACTTCGGGTGGCCTTTTGCGAGCCTGGCAAAGGCGGAAGGCGCCACAAACGAAGGCTCACGCAGCAAGTTTAGCGGTGACGTCTTCGATGCCGTCGTCATCGGTGAAAACGTGCAATTCGAGCTTGTCGTTGCCCGACTCATTGCAAAAGAAGGCGTCGAGGCGACTCATGTCGACCTGCTTCCACGAGTTGTCGTTGTATGACCGAAAGAGCGTGCGTCGCGTCTTCGGGTGCTTGATGATGGCCCACTGCGTAAAATCGCCCACGTCCTCGAGCGAGAGCTTGGAGGCGACCCCATTTGGGATGACCACGTTATTGAGCAGCGCCGTCGTGAGCTGGAGCGCCTCGCGCTCCGATGTGGCGGGCGCATTGTACATGGCAAGCTCGCGGAGGACGAAAGTCCGCACAAAGCGCGCCTCGGGCCCGGCGTCTCCAGGTAGTCCGACGAGGTTGAGGCCGTGGTTGCTCTCCACGGGCACCGGGCCTTCCTCTGTATCGGTGAGTCCAACGGTTTCGCTCCAGCCGGGGCTTCGCGGGCTAATGGATGCGAAGCGGTTGAGATTGAGCAGGTGCCAGTCGAACTCTGGGTCGTTCGTGAGCACGCCGACAGTGTTTTCGTGGACCTTGAGCGCGCCCCTGACCCATTCAAGCACCACACTGTGGCCTTGGGCGTCCGAGAGCGCAAAGTGAATGGACAGCTGCTTGGGTAGGAGCGCGTGGCCCACGACGGCGACCTCCCCCGAGGTCAGCGCGTCCACTGCTGCCGCCGTCGAATTGAATTTGCCAAGCACCCACGGAATAAGTACGAGGTAGTCGAGGTGGATCGAGGCTTTTGCCGCTGCGTCCGTGCCCTGCGCGTACTGGGCGCGGACGTGCGTATGCGCCGACATCGTGAGGCCGGCCTCGTTCATACCGTCGACGACGGCCTCGAGCTCGAAGCCAAGCATTTGCAGCGACCCGGTGCTCGCGAGGAAGCCGATGGACGTGTGGAAATGCCTCTTGTTGCTCGCGTCATTGGGTTTGCTCGCAGCGCTTGGCCTGCCAGCGCTTGGCCTGGCGTCGTCGTCGGCAGACGGGGCCGAGGCGTCGCGGAGCCTCCGCTTTGGCGCCATGCTCGCTTCGACGGGCTGCATGTTCTCCACGATGGGCTCCATGATCCTGACGGGCAGCAGCGAGTACGGGAAGCGCACGCCCCTCCTGAACGCGGTCATTTTCCAGCCGCTCTCCAGCGAGAGGCCTCCGAGCTCCATCGTCCGCCCGATCATGAAGTCGCCATGCTGCGCCTCCCCGTAGCGCACCTCCACGTACGTGCACGCGGCGGCGCTCCGGAGCGCGCACAGCGCGAGCAGCGCCGCGAGCCAGGGCCCGGGGCCGCGGCGCGTGGTCTGCATGGCGGCGTTCTTGGTCTGCGAGTTGTTGATTGATTGATGATTCTTGATGATGATGATGATTGTTGATGATGAGAGGAGTCTCCAGTGACGTGCGCGTGTCACATCGTGACGTATGAGGTCAGGGACGCCGGTCGCCCGTCCCCTCTGGCCGCCTCCGCCGCGCTTATTAGCGCTGCGTTTCTAAGGTCAGCGGGACGAGGGGACGACGTAGGTGACGTAGTCCGACGCCGCGATGCGATGCGATGCGATACGATGCGATGCGATGCGATGATGAGGAGCGCGCGGGCCGGCGGCACGGCGGGCGCGGCGAGGCTGCCGCGAGTCAAGGGCCAGTCCGGAAATGATGGCGGCGGCGGGAGCGAGGATCTCTGAAAGTATCAAGGACTGCTAGGCCGAGGCATGGATGATGAGATGGTGCTGCGTACGTAGTACGTACTACGTAGGTACTTACGGATATGTATACAGGACGCGGGCCGCGGCGCGCGCGGGGTCATGGGCGATAGTTGGGCTGGATGGCCTGGAGCTGCCGCGTGACGTACTTGCGCACGCGCTGCAGGGTATCCTCGTCGAGGAGGTCGATGTCGAGCTCGATCTCGCCGAACTCGGTGACGGGGAGGTCGATGCCGGCCTCGGAGATGATGTCGAGGATGCGACGCAGCTTGTCGCCGTTGAGGAAGTTGATGTCACGCCCGAGGCGGCGCTTCATCTCGTACAGGGTCTGGGCGCGCGCGCGTGCGCGCTCTGCCTTGGTGGTGCGCTTTTTCGTCGCGGCGGAGGAGATGGGTTCTGTGAGAAGCGCCTCGCCGCCTTGCAACCTCTGGAGGTCCTGGGACATGGACGCGACCTGTGCGCGTAATCGAGCAACCTCTTCGTCTTCGTCCACCGGCTGCTTGTGCTTGTGCTTTCTTGAGTTGCCGTTGCTCGCAGCGCTCTGGGTGCCGGCGCTGTTCGAAGAGTGCGACCGCTTCACGCGCTTGGGGACGTTGGCCGTCGTCGGCTCGTGAACCACCTCAAAGGCGACTTTGGGGATGGTCTGCCGCTTGCCGAGCGCGCATCGCGGCGTCGAGATCTGCAGGAGCTCCCGCAGACCGCGGTCAAAGGCGGCTGCAAGCTCGCTTGCCTTTTTGTACACGGCGCTTCCTCGCGCGTTGTAGAGGAGGGCGTTGGAGAAGGTGAGTTCAATGTCCTTTTGCATGCTCACCGCGTCGGCGTAGTGGCCCTTGGCCATGCGCTCCTTTACGGTTCCGAGGTCCATTGGGCTCGCGACAATGTCGTGGTAGTCCAAGAGGCCTAGCCGCTCCGCGTCCACGGGCGTGCAAAAGTATCGCTGCGCGTCGTCCGCCATGAGCTGGTCTAAGAGCTTGGCCAGCTTTTCCAGCAGGGCCTTTTCCGACTCCGTGGCGGACACGTCCGGGACACTCGTCTCGGGCGCCGCCGCTGAGGCGGCTGCTGGAGCGGCGGCGGCGGCGGGCAGAGGCTCGCGCTGGGGCAGGGCAAGCGCGGCAGACGCTTGGAGCCGGGCGTTCCGCTGTCCACGGGGCGCCGGCGTCTCGACCGCGCTGACCTCACTGCTACCGCCGCCCCCATTGGCCCCGCTGCCGAGCATCCCTAGCTCGCGCTGCTTCCGGCTCTGGGTGTTGGCGGCGCGCCGGCGCGGCGCGTACTCGCGGAAGATGGTCAGTGTCCCTGTGGCCTCGTCGAGCTCCCCGCTCAGCGCGAATTTGCCAAGCTTGTTGACGCCGCTTCCGGAAACCTGGACGCGCGACTTGCCGGGCACTTTGGCAAACTCGAAAATGATGTTCTTCTCCGCGAACTTGTTCGCAGGTTGCGAGGGCCCGCTCTGGACATCGAAGAACCCGGAAAAGAGTCCGCTGCGATCGTCCCCGGAGCTGCCCCCGTCGGCGGTATTCTTCGGTGGAAGAGCGCCCGTGCGTTCGTATCGGAACGGCGCGCAGAGGTCCTTCTTGTCGAGGTCCGCCTCGCGCATCGTCCAGCGGCCCTCAAACACGAGCGCGCCGCCGACTTTTGCCTCGTCGGCGGAAAGAGTCCCGCGCATCACGGGCCGCATGCTGGGGCCCATGTTCGGCCACCGTCTCAGCGCAGCGTGCCGCAGCTTCGCGTTCGCGCAGGGCAGGCGAGGCACGCGTTCTCCCTCGCCGCGCGCGCGCGTGCGCGTGTGTCGGCCCTCGCGTCGTCGACGTGGGCTTGCTTGCTTACTTGCTTCCTGTCGCAAGCGAGCGGCGGCCGCGCGCAGAGAGCCTATCGGTCGGCACAGGCTGAAGTCTCGTCGTCTGCGCGGGGCCCTGGCCGCGCAGGCCGCGCCGCGCTGCAGCGCTGCCGGGCCGCGCGCGCGCGCTCGTCGCCGCCGCGCCGCGAGTTCCTCCCGAGTCGATTTCAATCCCGCGATTCGGTTCGTT
>KQ758891.1:689359-709941 GCA_001462505.1 Aurantiochytrium sp. T66 | reverse complement strand
CGGCGGTTGGTTGCGCGTCTGGCTGCCGGCGCCGGCGAAAGGAGGGGCCGCCCAGCAAGTGGACTATCCGAAGCCCCGAAGTCGGGAATGGCGACTCGCACAGTGAGGTTTAGGCGCTCCCATACTGGGCGATCAACGGCGACGGCCGGGGTGGCGATCGTAAGGGACCAGGAGATGGGGGCTTGAAGCGGCAGCGAGAGATACCGGACAAGGGGCGCGCCCCCCACGGACGGCCTTGGGGACAATCAACAAGAAGATCATTGCTGGGCCATTGCAGCAAGGGAGAGAGGCGTGGATGGGGAATGAGAATGTGCTTGATCTCGCGACCCCGATGCACTCCTTCTTTGGATCAGTGAAGCAGTGCCAAGCTTGCTACCGTTTTGCCCAGGGCCAAGCCAACCTGCTCAGTAAGGATGTCGGCCTGGATAACGAGTCGACGCGTTCAATATTGTCAGATTGAGGACCGAAGTCATCGACGACGACGACGACGATGACGACGACAAACACGCCTGAAAAATCTTCCTTGCCATCACATCCCTAAGCGAGGTCTGCACAGGGGTACGAAGAGCGTGAATATCTGAAGAGTACAATAATGCTGCGAAAATGCAATGGGTCTGCAAATTCATGGTCAGAAAATTTTCTCGCAGACGAGATAAGGCTCGAGCGAGGCCAAGGTCACGCGGAGGTCCTCGAGAATGCGTTCGATGCGAGCCCTCTTGGTAGCCTCCATGTCGGAGGGCACATAGAAGCTGTCGAAAAGCTCAAAGGCCGACTGGGGCCGGAGCGCATTGTACCTGGCCCTCAGGTTGTGTCGGCACTCCTTGTGGTGCTCGATTTCCGCTCGCGCCTCGGCGATTGCCTCGCAGTGCTTGATGCGCTGCCGCTCGCAAACGAGTTCCAAGATTTGCACCTGCTTCTGAAGATCTTCGGAAACCGGGACTTCTGAGGCTTGCTCGAGAGCCTCCATGTCGAGCTCGCGAACGCGCTGTCCAATCTCTTGCATGCGCTCAACCGCCTCTCGCACATCGACTGCATCGACATACAAGCGGTCGTCCTGCATCTTGATAACGGCGGCGTTGGAGGCCTCCTGCTCTTGACGCATGGCTTCCAGCTGCGCGCCAAGATCATCAATGCGGGCGAGAAGGCCTGCTCGCTCCGCACGGAACGACATTTCGATTGCCACCCGGCTCGCGTGCAGGCCGGCGGCGACCCGCCGCATAGAGGTCACCTCGCGGTCATGACCATTACGCGTCTGGTCCACCATGCCGTGGTAGACGCGGATCTGGGCGCGCTGCGTCCGAAAGGCCTCCTCGAGCCGTTCAATGTGCTCGAGCGCGGGGGCCAGAATCGCGCTTGAAGAGGATGACATCGCCGTCAGGATCTGGCCGCTGGAGTCGATGCGCGCAGAGATAGAAGACAACGAGGCAGCCCTGGGCACTGCGCGCTCCTGATCGCCGGCCAGAGCGCTCCCCCCGGACCCGCCTTCTCGGCCGCTTGTTCCTGCTGACGACAGAGCCTGTCGCAGATCCCGCATGCCCTGCAAGTCCGCTGGCACGCGCGGGTCTTCGGCTGCGAGCGTGTCCTTGCGCTGGAGCCGCGGCGACGATCGCGATCGGAGCAGCTGCTGTCGACGGTCGAGCGTCACGACGCGGAGCTGCGGTCGCTCTCGAACGGTGTAGCTGTGGGCCGAGAGCGGAGAACGCGGCGATGAAGCCCCGGAGAGAGGGCTTGCTCGCCCCGAGCAACTGCGACTGGCGCTAATCTTGTCCGCTTCACTCCTTGGAGTCTGGCCGCCGCCGCCGCCTTCGTAAAACCTCTCGTCCTCCTCCTCATCAGCGTGGCACTGGCCCCAGAGGTCGTTGGACAGACCTACATGCGGGTTCTGTCGCATATGCTCCATGTGCGACCGGATACAGGCCTCGGCATCGGCCAGAAGAGATCGCGTCGTCTCGTGCGCGGCGCGCTCTGCCTCGAGCTGGGCCTGCGCTCCGAGCTTCTCCACGGCCGTGGCCTCTACGTCGGCAAGTGCAGCCTGGGTGGCTCTGCGTTCCGTTTCGATCGCCTCGATCTGGGACTCAATCTGGCACCGAAGCCCCGCAATGACGGTGTCTTTGCTGCTCAGAACGCTCTGTCTATGATCGCCGTCCGGGGGCGTGCTTTCGGCCAGCTCGCTAACCCTTTCAAGGTCGTTGTGCTGCGGCGAAGCGCTCTTTCCCTCTTCTGCAACTTGCGACAGAGCATCCAAAGTCCGAGAAGCAACCTTGCCGAGCAGCTCAAGATACAGGTCGTTCCGCGGCGGCGCCTCGGCTGTCTGGTGCAACCGAATTTGCGATGCATACGCCTGCAGCAGCTGGTCCTTTGCCTGTAAAATGGTCTCCTTCTCGTCAAGAGAACATTCTTGCTCGCAAATGCGAGAGCGAAAGACCTGCATCTCGTCCTCGAGTTGCGAGTTTCGCGCGAGCGCGTCTTCCAGCTCGCGCTCGAGATCCTGGGTCTCGGTCCTGTTGAGATCCCGCGTGGAGACCGTGGCAGCCGTCGACTCTCGTCGTTGCTGAGCCTCGAGAAGCGCCTGCTTCATGACATCCTGCAGACTCTTGATTTGCACACGATGACTATTCTCCATTGTGACGACCGCCATGCGATGCTCGCGGCGAAGGCTCTCCATTTCTTCCTCATGAGCCTGAAGACGCGCGGTAGAATTCAGAGCGGACCCCGAATCATCCTGGAGTAGCGGCTCCGAGTATGCCTCGCTTCCGCCGACCCGCGCCAGCCTTGTCGCGGTATATTGCGGGTCGATCTGGCTCTCGCTGCTTGCCGTCTTCCCTCCGAACAAGCCCATATACGCGCCCTGCGTACGAGCAGCCTGCCAGGGGCCCGACCCAGTTCTCATCCGCGGCCTACCGGTGCCCACAGCGATCGGTCCGCAGTCTTCCTCGACAGCGTTGCTGGACGAGGCAACTTGCGCCTTCAAAACTGCGATGCGACGCTCCTGGTCGATAATTATACCTTTCTGGAGCTGGCTCGTGCGCTGAAAGAGGCGTATCTGACTCTGCAGGCAGGTAAATTGCGCAACAAGCGAGTCGTCACCCTTGAGGACCTCGGCGGTAGATCGCGCTTCCGAGAGAAGCTTTTCCTTAGCTTCGTTGATGCGGGCCAGCGCGCGGTCTTCGTCGTTCTCACTTGCCTTCTCCTCGACGACGACGCCCGCGTCGCACTCCTTTTCGGCGTCGTTGTTGCTCTTGGGCCAGCGTTCGCTCGGGGAAGACTTATCTCCGTCGCGATGATTCTTGTTTGCGTTGGTATTGCTCGAGCCGCTCTTCACGCTCTCTCCGCTAGCGCTCCCTCCGTCGTCGAACATGTCTTCGGTGAACGAGGTCGCGAGAGTCTGTGGATCGCGGGCCCACGTAGGAAGATGCGCCTGCTTGCCCGTCAGCGGCGAGAGAGGGGACCCTGCAAAGCCATTCTTCGCGAGTGCGGCGAGGGCATCCTCAAGATTGATACGAGGCGTTTGCGGGCTTTTGGCGCGTCGCTTGTCGACCGTCTCAGGAGCCTGGCGTTCTCGAGAGTCTTCTTCTACGTCATCGCCTTCCGGGCGGGCTGTAGTGATGACGTTAAGGCTCGGGTGTCTTGCGCGCGGTGCGAGCTGCGCCGCGTCTGCTCGCCTCTCGCGCTGCTGGCTACGTGCCGAAGAGAGCTGGACCTCTAGCACGTCGGATTTCTCCCGCAGAGCAGCGAGCTGGGTCTTGACGTCTTTGAGCTGGAGGGCCAGCATTCGGGCTTGCTCATCAGTCGCGGCCTGGCCCTTTCGTGCCTTGCGAGCCTTCTCCTGCGCTCGCTGCAGCTGCCCGCTGAGCTTCGATACTTCACCTTGCGATGTCGCGAGATCTGCCTGGGCGCTTTCGAGCCTGGTCTCGGAGCTGAGAAGCTGGCAATTTGTCGATTCCAGACGCGCTCTCAATTCAGCGCTCGTGGCAGCCTCTTCGCGCGCCTTCCGATTAGCCTCGAGGGCGCTCTCCTTGGCTCGCGCGAGCTCGCGACGCATATCGCGCAGCTGCTCCATAGCTGCGTCGCGCTGCAAGCGAAGCGCCTCGTTAGAGTGTTGCAGTCCGCGAACCGCCTCCCCCGTGGCGGCCAGCTGATTCGTCGTCCGCTGCGATATCTCAGACCAAATGTTTCGGAGAGCATGCTCCCGGAACCTGGCGCATACACGATCGACGCCTTGTGAGAGAAAAGCCTGTGCTAAGGTTGACGCCACTACGGGATTCATCGCCGCGCGAACATCGGTTTCCTCATTGGAAGCGTTCGTCTCTTCACGCGCCGTTGTCGGCGAAGGCGAGGACGTTGCTGTCGCTGTCAAAGTCATCATGGGCTCTTTTGTAGATTTGTCCGCATCGAAAATGGGCGCGGCGCTGCTTACTTGGGTGGCACGTTCTGGGATCCTGTGCGAGCTTAGAGGCAGACGCTCAATAGTGCTCTTGTCGCCCCCGCGGAGCATATCAAGAGCGTTGAAATAGAGATGCTCGCTTGCCGCGAGAATCTGCGTGCCTTCGAGAGCGCACAGCATTTCGCCGAGATTCTCGAGCGTCAGTCTGCTGGCAGGTCGTCGCGCTGCCCGTCCAAAAACGTTTGAGAGCTCTCGAAGCGCAGGCAGCTCTTGCACGTTATCGAGGGTCTCTCCGAAGATCTCCACGAGAACGACGTGACTCCAGCCGAGGTCTTGTTCACGGGGATGTTGTTGAGAACGGGGGAGCACACGTAGCACTTCAAAGGTGAGCCCGCGTTGGTTCGCGAGCGCATGGCGCTTCCCCAGATGAGGATGTGAGCTGCTCTCGACACCTTGCCAGTCATTCCCGTTGCTGTCTGAGACCCAGACTTGCACAGCACAATCAAAGCTCATGAACCCCTCCACGAGCCGCTGCATAAAGCCATTAGAGCTGGTAGCACTGCGAGGATGCGTGTCGTCTTGAGCTATCAAGTCCGACTTGGACGCGTCATGTGTTAACATCGAGGGCCCCCAGACGTCCACCCCGGACAAGCCTGTGTTGAGAATGATAGCGGCAGTATCATCGCCTTCGAGAGCATCTGCGATGATGCGCGGACCCACGAGGTTGAACGTGTCTTCTGATCGCGACGGAAGACTCGATCGATCGTCTATATTAGCAGCAGAGGGGACCAAGAGAACCCGCTTTCGCTGCCGCTGCAACGCTCGCTGCTCCTTTTCGCTGAGCACCCTTTGCTGCAGCGCCTCAGCCGGCCCCTTGCTTTGATCGTGCGAAGCCTCCTCGGCGTGGCGAGCATGCAGGGTCGAGGCGTCGCGCGACTTTTTCTCTTGCGCATCATCCGCGAGCTTCCTATGCTCCGCGGGAACGTCCTCCTGCTCAAGATCGTCGCGCAGGAATGCCGAGAGTTCCGCGAGCTTGATCTCGAGCTCTTCAACACTGAGGTCGCCTCGCTCCAGGCCCGCATCCATCGCGGACATCTTCGCTGCGCAGCGCACGACGCCCGTGCGGGCGCAAGCGCGAAAAGCTTCTCTGGTCGCCCCTCGTCTCTGACGGCGAGGGGCGCCGACTTCGTTCGGTTAAGGTGGGGCGCCTTATTCTGTATCTTCGATGAGCTTTCCGCGCAGCGAGTCAGGGCTCAAAGTAGAATCCCCCGCTCTCGTAGGCAACTTCCCAGGCGCGGTCGGTCTCTCGGAGCGTCTCCCCTCAGTTCTTTGTCATTCTCGAACGATGTCCGTTGCCAGCGAGCGAACTTGCAAGGCTCGCTCGAGGGCAACGGACACTCGGCCGGCCAGGCTGCTTGCTTGCTTGCTTCGCTTTGCTTTGCTTGCCTGCGTGTGACCGCTAGACTGCGCTGCACTGCAACACGAATCCCGTGCATGTTGTCCCGCGACTCGTCCAGGCCGCCGAAGTCTCGAGACAAAGACGAAAGACGCCGGAAATTATCTGTGGCCCGGCGCGCTTACGGCTTGCATCATGAAGCGCTTTGTCGCGGCCGCCTGCGCGGCCTTGGTGGCGTGTGCTAGCCTGCCCGCGCAGACGGTGGCGTCCTACGACAGCCTGCTTGATGATACGGTCTTCAAGCTTGCGGAATTCTCCGTGGACCTGGAAATCGACAGTGGCGTAGGGCCCTTGAGTGTCAACCTCAAGAACCTCACATGCTACGATATTGGCGTCGGCAATCTGTGGATTCACCCGAGTCTCGAGGATGACAGTATCTCGCAGCGCGCGTTCGCAGCCGGCACCAAGAATCTGAGCGTCGCTTGCGTCTGGGAAACTACATTTGAAGCGTATCCGAGTTTTTTCTCCGTCAAGGGCGCCGCTATCACCGAAATCGCCTTCACCGTGGACGAGCTGGCCCTCACGGTAGGCATGCAAAGCGACAACTACACTGTGCTTCCACCAACCGGGGTCGGCATCGAGAAATGTACCATCGACATCGACTGGGCCTCGGACTTTTCCTTTCACATCTCGCTCAAAGAGCCGAGATCCAAGCTCAACGCCTACCTGCAGAGCGCGCAAGAGGAGTTCGCAGATCTTATTCGTGAGACCACGGCACAAGCGCTCGACAGCGTTCTGGACCTCGACGCCGAGGATAACGTGGTCTGCCAAGCCATGGACGAGCTCGCCCGCGACTCTCTCACTTCCGAAGTGGTTGCGCTCGCCGCGTACATCGCCCGCTATCAGGAGATGGCGGATATGTACGTGGACCGCCTCGTGGCGGAGCACGGCGTGGGCAAGATGAACGAAGCGTGGGTCGATTTCGAGTCGAGCGACATTTTTGGCATGGCGTTCGATGCCTTCAACAGCGGCTTTGCGCTGGAAGACAACGGCGGAATTCAAGTCAACTCGTCCGCCGCGAACCTCATTCGCTCCATCACGCAGGGCTCTGGAGACTACGATATCGACGCCGGCAACACTACGCTTGTCGAGACCAGCTTGGGCGGACTTCTGTCGCTCCAGCTTGATCTCGAACGCGTTGTGCTCGTGGGACTTGACAATATCAAAAGCTTCAGCCCGGCCGAGGTGTATGGCCCGCTGACTGTGGAGAGCAACATCACCTTTGCCAACCTGCGCGCGGACATTGATATGGTTCTCGACCTCGACGTCCTCAGCGGCGTACCCGCATCGCAGCGCCGCCGGCTGGAGCAGTTCGGGATTTCGCTGCAACGCGAGCGTTTCCGTGTCTCGCTCGACGTGAACGAGTTGGCGGTGAACCTCGCCTTCGCCTTGGCAATCAACAGCGAGCGCGCCTGGGACCTTGGGTTCGGTTCTGTGCTGGACGATCCTTTCAACTGCGTTCTCACGACATTTGATCTCTTCCAGGCATCGCGCGTCTGGGGCAAGATCGGCGCCTTCAACGAGATCCCCAGGCTGACGGGTTTAGTGAGTGAAGACGTGAATGGATTCATGCAAGGCATTCTCGAGTCGCTGCTCCACCTGTACGGGCCGTCGGGCCTTCTGGCGCTACCCGGGATCCTTTTGGAGGAGGGCCCCGATATCGTCACCTCGGGATTCGGAACGCTCATCCGCGACAGCGACTGTCCGGCGCCCGCCCCGTACGAGTCCGGAGAGGTCTACTTTGACTTCCTGGACGATTCGTACTTTCGTGAGCTGGTTGATGTTGTTGAATCAGACGTGCTACCAACCCTCAACGAGGATTATATCGCGCCCATGACGGAGTCCCAGAGCGGCGAGCTTGGCGTGTATATTCTGCAGGAAGACGTGTCGATGTCTGAACTCTCGATCCCGGTTGGGACCTTTTCGATGTCGGCAGCGAAGATTGCTGTCGCCGGCCTCGATAGCATGTACGACGTTCACTTTATGGAGTCGCCGCGCCCGTACGTCTTGCACAACGCCTTCAAGCTCGGTGGGCCACTCCCGTCGAGAGACGAACGTCGACTTCAGAGTGGGGACAACAGCTCAGCTCTCCCCCCCGTTACGCTCTCGCTCATCTTAGAGATGAACTTTGAGGGCGACGTCACGAACTTTGCGAACAAGTTCGAGTTCTCCATCACCTTTGAAGGCTTCCACACCAGCCTCGACTTTCTGGCCAAGATTAATCGGACCGACTTCGAGACGATGCGCATTGAGCAGCTGCTCGACCTCAATTGCATTTTGGCCCGCCTTGATGACGCGGCCATCGAGGCCTTCGAGGCTGGATTTGAGGCAATCCGCGTTGGATTACGCTGCATCGAGTGCTCTTCGCCGGGCATTGTGGAAATGGAGGAAAGGGTTCTTCGCGACGACTACCAGGAGCAATTTACCGACGTGATGAATGAATGGATTGCAACCATCATTGAGCGTTTTCGCGAAAAGATCGACCGCGCGCAGCTGTCCATCACCATTGAGGAGGCGCGCCAGAAGTGCGATGGCACGTACGTGAAGTCGAGCGGCAGCAGCAGCTACCATGCGGAGGACGGCTCGCGGCTCAACATTTTCGGCATCATCGGCGGCATGGCGCTCACCATGATCGTGGGCATGAGCATCGGCTGCTGTCTCAAAGTCGGCTCGCGCGGGTGCTGCGCGCCCTGCTTCGCCTGCGCGCGGGTCTTTTGCGCAAAGCGCGAAAGGTCCATGTCGGATGCGACGAGCGAGGGCCGCGCGCCCTCTGACTCGGTGGATGCGCGCATTTCGGAGGGCTCCGAGAGCGGCTTTCGGCGCTTCTTCCGCTTTAACTCTACCGCCTCGGACACGGCAGACATCGCCATTACTGAAGACACTCTGGCGGTGGCGGCGCCCCCCCTCGTGCAGCAGTTTGGCGCAAGCGGCGCAAGTGGCAAAGATCCCGCCGTGGTCGAAGCAGAGTTCCGGCTCATGAAACAGCGCAGTTCAAGCCTGGGATTTCATCCCGTCATCCCATGGTATGCCAGCTACGGTGTGCTCGGCTTGCTATGCATGAACGCCTTCCTCTTCGTGCTGGGCCATCTTGTCGTCGCCGCAAACATCAACGTTCTCTTCACTGTGCTGGGCGACGAGGTGCTCATGGATAATGTGGCCGGCTTCTCCATCGGTAAGAGCATCAAAGACCTCTGGGACTCGGGCATTATTCCGCTCGCGCTGCTCCTCGCCGGTCTGAGTGGCGCCTTCCCGTACATCAAGGTCCTCACGATGCTGTTTTGCTGGCTCACCCCGCCCCGGTTCGTGTCCGTGACGCGGCGCGGCAAGATCCTCGACGGCTTCGACACTGTTGGCAAATGGTCGATGATCGACGTCTACGTCTTGCTGCTGATTATGGTGGCTTTTGGCATCAGCGTGGAGAATCCCCGGCTGAACATCTTGCCGGACGGATTCTACGCTGTGCGCGTCTTTGTGGATCCGGCCGTCGGCTTGGTTTGTTTCACGGCAGCGGCCATGCTCTCGCTCCTCGTGAACAACCTACTCGTCTACTATCACCGAAACGTGGTCGACGCCGACAAGCAGGCCCTCCAGGAGCCCAAGCTCGCTGTGGCCGTGGGGCGCTTCATCGAGGGCAGCTCGCGCGCGCTCACCAGTGAGTCTGACGGAGACGACATTCTCGATGAGAGTGAGGTGAACAGCGCGATCGACGAGGTGATCACGGCCCGACCTGCCGCGCTTTCAAGCGCGGAAGCTCGCCGGCGCTTCTCCACCTGGCTCGAGACTGGCGAGGACAAGGAAGATGTCGAGATTCTCTGCAGCCGTACCTTTGCTCTCCCCGACGGCCGTCGCCTTCGATTCACAAAGTTTGGCCAGCGCAGCATTTCTGGTCTGCTCTGTGTATGCGCCCTGCTGATCGTCGTTGGCCTGGCCATCCCTTCGTTTGGCTTCCGCATTCTTGGCGTCATCGGGATGTTCATGGACATTGACGAGATTGGCTCGTGGAAGCCGTACTCGGTGCTGGAGACCTTTGGGTTTGCCGTTCGCCAAGCATTCGAGTCAAAGAACGACGACGCAGGCTACATCATCGGCGTCATCTTTTTGAGTCTCGCGTACCTGATCACAGCAGCCTTCTTCCCGCTCTTCACGCTGGTAGGCCTCGTCTACCTGTGGCAGCGGCCGCTGACGCTGAGCCGGCAAAAGTGGATCTATTTGATCACCGAGATCTCGTCTGCGTGGTCTTGCGTCGATGTCTTCGTCGTGGGCCTCATTGTGGGGGTTCTCGAGCTTGGGCACATTTCTTACGTGCTTCTCAAGCCAGTGTGCAAGCACGTCATGCCCCTGATTGACGATATTTTGGTCCCCACTGGCTTTGTCGAGGAAGAGAACGCGACCTGCCTTTACATTTCGTCCAGCCTCGAGCCGGGATGTGCCCTGCTCGTAGTGGGCGCTCTATTCTCGAATATTCTCGCGCAGATCGTGCTACGCGCGGCCCACAACGCAATTCACGAACGGGAGATCAGCGGCGAGCCTCCTGTTCGTGACTTTGAGGCCTCTGACTCCGAGCACCATGAGGGCCCCCGACGCGTCGGTTGCTTTTTGCGTGGCTGTCTCCGCATCGCAAAGGTCCTACGCTGGATTACGTTCTGCGACCCGAAAGCAGTATCGGCGGAGGGCACAGCTGTGGTGGCCGCTGGCCATTTGGCAGGGTTTTGAGGAGAAGCCGCGAAGGCAAACAAATTTCACAATCAATCTTATGACGTCTGTAGACATGGGTACGCTCGGGGTGTCTTTTGACACTCGAAAATCTTGGCAGTGTCAAGATCCAAAAGCTGCACCGCTCTCGAGCGAGTATCGTGGCAACTTCGTGAGAATCATTCTTATATTTTACAAGGAAACTCCTTCAAGGATGAAGGTAAGCGAGCCCTCGCGCAGCAAGAGATCGCCTAGAGCCTTGATAGGAGGACTCAGCCGCAGCGCTGGTAGAAGCACTTGCACCACACGGTCGTACTGTGTGGGTCTAATCTGATGCATCTTGACGACATTGCGGTTCTGCTGGTCCAGAAGACGCTGCATGTGCTGCTCGGTCAGAGTGGACTGGTATTGCTCGCTTGTGCAGAGATCGGTACCGCACACGAGGTAGTTAAACCCGGCGCGGAGAACCTGCAGGAGCACTTGCGTGCTGCCACGCTCACTTCCCTTCTGGCCGCGGCTCACGACGGGAATCGTGACGACTCCACGGTAGACCTCTGAGACCAGAACACCCATGCGCTGGCGCCGCTCGAGCTCGATGCACCGCAGACGGCCCAGGCGCCCGCGCACAATGCGCTGGATCTCGACGCATGCCTCTCTCTTGCAGCTGATCTCGTTGCGCACGATGCGGCCACGCGCAATCGCCTGAATTCGCGAGACCGCACGGGCCCGCATCTGGCGTTCCCGCAGCAGGCCGAGACGCTTGAGCACGAGACTCTCGCCCTGCTCCTCGAGAACGCATCGCTTCATGAACTCGTGGCGCCACCTCGCGCGGCCAAAGGCGCCTCGCACGATGCGCTGCAGGTGCACGGCGGCGCGCTCTTTGGCGGCATTGCGGATCTCCACGTTGCGCTGCCGCTCGAGGGCGGGCACGATGAGTCTCGGCTCGGAGAGCGCCCGGACCGTGACCACGCGGACCATCTTCACGAGGTTGAGGCACGTCCACGTGTCAAGCTCCTCGAGAGCCCTGGCGTTGTCGTGGTCATCGTGGTCCTCCTGTGCCGGGTTGCCGGCCTCGGACCCCAGAACGTTGGTCTTGCTCGCGCGCTGCGCGATGGCGCGGATTTGCGAGCCTGGCGCAATGAGCGGCCGCGTGCGAGGTCGCTGCACGACGAGGGCAGTGCCGCGCCGCCAGAGCGTGTACTTGTCGAGCGGTGTGCGGCGCTTCCACTCGACCTCGATGGGCCGCGGCCCCCAGAACTGTCGGTGGCCGAGCTCGAGCTTGCGGATCCAGGCCTCGTGATGCGCGAGGAGCTCGCCGCGAAACCTCGCGTTGGCCTTGAGAGCCTCGAGAGCGCGGGCGAAGTAGAAGAGCGCCCTCTGAGGCGGGTCTTCGCCCGGAAAGCAGCCTAGCGCCACGGCAAAGTTCATTTGCGCTCGGAAGCCGCGATACTCGTTGCGTCGCTCACGCGCGCAGATGAAGAAGAACTCGGTCAGGTCGGGGATGTCCCAGGCCGCCTCGCAGGAGTTGGGCATCCCAACGAGGTCCGTGGCGTCCGCCTTGGCGATGAGGTCGACCGCCTGCTCTGCATAGTAGAACGCGTGCTGATGCTTGTGACGCGGAAGCCCTCCCCATACAAGGAGGGCCACGGCTTTGGCTTGGTACGCGACGCGGCAGCGCGGATTGGCCCGGATGAGACGATCAAAGACCTGCAAGAGATCCTCGAGGTCGTCCTTATATGCGAAAAGGAGAATGCAGTCGCGCAGGGTCGTCGCGTAGAGCTTCCAGTCCTCTTGTAGTTCGCGGTCGGAGATTTTGTTGACCCTCGAGCGGAATCCAATGGGGACCTGGGCCGCAAGCGTGCGCCAGACGCGATGCTTTTCCTTCCTTTCGGCTTCTTTCCGTCGTCGCCGTGCAGTCTCGAGGCAGGCAAGAAAACAGCGTATCCTCCCTTGCATGCGCAGTGCGCTCCGCCGTTCGAGGTCTGCGCGCAGCGTCCGGGCAAGCTCTCTTCCCCAGCAGCCGCGCTGTACGCGCTGGATGTGCGTGGCGGCCAGATTCCGTCGGGCTTCGTAGAGTTTGTGGTAAACTCGCCGTGCCTTGGCCATACGCCACTGGCACTGGAGACGGCACGCAGCGCGATTATCGCGGTCGATGCGCACGCGCTTTGCATGCCGATAGCCTCTCCGGCCCCGATAAACACGCTGGATATGCAGCGCCGCGGCGCACTCCCAAATGCCCGCGCTGCCCCAGACGAGCTCGCGCGCGTCCTCACCGCGCGCCCACGCCTGAATTACGGTCGCGGCATGTTCGTGCTCGAAGAGGTACGTCTTTTTGTTCTTGGCGCCCTCCACGCGCAGGTCGATGCCGATATCGCCTTCCGGCACAGCTGAGGACGCCCACAACCCGGCTGTGATGCCCTTGCGCGTGGCCGGCGCGCCGCTCGCGTTGGGGTCGCTTCGCGTGCGCTGCGCATCCTTGTCAGGCCAGGGGAGCGGTCGCAGCCTGCCTCCTGGAGGTGCGCGACGTCGGGGCCAGAGCCTCCTCCGCCCCTTCCCCTCGCACTTCATGGTCGACACTCGTCGTATCTCGGACTGTGGCCCTTGCAAGCGAGCAAGACGGATCAGATTGACCCCATCACGGTCACAGGCCGTCCGTCCGAACGCCGTAAAGTTTCTCGCTTGGCGCTCTGCACATCCGCAGGCCCACCCTTCCTTGCTGCGCGGCACGCTTGCGGCTCGACCAGCAAGAAGCGTGCAGGTCTTGCCCCCAATCTCTAGTCAGCTGCTAAGAGGGCTCTCGCATGAAGAAGAATGCTCCTCTCTCGGGCCAAGAGCTGAGCTCCATCTTCTGTTTTTCATGACAAGAGAGATCTCCAGAGGATGTTCAAGTTGAAGAAACCTTCCTCCAGCTTTCATGAGCTCAGAGAGAGGCTCATTCAAGGAGTCCGGTCGCGAAGTCCACGCACCTGACCACAATTTCCATGCCCATCATGATGCTCATGATGCTCATGACCGTGGGCAGATCACCATGATAGTGTTCGCGCCCATATGGTTGATATGGGTCATGCCATCGTCATCCGGGTCCGAGTCCGAGCCACTGACAGTGAGTCCGAGCCACTCCGAGTCCGAGTCCGAGTCCGAGTCAACCCGGCCTTCAACGGATAAATTTTTGGGAACGCGGGGAACGTCAAAGTTTCTGGGCTCTCTCTTTGCCGCCGCACCAGAGTCAAAGACCGTCCCGTCCCGTCCCATCCCGAGGTTCCCGGCGAGCCCCCTCCTCGCGGACGCTGCGCCCCGAGCTGCCCGGGCGCGCCCTGCCGCCCGCCCGCGTCCCTCCCGGCGTCCCTGCCCGGGCCAGGGCGGGCGACCCGAGTCCTGGGCGAGAACGACGTACGTTCCAGGTTGGAACCCAACTCCGTCGGCCCGACTCGGACGCCGCCGGGCCTCGCCAGACCGGGACCAAGGCCGCCGCAGCGCCGCCGCAGCGCCGCCCCGCGCCGCGCCAGACGCCGCCGCCGCCCGCCCGGCCGCGCGCGAGCCCGAGAAGGACCGGCGACCAACCGCCCCGGACCATCGTATTGCGACGGCGCAGCAGCGGAGCATGGCCCGCTCCGCGCGCGCGTGGAGGCGGTGCGCCGCGGCCCTCGCGGCGGCACTCGTGGTGGCCGCCTGCGCCGCTGGCGAGCCGAGGCCGCTGCGCGCCAAGGTGCTTTTCGACGACGAGGTCGTCTGCAACTCGGAGGCGATCCGGACCGCCAACACGGACTATCTCCTGCGCCTGCTCGAGGAGCTCACCAACACCACGTACTTTAGACTTTTCCGCGTACAGCTCGACGGCGAGTGCCCCCTCGACGCCGGCGAAGGCACCGCAGCGGCCGCCGGCCCCGAGGAGCCAAGCTGCGGATTTGGCGATGACGAGGATGACGACGATGCCCACGCCACCGGCGAGGACGCGCCCGAGCCACTCTGCAACCTGAAACCCAGCCAGGAGAGCGGGATGAACCCCTTCTTCGGAGGCGGCGGCGGCTTTGGAGGCGGCGGCATGGGGAATCCCGTGGACAAGACGCTCTCCCTGCGCGAAGGCACGGTCGTGTCGCAAGCGGAGGAAGACTGCGAAGATGAGTCGCTTCCAGCGTTCTGGACGAACCTGTGCGCCAAGCTTCCCTTCAACGACTCCACTATGGAGTACGTGAACTTGCAGCTCAACCCCGAGCAGTTCACCGGGTACAATGGCAGCAAGGTCTGGGACGCTATCTACGGCGAGAACTGCTTCGAGATCGAGGAGGCTGACATGTGCTACGAGGAGCGCTTCCTGTACCGCATGCTCTCGGGCCTGCACTCGAGCATCAACCTGCACATCTCTGAGCACTACAAGCCGCCCGTGCCCGGTAAGCGCGACCGCTGGGAGAGAGACCTCGCACGTTTCCAGCGCCAGTTCGAGGGCTATCCCGAGCGCTTCAAGAACCTCGAGTTCGCCTTTGTCGTTCTCTTGCGTGCTGTGCGTCGTGCCACGCCCATGCTGCGCGAATTTAGTTTTGCGACCGGCGAGTCGCACGAGGACCAGCGCACAAACAAGCTTGTCTCGCTCTTTTTGGACTCTTTCGTGCTGCGTTCCTGCCAGACTGTCTTTGAGGCCTTTGACGAAAGCCTGCTTTTCGTGGACGAGAAGGGCCCCAAGGTATCTACCATGGCAAACCTGAAGCGACGCTTCAAGGACATCTTCCACAACATCAGCAGCATCTTCAACTGCATCCGCTGCCAGCGCTGCAGACTGCACGGCAAGCTGCAGCTGCTGGGCATGGGAACGGCCATGAAGATTCTCCTGCTTCCGGACCACCTCATCAAGGAAAATCTGTCGCGGGAAGAGGTTGTAGCACTCTTCAATACGATTGCCAAGTTCTCAGAGGCCATTGAGATTTACCAGAACATGAAGGACGCCATGCTCGCGAGCAAGTCGGCCGGCCTTGCCGACGCTGTCGCGGCACCGTCGGCGTCTTCGACGGCTGGCCTGCCCATCAAGGGGAGCGAGTCCATTCAGGTCCTGCAGGACCAGGCTCTGGCCGCGGTTTCGAGCGCAGTTCGCGAGGGCGACCTCGACGAGGACACAGAAGACGCCCTCGTGGACGCGCTGCTGGACGGCGATGAAGACCTTTTGCTGCTCGCCAAGCACTTTGCACTAGAAGGCCAACACGCCTCCTTTATGCGTCACGCCCTGCGGCGCTTCGCGCTGGAGGGCGACGATGGGGCCAAGCCCGATGCCGTCGTCATCGGCGCTGGCCTTTCCGGGCTGACGGCGGCGCTCTCCATCCTGGACAGGGGCGGCAGGGTCGCCCTCGTGGACAAAGAAGGCGGCCCGGGGGGAAATTCCGCCAAGGCCTCGAGCGGGATCAACGGCATCGACGACACAAGCCTCAACAAGCTCAACGATTCAGTCGCGCAGTTCAAGGAGGATATGGTGATTGGCAGTGGGCGACCCTCGTTTGCGAGCAATCCTCTCGTAGACGTGCTCACCAAGGGCAGCGCTGACGCCCTGGAGTGGCTGCGGACTCGCGTGGGTATCGACCTCGACGAGGTCGGCCAGCTCGGCGGCCACTCGCGCCCGCGAACCTGGCGTCCCTCAACGGGTCTTGCCGGTTCCGAGCTCATTGTCGCGGTACACCGCGCCGTCAAGGCCTACGAAGCCTCCGGACAGCTCAAGTTCTATCGCAAGTCGCAAGTGACCAAGATTCTCGTCGGCAGCACCGACGAGGATGTGGCGGTACACGGCGTCGAATGCAAGGATCTCGAGAGCGGAAGCGTTTTTAAGATCGAGTCTAACGCGGTCGTCATTGCCACCGGCGGCTACGGGTACCACCGCGGCGCGGCGGACTCCTTCTTGCTGCAGCACCGCCCAGATCTGGCCAAGTTTGGCACAACCAACGGTAAATTTGCTACCGGTGATGGCATCCTTCTCGCGCAGGCCGTGGGCGCCGACACAGTCGATATCGACCAGGTTCAGGTGCATCCGACTGCCTTTGTAGACCCAAAGGATCGCGAGAGCCCGGTCAAGACCCTCGCCGCGGAGCTTCTCCGAGGCGTAGGCGCCGTCATGCTCGACAGCGCGGGTCACCGCTTTGTCAACGAGCTTGGCACGCGCAAGTACGTTTCGGAGCGCATGATGGCGCACAATGACAACGAAAACGGCCAGCCGAAATTTCTCATGGTGCTGAGCGCGTCGGCGGCTGCTCGAGCACCCAAACATATCCCCATGTACACGCGCAAGGGCCTCATGTGGGAGGTTGACTCGGTCGATGAACTCGCGAAGACCCTTGATGCCGACGCGGCGGTCGTGCGCAAGACGCTCGAGGATTTTGACCGCTCGTGCAAGGACCCGCGCAGGCTCCCGGATCCGTACAATCGAACTGTCTGCCCAGAGACCCCGCTCGCCACGGACGCGCCGTACTATGTTGGCTACATCACCCCTGCGGTCCATTACTCGATGGGCGGCCTCCGCATCGACGCCCAGGGCCGTGCGCTCAATGATGCCGGTGTGCCGACGGCAGGTGGTAGGCTGTACGCTGTGGGCGAGGTTGTGGGCGGCATCCACGGCAAGAATCGCCTCGGCGGCAATGCGCTTACCGAATGCGCCGTCTTTGGCATGCACGTCGGCGGACACGTCCCCGTCGCTAAGGCGAAGCGCGAGTCTGGCGCGAGGGCGCTGAAACACGGGTCCGCGGCGCCGTCCTCGTCTGGCGAAGGCGGTCTCAAGCAGATTGCTGTTGACGAACTTGAGCAGCACAACACGCCGGAAGACTGCTGGGTCGCGATTGATGGCAAGGTCTACGATCTGACCATGTACGCAGAGAACCACCCAGGGGGCAAGGAGGCCATCACGAAGCTGGCCGGCACTGACGGCACCGAGACCTTCATGGAAGTGCATACGCCCTCCCTGCTCGAGGACCTCGACCCAATTGGCGTCTTTGCAAGTGCCTAGGATGTCCACACACAGATTACCGTCCACACGAAGAGCAAACGCGCCATGATAGTAGAATACAAGCTCGAGAGGGCAAACAGAATCATGTCTATACATAAAAGCTCTCTCCCCTTCTGATTTGGGGTACGGCAAGAACTCCAATGGACAACCCGCGGCAAGATCATACCAACCCCAACAGTGTTCAGCATTCATCTGCACAAGCGTAATGTAAAATGGATCAGGTGCTTAGATGGCTGTTCACCCGAGGCCTCTTCGGGCTGCCCTCGAGGCCAGGTTTGGGCGGTCGCTTGTCGCCGAGGGCATCTGGCCCGGCTGAAGGACCTTGATGGTGGTGTTGGCGGTGATGTCCAGAGCCACTCGCGTCGAAGTCGATTGCGTTGGAGGCCTCGTCGTTGGCATCACCGCTGGATGACGAGTCTTCGTCTTCGTCTTCATCCGAACTGGAATCCCCGAACTCGGATCCACAGTCCTCGTTAGCACCACGAAAGATAAAGCGGTGGGGGTGCTCCTCGCTTTGGCGGTATTGAGAACCCTTGAGCTCGGCGTCTCTCTTTTCAGAGTCGGCGGTCTCCGTCTTGCCCGTGTCGCCATCGTCGTCAGCGTTGTCGACTTCATCCTCTTCCTCGACGCCAGGTAGGTCCCAGTGGAGCTCCTTGGCGAGCGCCGTAACGACGGCGTCGCAATTTCCTAGAAGCTCTGCGTCAAATTCGTGCGGCTGGGCTACGACTTCGCGGTTGATGAGAATCTGGGGGATGTCTTCGTCGACCATTTCGATGATACGGGACACGGGTGCAACCTTGAGGCTGGTGCCGAGGACCAGCACGAGATCGCAGAGGCGGACGTCCTCCTCAATGCAATCGAAGAATTCGCCGGGAAGCGACTCGCCGAAAAAGACAATATCGGGCTTCATGATGCCCTTGTCGTACATTTCGTCAACGAACGGGAGCTCTTCCATGTGCGAATCGCCATTGTCATTGTCGTCGAGGCCGGGGCGCGGGTCCTTGGCGGCGGCGTCCGCCGCGCTAGCGTCCTGGTGCGCGGAGACCTGCTGCTCCTGCTGCTCGCCAGCCTCCACGCCGGTTTGAGCACCACCCTCCAAGGGAACTGGAGACACTGTCGCGGAGGAGGCATTGGCAGACGAGTAGGAAGACGATGAAGAGAAGGAGCCGTAAGGGTTTGCAGAGGAGGACGTGGGCGGGGGGGCGCCCCCATGAGGTCGCGCGAAAGCGGTGGCGGCGGGCCCGCCCGCCGGCACTGGCATTGGATCGAGACCCGTACCCTTTGGGTCCTCTCCATGGCCGCCGTGCGCCGCATAGAGTGCTTGCACATCCGAGGGGAGCAGGCTGTTGCCCGCACTGTTGGGGTCGGCGGCGGCTCCGAGGCCCGCGTCGGTGGCGCTGGGATGCCCGGGGCCGGCGTTCGCGCTGCTAGCATAGCTCGCGGGCGCCGCGAGCGTCGAGGCGCCGACGGCGCTCGTGGGGTTTGTGCCCGGAGGGGCGCGCGCGGGCGACTGTTTGCTAAAAAGGTCTGGGGAGTCAGCGACGCCACCTCCGGCTGCAAAGGCCGCGCGGTGGGCAGCCGCGTGCTGCGCGCGTGGCGTGGTCATTGAGCTGAGACTGTTGGAGCGGCTCAACTGGGAAAAGGTCGGGCTCGGCGGCACCATGGGGTCGCTCTCGGACGCGAGGCTATTGGTGCGCCCTCCGGGCCGCTGGAGCGCCGGCGGCCTGGGGACCGTGTTGTTACCAAAGACCTTTTTGGCCGACGTCGCGAACGGCGAGTCCGGCTCGATGTAGTGCGCCGTGTTTATGGGCGACAAGTTCGTCCGCGGGGCCGGAGAATGGGCCGCTGGCGCCGTGTCGCCCGCGCCCACGGCTCCGAGCGCAGCAGGCGCCGACACGGAGGTCGAGATTGGGGTGACGCCGGCGGTTCGGCCGGACGCGGTCGCCACGGCCACGGACACGGGGCGAGGCTGCGCATCCTGCTGTGCGTCAGCCGGTCGGGTGGGTGTGGGCGCACGCGGACCTGAGAGCGACACGGTGCCGCTTGGGCCCGACGGTGCTGCCGTCGGCGCCCCAGGAGCCGCGGGGGGCGGGGTCTGGGCGGGCGCCGGCGAGTAGCTTCGCTGGAGCGGGTGCGGGCGTGCGGTTTGCGAGTTTTGCGCGTGCGCGATGCTGGGCGATCCGCGTATGGGCGTGCTGGTGTCCGCGTCCGAGTCGAGGTCGCTTTCGCTGGAGATCGAGTTGGAGCGGCCGCCCGCGAAGCGGAAGGCGCGCATGCTGGGGTCGCGCATCACGACTTCTTCCATGAGCGAGGGCTGCGGGTTTTCCGCGCAGCGTGGGCAAGCGGGCGCGCGGCGGCTCATAATGTCGTCCTTGATGCGGTCGCCCTCGCAGCGGAACTTGCAGCGCGTGCAGGTGGCGGTCGCGAAGGAGCCGTGGCACTGGAGCACGCGCTCGATGCCGGCGACGCATTCGAGGGTGTCGATGTTCTGCGTGTAGTTGCGGTGCAAGTGGCCGTGGGCCTCCAGGCGTCTGATAAAGTGGTGTGTGGGCGCCGGCTCGTGGGTCCCGGGCCACAGTTTGCGAGCGAAGTCGTAGAAGGGCTTGGTGTTTCGTCGAAAGTAGTGGATCGAAAAGAGGTCTTGCGGGTCCTTGAGCTTGTAGCCGTCGAGCATCGAGTACACGCCGTGGCTCGACCTAAAGTCCGGGATCCCACAGCTGGTGGAAATGCCGGCGCCCGTGAGCACGAGGATACGCCGCGCCCCCTTGATGAGCGAGACCACCTGTCGGATGCTCCGGATCTGCACGCGTCTCTTCCTAAACCTTTGCGTGCGGGACTGCACGACGAGGAGGAGTTTCTCGAAGTCGCTCACGCTCATAGCCTCGACGAGTCTGCGCCTGCGGGGGCTCGCATGGAGTTTCTGCACGAAGGACATCCCGGGGAACAGCCGCATGAGCAGCTGCACGCGCGCGTGGCGGGGCACGGAGGCCGGTGAGATCTCCTCGAGGTCGCTGTCCTCGTCGTCGTCCTCCTCCTCCTCCCCGGCGCCGGCGCCGTCCTCCTCGAGGTCGTCCTCC
>KQ758891.1:629412-640823 GCA_001462505.1 Aurantiochytrium sp. T66 | reverse complement strand
CGCCCGCGCAGACGGCCGGCCGGCCGGCCGCCGCATCGGCGACGCGGCGTCATGAAGGACGCCGACGGCGGCCTCGCGGGCGCGACGACGACGACGACGACGCTGCGCGCGCGCGACCTGGAGCGCGACGACGAAGCGGACGCCGCGAGCCAGGCGACCTCGCGCACGAGGGCGCTCACCGGAGAGGAGACCGGCGACGAGGACGACGACTTCGACGAGGATGACGACGACGACGACGGCGTCGTCTTCGGCCCCGAGGCGTACGCCCAGCACCAGCGCAACCAGCAGCTCGCGGGGGACGCAGGCGCCATCGTCGACTCCTCGCAGTGGTCGAGCGACCGCTGCTGGGAGCAGGTCAAGGTCAACCTCTTCGACGGCGAGATTCCCTCGCAGCGGTCGCTGCACATCGCCGCCGCCTACCAGCAGAGCATGTATATCTTCGGCGGCTACACGGGCCGCGAAAGGGTCAACATGCTCCACCGCTTCGACTTTCTCAGCTCCACGTGGCACTCGATGGAGCACGCCGAGGGCGCCCCGCCCTCGCCTAGAGACCGCCACACGGGCGTCGTTGTGGAGGACGCCCTCATCGTCTTCGGCGGCTACGACGGCATGGTCCGCTGCAATGACACCCACGTCTACGACCTGCGCCACAACCGCTGGGTCCCTGTAGAGCTCACGAGTGAAATCATCCCCTCGGCGCGCCACAGTCACGCCGCCTGCTCCTTTGGCGATAAAATGTACGTGACTTGCGGTTATGACGGCTCGTACCGCAATGACCTGTACGAGTTCCGCTTCGACACCATCGTGAATGCAGATAAGAGCATTGTCACCGACGCGCGTGGCCAGCGCGACGAAGAGACTGGCAAAGCCGACGGCGGCGGCAGCGGCGGCGACGGCGACGACAGCGGGCCCCGCGCCCGCGGACAGTGGCGCAAGGTGCTGGCCAAGGGCCGCTTCCCGCAGGCGCGGTACCGCGCAACCTGCTGCGTGCACGCAGACCCTCCCAGCGCGCCCAAAATCGTTCTCTTTGGCGGCCACAACGGCCTCGTGCACCTGCAGTGCACACACGTCTTTGACATTGTCTCCGAGACCTGGTCCACCGTGCGCACCTCGGGCGCCGTGCCCTTGCCGCGCGACTCGCACTGCGCCGTCATGTACGAGAGCAACATGCTCATTTTTGGCGGCTCTTGCGGACAGCCGCTCAACGACTTTTCCTGCCTGTCCATGAAGACGCTCGAGTGGCGCCACGTCGGTGGCGACTCGTGGACGCCCTCGGCGCGCTTTTGCGCTTCGGCCGTTCTGCACGACGGCAGCTTCTACCTTTTCGGCGGCTACGACTCCACTGAGCGTCTCCGCGACATCCACCGCTTCAAGTTCGCCGCCAGCATGTGCTCGGTCGAGCGCAGCACCCTCTTTGAGGACTTTGCAGAGGCCGTCGGCAAAGACTACCTGAGCGACGTGATCTTCGTGCTGGGAGGGACTCGCATCCCGGCGCATCGCGTCTTTGTCACGCGGTGCACCAACATGCTCGCGAACACGGCAGCCGAGAGCGCTGTGGAGAACGCCGGCAAGGAGGCCGAGCAGCTGCAGGACAGCCAGGCGGCGGAGAATGGCCAGGGCCACGTGCCAGAGCGGGATGCCAACGGCCGCTTTGTGATCCGCGTGCAGGGCCCCGTCAAACCCGACATCTTTCACAGCTTCGTGCGCTATCTGTATACAGACAAGGTCCAGCTCGCGGATGCAGAGATGGCCTTGGAAATGTACGCTCTGGCCGAGGAGTACGAGGTGCGGCGCCTGCGCAAAATCTGCCTCAACTTTGTCTCCACCACACTCACGGTGCAGAACGCAGCAAACGTTTTCCAAGCCTCGGACCTCCACAAAATCAAGGAGCTCCGCGAGCGCACGCTCAACTTCATTCTGCGCCACTTTGACGCCGTGTCCAAGACCGAGTCATTCGAGGAAATGGGCCGCATCAATGTCGAGCTCGTCTTTGAAGTGCTGCGCAACCGCGGCGACAGTAGCCGCGAGTTCACGCCCGAGGAGTGGCCGGGCGGAAGCGCAGACGGGGCGTACTCGCCCTCCTCGGTGGGCCCCGGGTCCTATGTGAGCGGCAGCGAGAGCGGCGCGCGCGACCTCAGCCGCACAGGGCTCGCAGATCGCGGCAGCGAAGCCGCGGGCACCGAGGCGGGCGAGATATCTGCTGTGCCTTACTCGGAGCGCGCGCGGCAGTGGGTCGAGGTCACCGTGCTCGACGACGGGACCTCCCCGGGAAAACGCTCGCTGCATGCCATGGCCGTCTACAAGGACACCGTGCTTCTCTTTGGCGGCTACAACGGCCGGGTCCGCGTCAACGATTTTTACAGGTTCTCGCTGCAGACGCGACGCTGGGAAATCGTGCCCGTGGACCCGCGGTCGGAACCGCCGCCGAGCGCGCGCGACCGCCACACCATCATGCAGCTGGACGACCGCCTCTGGGTCTTTGGCGGCTACAATGGGCAAGCGCGTGTCAACGAGCTGCACGCCTTCGACTTCCGGACCATGCAGTGGTCGCAGATCCAAAGTTTCCTCTCGGCGCCCTCGGCGCGCCACTCGCATAGCGGATGCGCCGTCCCCTCGCGCAAGAGCCTTTACATTTTCGGCGGCTACGATGGAAGCTACCTGAACGACCTGCACGAGTTCGACGTCATTGAAATGTCCTGGCGGCGCGTCAAGTACACGGGCAAGGCGCCGACGCCGCGGTACCGCGCGACCCTCGTGTGCATGGGCAACTACCTGGTGTGCGCCATGGGTCACGACGGCTACCGCCACCTGAGCGACCTGTACGCCTTTAGCTTGCGCACTAACGCCTGGTCGCAACTTCGGGTCTCGGGACCGGCGCCTGCGCCGCGCGACTCGCACACCGCGTGCACGCTCAGCTCCAACCAGATGATCATCTTTGGCGGTTCCAGCGGCAGCTCGCTCAACTGCATGCACCGGCTTCGGTTCAGCAAGGAGGAGGGCGTCTGGAGCCGCGTGGCCTGCAGCGGCATGCTGCCGTCGCCACGCTTCTGCCACAGCTCCGTGCTCATCGGCAAGACCATGTACACGTACGGGGGCTACGACGGGTCCAACCGTCTCGAGGACTGGATCGAGTTCTCCTTTGGCGAGACGCGCGTGTCGCACGTGCCGCGGAGCACCATCGTCAACGACATGGCGGCGCTTGTTGACAACCCGAGCTACTCGGACGTGAGCTTTCTGGTCGAGGGCCGCCACATCGCTGCCCACCGCATTGTCTGCGTGCGCTGCGACTACTTCAAGGCCATGTTCACGCGAGAGGGCGGCTTTCGCGAGTCTCGGCAGCAGGAGATCGCCATCCCAGACGTGCGATACGACATTTTCCATACGCTCCTGCGCTACCTGTACACGGACCGCCAGGACATTCCCCTCGAGATGGCCATGGACCTCTTCATCGCCGCGGACCGCTTCGGCATTGTGCGTCTTAAAAACATGTGCGAGAACCGGATGCTCTCCTCGGTCGATATCGAGAATGTCTCGGAGCTTTTCGCCGCCGCGGACCTGCACAACGCTGTCGGTCTTCACTCGCAGTGTCTTCGCTTCATTGTGCAAAACTTTGACCCCATCTCCAAGACCCGCGGCTTCGAGGAGATGGGGCGCTCCAACATCGATCTCATCTTCACCATCCTCAAGCACCGCTGATCGTCTCGCGCGCTGCGCTGCGATGCATGATCAGTCGAGTGACTATGCTGGGGTCTATCACTATAATTCGCGAAGCAAGACCATCTTTCCCACGCCGTTCTCTTGCCTTCCAGCGGCTAGCTCTCGACCACTGATGTGCATTGCATTTGCATTTTACGGAGAGGCAAATTGATCTTACATTCCATCATAGGTTTTGTGCCTTTCTCAGGCACTCGTTCATGTCCTCTTCCAGTTTGATGTGTTTGTCTCTTCGCCTCTTGATGGTGTCGGACTCCTCGCACGCCTTTTTGATGCTATCCAGACCTAGCAGCCCTCGGTGAAAGATTTCCCAGCCATCCCTGATCATCACGTCTCGGACACACTGCATGATCGTGTCGCTAACCCGTTTGCGTGTCAACTCCCAGTACGCTTTGACTGCTGCGTGGAGCTTGATCTTCTGAAACTCTGTCGCTTCCGTCTTGACAAGCCTGGTCATGTGCGTTTCAAGTATCGCTTCGAAAACCGGCTGCAGTCTTTCCAGTTTGTCTGCGTGCGAAATGTGTTGGTCGCTGTGTCCAGTAGCGTCCAAGTTGATCACATGATTCACTTGCACAGCTTCTACAAGCTTCTGTGCCAGCTCTGGCGTGAAGAGCTGCTGGAAGTACTCGGCTTGCAGGTAGTGGTCGTTGATTGTGGCAAAGCGGCGCTCGGCGTCGACCTTCTCCATCACTTGCCTGCGAAGCTCCTGCATGACGTTGTCCGTGAAGGCCTTCCACGCATCATCAAAAGCCTGTCGCGAACGCGGGCTGGCGGAAGAGCAGCTCCGAAAGACGATGCCAGGAATAGATTCCAGCAGCGCCGCGACGTCGTCGCAGACCTTCTGCGCGCGGGGGCGGATGAACTCCTCGGACGCGTCTTGGAGACATCTGTCAAAGCTTGAGATGCCCTGGCAGAAGGATGGGACGAACTGGTTGGGGACATGTCTTGCGTCCGTCCACGCCTTGAGGATCTCGGCGCCCTCAAACCGAACGAGCGTTGGCGAGAGGATCTCCTCCATGTCGATCACTTCGACAACGTGTTGCGCAAACTCAAGGCAGGTAGTGTCGCTGGCCTTGGGCGAGCGTCCAATCTCTCTTAGCACAGCTCGCGCCTGCTCTTGCTTGGACCGAATCTGCTGGAGCAGAGCAGGTTTGCACCCGGAGATGCGCTGCGCGAGCAGATGTGGAAAACGCCGTGCAGCCAAATCCCGGGACCCCACGTTGCTGTAGTTGTTGAAGTTGTGCACCTTGAAGTACTCCTCTTCGCTGACACCTTCGGGATCACAGCACGTCAGATGGACGGCCAGGCTGGTGTCATTGGCGCAGTCCTCCGGCTGGCTCCGGACGAGGCGCATGACCTCCACCTCGCCCTCGACTTTTGAGAAGGAGTCGCACTTGGCAAGAACTTGAAGCGTTCTCTCCTGGCGGGGGTCGGCCTCGGCTGCGAGCTTGACGGCCGCTGCACGTTCTTGATCCAGGTCTGCCTCCCTGACGATCACAATCAGGGTGGACTCGCTCTCGATGTACCGGCGGGCCATGGCCTCCACCTTTCCGACATCGGGGCCAGATTGGATGAGGCCGGGGAGGTCCACCAGAACCAAGTCCACGACCTGGGCTGGGGGCCGACGTACTCGACAACGACCTCGGTGTCGCAGACGGGCGCTTGCTCCTCATTGCCATCGTTGCCGCCACCTTGATGTTTTTGGCGCTCCTCGTTCATGAGCTCCTTTTGCAGCTCGAGCAGCGCATTCTTGGCCTCACGTTTGCCCTTGGGGGTACCCGATAAAAACTCGCGCTTTTCGTTCCCGATGACGACCTTCTCCGAGTCGCCCGGTCGAACCCGCACAGCCGTAGGGCAGCGTGTCACCGTCCCTCTTCCCGTCGGCAACACGCCACGCAGGCCGGGAACGATGGAGGAGAGCCAGGACGACTTGCCGCTTCCCTGGTCGCCGAGGACGCAGATCTGGGGGATGTCGAGTTCGCCGCCTGCTTGCACGCGGATGTCTTGAATGGTCGACAGGAGCCGCGCGTACTCGCTCTTCTCGTCCTTCTCCATCGTTGCTGCTCCCCGTTGACGACCTCGGTTTGGAGAGAACTCGGCGAGGCAACTTCCGCACCTTCAGAATCGAGATCGGGACTCGCGGAGAGCGCTTGCTGCAGGCTCTGCGTCGCAACGGGCTCGCGCTTCAGACCGAGTTCTTGCTGCGACGAGCAGCCCGTGGGCAGTCCGCTGGGTGCGCGGACTTGTCTCCAAGCAGAAATGGCCTGGGCCCGGAAAAGTCCTCCAGAACTCTTGTTGCAGAAGTCCGAGTCGAGCGGCGTCGGCACGAATGCCTGCTGCGCGATGAGGCACGCAACCCAGCGCAATGCTTGCCCGCCGGGCGCCTTGACTCTCCAGCACGCGAACTCCAGCTCGCTCGCGCCTTCGCAGTGCTCGAAGATGGCAATTCGAGGTCTGCCTTGCAGCGAGGTTTATGTGGTACGTACTTGGCCTAGCTAGTAGCCTACGTACGTAGAAGGTTCTCGTGGGCAAGATTCCCGTGGGCAAGATTCCCGTGGACGAGACTCCCGTGGTAGGCACGCGCCAAGCGGGCTCGGTGCCACGGGAATCTTCGCGAGATCATGTCCCCAGAATCGTGTCTCATCAGGCTCTGGTTTTTTACGCCAACCACGGTCCCCAAAAGGCAGGCCTTTGTAAATAGTGGGCCGGCCTATTAGGCCCTGGATGATTGTCGCGCCGCGATCGAGCAACAATTCCTGCTTTTTTATGTCCTTTGCTTGCTTGCTTGCTTGCGACTGCCAGGCTGCATACCCTCATGACTGATTGGTCTGCGTCCTGCGTCTGCGACGTCGCGTCTGCCCGCGCGCGGTGACCGGAAGAGGATGTTGGACCCGACGGACCCCCGTGCGACGAACGAGCAGCGCCGGCGCTGGGACGAGGCCAACGCCCAGCGGTGCGTCCTGCGTCGGCCAGAGTTCTTCCCCATACGCCTGGACGACGTGAAGGCGGAGCACGAGATGGACGTGTGGCGCTACAACCTGGATGGCACCCCGGAGCTCCACTGGACGGTGCTGTGCGAGGTGGTCCATTACCACAACCTGATGAGGCCAATTGCGCTCTGCATGGACTCGGAAGGGCGCAAGTTCAACGTCGCCGCGTACTGCAGCCGGAACGCCGATTTCCATCGCGATGTGGGATCTCAATTGAAGCCAGGCAGAGTGCTCGCAATTCGGTACGGCGAGAAGAAGATATTCTTGGACTCGACGCTCGGCTTTCGCATCGAAGACGAGCAGGTCCCGATGCTCAAGATCATTCCAGGCCCTCTCAGCAAGCTGCTCGCCGCTGCCGATGTGGTCTTCTCGGAGGCGGCAGAAACCGAGCTTTGCTGGGGCTGCGTCACGACCGAGAACCTTCTTCGCTGCGCGCGCTGCAAGTTTGCACGGTACTGCAACAAGGAGTGCCAAAGGGGCGATTGGAATATGCACAAAGATATATGCAAGTACGTCGTGCACGTGAATGAGCTGGTCGGTCGAGGGAGAGCCCCCTTCGACCTTGGAAATTTTGAGGACTACGTGCCCTTCCCAAGCGACGCAAGCTCTGCTGCCACGCCCTAGTCGAGCGGAGCATGGACGGGAGGCCCAGTACACTCTCTTTGCCTGTAATGATTGTGGACGAGAGGATGGAGCAGTAAAGACTCCTGTGATCTACATCGAAAGCCCAGACGCGCACGCTTTTTCCTGACTGCGATAATTGTGGGCAGACACGCGAGTGAAGAATTGGAGGGCTGCGAGGCGTGCTGGTCGGCTGGCGAATGATTGCGTCGAAAATAATTGAAAGTTTGCTATTTGAACAAGTAGGCAATGTCCTCCAGGCTGCCTTCGTTGAAGCGTTGATCGCCTTGGCAGCCAGCCTGGTGCTCCGAAGCCGGCACTGGTTGGTTTCCGGGATCATCCGCAAGACCCCGACTGCCAACAGGCTGTTGAGCCAGAGTACCATGGCATGCTAAACGCGTGTACCGCCGCTGCGAAGACCTGAGGCCGGGCTTGCATTGGACAGCGGTCGACATCGGGGGTAGGTTAGTACGTACGTACGTAGCTCTGACTTGTGTGGGCGTAGTACAAGGCAGCGTACGTACCCGTACGAAGCAAGGTTGGGAAGCCGCTCACCAGCCGTTTGCTCAGCTTAATCTCGTAAACGCCTGTGTCATAGCGACAAAAGCACTTGGGCCGCTGTCAGGCAATAATTATGACGCCAAAGACAGCAGCGTTTGCAGCGCAAGTGCCCTCGCTCGGTGTCTCGCGGCAGGGCCTCGGAGTCCTCACCGGATAAAACCGACGCTTGCTAGGGTAGTGTGGAATTTTATCCATAGGTTTACTTTCGTAGTGCGCCAGCAGGAACGAGAGCTACGGGGGGACAGACGACCATTGTGCGTTCAAAGGAGGTCTCAGTACCCCCGTGGGACCGGGTCTCCATGAAGGCTTGCTCCCCCCAAACGCTGCTCGAGACTCTCGTGCATCTGGCTGATACGTAGGCAACGAGCATTGCAGCGCATCTGTTCGTGGCGCAAGGAAGCCCTCGTCGCTGGAGGCTGGTCGACCTTGGTTGACCGACTGGCTAATGGCATGGCATGCCGTAAAGAAAAAGCCCTATGAACAATTCTCCGAGACGAGCGGCAAGACCGTCAGGAATGCCGACGGCGAACAATTGTCCGCATGATCTCGCCGGCTCGCGCACGTTTTGCAAGTAAACCAGCACGTCGGCCTTCGCGAAGGTAAGTCTCGGACTTTTACACAAACCTCGGCAGATGCTAAATCTCCACGGACATTGCCTCCGAGGCTGCAAGACGTTGGGCGCGCGAGTCCAGTCCACTTTGCTCCGCGCTCCAGGGGCTCAGCTCAAGGAATATCAGAGAGGCCGTTTTCTTCGTGAGAATCGCATAGCAGCCAGAGCAATACGCGAGCGTGCATTGCCTGCCCGAGGCAAATCCATAATCCGACTGGACTCTCATCAAGGAAGTTGATCGCCTGCGCAAGGAAGCGTAGCCAAATCCAGCGAAAAGAAAACAGTGAAAAGCGCTCCCAGGCTGCCAATCCAGAAAGGAACCTGGACTGGGGCCGCCCGAAGGTTCACGTGCGCGAACTCCACTTTTCTCCGCAAGGGTTACCGCCTGGAGGCAGGAAAGCTCGACCCGGCCTGATTTGACTTTGCCCAGGAGCGAACCAAGATGCTGGGCGATGGAGTAAACAGCAATCGCGTGGCGGCGTCCGAGACGTCTTCGGCGATGCCGACGCCCGACGAAAACAATGCCGGAGCGATGGACCCATACGTGATCGCCAGTCGGCCGCCGGCCACGAGCCTGGAAGATGACACGGCGTCTACGGCGTTCGACCCCACCATGGAAGATGGCAACCTAGTGGAGACGCCCCGCATCGTCAGCACGGCGGTGAAGCCGGACCCGGAGTTGGCCAAGGCGAGGCCATCGGTCTCCGTTTCAGAGCCGACGGCCGTGGACTGGCTCAAGGTGTTGGGCATGAGCATTATCATGGGCCTTATTTTCGGCTTTGCCTTTGCCAAGTCGCGCGTGTTCGAGCCCATGGTGATTCGCGGCCAGTTTTTGTTTCAGAACAACGTCATGATGAAGATGTTTCTCGCCGCGGTGGCCACCTCGCAGATCAGCTTCATCATCATCAACCGGACCACGTACAAGCGTCGCTTTGACCGCGCGCGGAGCAAGCGCGAGACGGGCCGCGGGCTCGGTACGACCGCAGTCGGCGCCTTCATCCTAGGCACGGGGCTCGCTGTCTCGGCGGCGTGTCCCGGCATGGTTCTCGCTCAAGTGGGCGCCGGAGTGCCCAACAGCGGCTTCACCCTCTTGGGAGGGGTCTTGGGAGCGCTGCTTTTTCAGCTCACGGACCCGTTCATCAAGCCTATCACAGACAAGTACGGCGGCGGGAAAATCGCCATCGAGTACATCGACGAGCAGCTCGGCATGAGCTTTACCAAGACTGCAGGTCTCTGCGCCTTTATGCTTGTGCTCATGGTGGTCCTCCTCGAGGCATTTATTCCCTGGAAGGATGACCTGTATTACCCGCTGGCGGCCGACTGCTCCGCGAGCGCGTTCTGGAATTGCTACGCGTGGCCACCCTTCATCGGCGGCGTTTTGGTGGGTCTTTTGCAGCTGCCAGTTTTCTTCGTCATGGGCAGCGTCCTCGGGTCGTCCACGAGCTACGTGGTGGCCTGCGCCGGGTGGCTCTACCTCCTGCCGGAGGACTGGCGCCACCCGTTTGCATATGCGAAGCGGTTCATGTACCCCAAGCTCGACACGCACTGGCAGCTCATGTTTGTCACGTTTTCCATTCTCGGCGCCTACATCACCGAGCTTCGCGCGGGCATGCTGACGGAGGCGCGGGGTCTCACCGTCGGCTACGCCCTCGTGGGCGGCATGCTTCTCGTTTTTGGCGCTCGCATGGCCGGCGGCTGCACGAGCGGGCACGGCGTCTCGGGCATGGCCCTGCTCTCCATCCACAGCGTCGTCGCCGTTGCGGCCATGTTTGCCGGCGCCATCGGCGCCGGGGTCGTGCTCGAGTTCGCCGTGGAGGCCACCTACTACGAGAGCCCGCTCCCGGGTCTGAATTGAACTAACTGCAAGACCAGCATCGAAGATACTACGCTGCGAGACGCGGGCAGCGTAAGGCGTGTCATCGTCGTCCGGGTCGGTGCGCTCGCTCACTGCCTGGAGTGCCGACTCGACGAGCGTAGACACGGGCACAAGGTCGAGCAGGTAGGCCTCGCTGCGGCCCACTGCGAGGAAGACGGCATCATGGCCAGCGTATGGGAGGCCCTCGGATGTGTCGATGCCTTGGGCGGCGAGCGCGTCGTGCAAGCGCGATGCTGGCACGCTCTCGAGAATAAATTAGCATTTCACATTCATCTCATTTCCAAGCTCTGGACTGCACTGCAACGCGGG
Source organism: Aurantiochytrium sp. T66 (assembly GCA_001462505.1). NCBI lineage: Eukaryota > Bigyra > Thraustochytrida > Thraustochytriidae > Aurantiochytrium > Aurantiochytrium sp. T66. The sequence goes on along the minus strand of KQ758891.1, from coordinate 630,142 downwards.
TCTCAGGCGCAGTTGTCGCAGATGTCAAGTCGTGCGCGGCCGCGTCCACCGCCGCGGACTGCGCAAGGTCAGGCCGAGCCTCTGACCCCGGGACGACCCCGGGGACACCCGCGCACCACGGCCCACAGCTAGCCTACTGCTAGCGTTTAGGATACGAGGGTGCCCAGTTTCTCCATGCTTGGGCAGTGTGGGCCCACCGCCGCCCGCCTCGTCGACGGCCCTTGTACGACTTATTTATCCGTCAGCCTGAGGCTCGGTCTCCGCCGCCGTCGGCGACTCGGACTCGTACGAGTCGTACCCGGGTACGTACGACGGTACGAGGCGCCAATGATTCCGGCTCAATCAACTTGAAGCTTGAAGTTGAAGTTGACAGTCTTGATGACTTGACCTGCAAGGAGTCCCGTATTGAACATGGCGCTCGACCTAGCTGAGGGCGCTTGATTGACCGGGGCTAGAGGCGAAGGAGAGAAGAAACTCCGCGAGCAACCTGTTGGGCCCCAAGACGAGGAGAATGCCGGAGAACTACAACCTGTACTGTACTACGTACGTATTCGATCTGAAGGACGTTGCGCGCGAGCGAGTTCGTTCATGTGATGACCAAGGACGGCGCAGCGGCGCAGTTTGGGCGGTCGCGCGCGGTGCGGCGGCTCTACGAGAGAATCAAGGCTCGCGATCGGCAGTACGTACGTACGTGGTACGTACGTACCCTTGGGACCGGTCGACCGGGTAC
>KQ758891.1:604661-629402 GCA_001462505.1 Aurantiochytrium sp. T66 | reverse complement strand
AACTCGTAAAATGCCCAACGGAAAGAAATCCCTGACGATAGTCCACGCGATCGTTCGCCTGAAGCTGCTGCCGCGTGGAGGCGTGAGAGCGCTCGATCTGATCCGTCGGATCCTGTAGCCCCGCCGGCGCGTCCCCCTCGAGCGCGCCTCTCGCGCCGGCGCGCCCCGCGCGTCCGTGCCCTCGTCAACGCGCATGAGCTTGCGCGCGCGTCGGTCCTCCATTGGCGCGCTTATCTGCGGTCAAACTAGTCTGCGCTGCGCGCTCCGTCGGCAGAGATGGGGGCCGCAGCGGGCGACGACGACGCGGCGACTGGGTGCATCATGTCTGAGTACATCTTGCGCACGCGCACGTCCTGCGAGCGACGGCGGCGAGCGGTCGCGTGGACGTCATCGTCGTCGTCGTCGTCGACACCGCCGCGCTCCGCGCGCTTGCACTTGCGGTCGTCGTGCTGCTTGCCGGAGAAGTCCCAGTACTCCTGCGCGCCAATCCGAAACTCGGGGCCAGGGGTGGCCTTGTAGAAGTAGACCGAGTCGGCGATGTCGTAGCTGAGGCTGCCTTGGTCGATCACGATAGCCTCGCACATGACATGATGAGAGCGGCGAGTCCTCTTCGAGACAATTTGCGGAACTCTGCTGCCCCGACAAGTTTCGCTCGTACGTATCATGACACATTGCACTGCTGCGCTCTCAGAACATCACGTGCAAGCCCTACGCGACGTACGCACGCCTGCGAGTGCGAGCCTTCGGAAGAGAAACATCTGAGATCAATCAATCATCAACAATATACGTATCATCAAGCAGCGCAGCAGCGTGCCAAACAAAAGCTGAGGCACGACTTGACTTGAAGGACGTGCAGGACGTGCGACATGCGTCAGCACGCGGTCGTCAAGCCGAGGAGGAGGAGTCGATGCTCGAGGCCGTGGCCGCGGTGCCGAGAACCGCGACGACGGAGCCAAAGACAATGAGCAGCCAGGAAATGACCCGCTGGCGCATGAGATGCCGCACCGCGAGCTTGTCGCTGTACGAGAACTCCTGCGGGTTGGCGGCCTTGACGCGCTGCAGCGCCGACTGCGTCGCGCCCAGGTAGAAGACGCCCGGGAGAATGAAGACCACGAGCGAGCAGCACACGCTGCCCAAGAGCCCAAAGACGGTGGATACGTTGGGGACCACGAGCGCGAGCGTGTAGCCCACGAGGATGATCCCGAAGGCCTCCAGGGCCCGGACGCTGAGCGTGTTGCGATTTCCACTGCCGTGTGGTCGGCGCTGGGCCAGCAGCGTCTGGGTCTCGGGCGATCGCGACGCGCTCGCGTCCGCAGAGGGCGCCTGCGCCTGCGCCTGCGCCTGCGCCGTCGCGTCGCGGCGGCCATGGTTGCTGGCGTCGTTGAGGTACTTTGGTGCCGCGAAGAGCCAGCTGTGGATGGCGACCCGGGTCGGGTACTGGATGAGCGGGAGCGCGAGCGTGCAGGTGAGGGCCTCGGCGATGCGCGCGGCCGCGATGAGGTAGTCGTCCGCGGGGAAGTAGCCAATGGCGAGAATGTTGTCCGGCACGCCCTCGGGCGTGCAGCTAAAGCGCACGTAGCCAAAGGTGCCTGCGAGGCAGTAGAGGATCATGGCGAACACGATGGCGTTGCGGAAGACGTTGCGCATGCGCACCGGCGAGCGCTTTCGCAGCTGGCCGTAGACCGGGAGCACGTTCAGGTGGCACACGAAAGAGAAGCAAAAGACGGGCAGCCCCCGGAAGGCGCTCGAGAGCGTCTTTGGGGCGTACGAGATGCCGCAGAACTCGCCGAACTGCACGGAGCGGACCGCGATGGCGACCGTGAGGAAAACGGCAAAGATGAAGGCGAGCATGCTCGTGTGGCGCAGCGAAGAGAGGTTTTCTAGGCAGCACAGTGGGTACACGACGCCAAAGACGAGGATGCCTGTGACGATGTCGTCGCCCAGCGCGCCCTTGCAAAAGATGGACCCATGGCCCGCGAGCTCGCAGAGACTCGGTGGCAGGAGCGACTTGATGACGAGGATGTAGGCGCTGGCCGCGCCGATGTTGAGCACGACGATGAGCACCTTGACGGCGTTGGACGTGATGGGGCCGAAGAGGGCGAGCGCGAGATCGCCGTAGCTGCCGCGGCCGGTCCGCAGGTACGCGGAGAGAATGAGGTTGCAGCTGAGCGAGGACGCGACGGCTGTGAAGGCGAGTAGGGTGAGGCCGACGACGAGGCCGCACTCTGCGAGCGCGTACGGGATGGAGAGGATGCCTGCGCCCAGGATCGTGCTCGTCAAGTTGTACGTGGAGACGAGGATGCTCGCCGCGTCGCCGGGGGCGCGGCGCGGCATGTTGTCCACGCCCTGCTCGTACGAGGCCACGCGGAGGATGCTGAGCGGGGGCTCGACGTCGACGGCGCCGCTGCCCTCGCCGGGCCCTCCGGCGCCGTCGTCGTCGTCGTCGTCGTTGTCGTCGAACATCGGGATGGCGTCGAGCCTCTCGTCCGGCCCCGGCCGGGTCATCTCCGCCGCGAGCGCGGCATCTCCGTCCTCCGGGTCCAGCAGCGGCGCGCGGAGCTGCCGGGGCGTGCGGAGCATGGTGGGCGTCGTCGCGGGGGGGGCGTTCTGGCGGCGGTGGCGGCGGACTCGCTGGGACCAGGACTCGCGGCGCTGCGCTGCGCTGCGCTGCTGCACTGCGCTGCGCAGCTCTGCACGACTCTGCACTGCGCAGCCTGCGCTCTCGTCGACCTGCGACCTGCGACCTCGATCGGATCGCGGGCAATTGCAGGTCTCGATTGCAATGCGCAGCTGAGGCCTCGAGTCTCCCTTCGCAGACGCTGCAATTGCGCACAATTGCAAGCACAATTGCCGAAGGTCGAGGACGCGACCACAGGGCCGTCACGTCACGTCACGTCAGACTCACGTCACGTCAGGTGACGTCAGTTCCCATGGGCGTCGAAGACGGGGCGTCGAAGACGGGGTGTCGAAGACGGTCGAACTAGAACTACCTTGCGAAGAAGCTCAGGGAGTAGGCTCCAGGCACCTTGGTCGGCTGGTACACCACCGGCAACAACCTGAAGACCTGCAATAGCATGTGCGTGCGGGACGGCAAGTACTTCGATGAACTGATACAGTACGTACCATGACGTACCATATCGTGGTATGGTATGACCTTCGCACTTAGAAGGAGTGGGGCGTCGACATGCCCGTCGACCGAATCGACAACTGCGGATCCATCCCGAAGAATTTGGGCAACGCGGGCCTGAGCCTTCTAACTTTTAACGAGGGCAACGTGGCGACAAGACGCCCCACTTCCGCCCCGAGCGTCCGCGCCACGACCGAACCCGATGGCGCTAGTGGCGGCGACGACACTGATCGCGATAGTGAAGTGGACGTCCGGCGGCAGCAGCAGCAGCAGGAGCAGCAGCGGCAACAAAGCTATGATGCTGGCTGCGGCCGGCGTGGCAGTGGTCCTGGCCGCAGCTAGCTTTGTATTCTTCAGGAACAAGCGCCGGCAGATGGAGATGGCGCGCCACAATCATGATCAACATCACCATCACGATCACCACGGCCACCATCACCAAAGCCACAGATAGCGACAAAACAACAACAAAATTTAGTTCATTGCACCGAACATGATGATTGAAGGTAGGTTGATTCTTCGCGGGCTTCGTCGGCCTGGCGCCGCAGCTTGTATTCAATCTCCTGGACGAATTCGAAGAGCTCGTTGAGCACCCCGACAGCCTCAGCGGCCACGACCTCGAGCATTTCAATGCGTTGTACATAGGCGTCCTGGTCCTCGAGAAGCTGGTTCGTGAGATGCCAAGCGTCGGCGCGCGAGGTTGGAGCAGAAAGCGCAACGAGAGGCCACACCTTTGTGATTTTGAGTTCGCTCGATACCATCTCGGCGCTCGCGTCGCGCTCGGCTTCCGGCACAAGTTCGGGCTCCATGTCAAACTTGAGAATGCATGCAATCGGCGAGTAGCGTTCGAGTCTGATGACGATGGGAACGCCCGTTGGCGCAGGAGGGCGTGTGGGGCCTAGGAGAAGTTTTGCCTCGTCCCAGGCCGCCTTGTGTTTCTGCAGCTCATCCTCGGTCGGCTCACCAGCACCCTCGCGCTCCTTCCGCAGCGTGTTGACCATGTTCCCGTTTAATACCAGAATCTTCAGGCCAGGAGGGTACGTCTCGCCTTCCACATCGCGATCAAGCGATTTCGCGTCCGGCGTGTCGTACATCAGCAGCTTGACGACGTCCTTATCCCTCATTTGCTCGAAGGCTCTCATGTCATGTATGGTTTGGTCGCAACTGCGAAGCTTGAGCACGCCGCCGCCCCGGGGGTCGAAGCGAACGTTCTGCATGAAGGTTTCGTAACCAACTTGACGCCTGCTGTTTTGTAGCATTCTGTCCAATCTCATCCAAGTCTGCTCGGTGTGGAGCGTGTCGAGGGCCTTCAGGGTCGCGAAGGACCACGTGAATAAAACGCTTGAATTGTCGACGCCCCTAGGTCCGTAGAGCACGAAAGGGACGTAGAGCACGTTCAATAGTCCCTGCGCGCGCAAGAGCTCTGGAATGGTGTTCACGTCACCGTGGTTCGAGAGCCACTCCTCGATGGGGACCACGCGCTCGCCGGGCACGCGCAAGTCCTCGCGAAAGGAGAGACGCTTGGGCCAGTTCTGCGTGCGATGCGAAGCGAGGCTGGAAAGCGACCAGCGCGCACGCTGGATTGTACGGCTGGTGATGGGTCTGTCGATCCATTCAATCGCAACTGGAAGGCGTCCTCGTTGTAAAACTTGACATTGAACTTGTACTCGAATTCCTGCAGGGTCGAATGCTTCTCCACTACGCCAATACCGACAACGTCGGCAAGGTTGACCTTGAGTTCTGCGAGCGACTCGAACTGTTGCGTGCCTGCGAAGCTGAGCGAAATGGTACCATTCGTCCGCCTTTCCTGAAGCTTGGGCACCAGCCTCTGGAGACGCGGGGGCTGCATTTCGCGCAGTAAGTACCAGTTCTTTTTACCGACGTGCGGGCGAAACTTGGGTTGCTCGAACTCGACAATCGTGGTTTCCTTTCTGGACTCGGAAGAGGTCGTCGTCCGGCAGCGGCTGGCGCTCGCTCCGCTGCCTCCAGCGACCGGTACGGCCTCCGGAATGCTCGCATTGAAGTCCCGGGCGGCCTCATGGCCGATGTGGCTGCTCGAGGCCGCGGTAATCTCGATCACTTGAGCACCCAGGTCGCTGAGGATGTAAAGCGCCTCTCTCATGATCTCGTCGTCGATGACGCGCTGGTATCGGCTCAGTTGAACGTAGCGTTTGGGCTAAATAGGATGCTGCCGGTGAAGCTCGCCCGCGGTGAAAGTGGAGCCTGGAAAGCGTTCGGCAAAGGCGGCTGTGCGGGTGGTCGAGGACGAGTAGACCTCGAGAGTTTCGCCGTTGTTGAAGAGCTCCACGATGCGGCTACCGATGTTCGGTTGACTTCGAGAACCTTGTCGTGGACGACGAGGACGTAGATGGGGTTCTTCTGCGATGCCGCAGGCACCTCCACGGGGACGATGCTCCTCCCTTCCTCGGGGATAGGCACAAGCACAGGGCTAGGTTGGGTGCGAGCGCGTGCCGACGAGAGTGTATACTGCGCGCCCTTAGCGCCTGTGAGTACCGCCGACGCTCCTGCTCTCTCTGGGCGACCGCCGCCAACCGCGCGGGCCTCGTCGCGCGTTGTCCGTCTGCTGCTGCTGCTGCTGCTGCTGCTGCTGCGGCGTGGAGCGACCAAACGCCCAGGGGCGATGACCTTCACCGCGAGGGCATCCCACGGGCACCGTCGTGTGGAAGGTTTACTCCCGAGGGCCTGCCCTCTGCCGCGCGTGACGACCAGCGCGTGATCAACGCGCCAGCGCGCGGGCCACTGGGACCCAAGTGGGCCGACGTATCACGCTCTCGCGCGCCGCGTGACGGACGATCGACCGGAACCCAAGTGGGCACGCTCTCGTGGCTAGGGCTAGAGCCTAGAGTTGGCAAGAACATGATTATGGCGACGATCATGGCGATGGCGACGATCATGGACGACGATGCCGGCAGCCGGCCAAGAGAATGGCGGCGGCAGCTGAGCCGGTCTGATCAATCAAGATGGAGGGCGAATCGTTGATGATGATGATGATGGTGATGGTGATGGGTTGATCGTTTTGGGTGTTGTACGTACAGTGATCTGAGTGAACTTCTGATCAGTGATGACGCGAGGTCAAAGAGATCATCGACTAGATCATCGTCGAGATCATCGACGAGATCAGGGCCCGTCGATGATATGATCCCGATGATATGATCCCGTCCGTGCGTCAGGCCGTCGCCTCGTCGAAGAACCGCGAGAGGTTGCGGAGCTTGGCGACCGGGCTCTGGCACTGCGTGAGTCGTGGCGTCGAGAGGTCGAAGTTGAAGTCGGAGGCCGCCATCGATGTCGTGGAGGCCGGGAAGCTGAAGCCATCGTTGAGCTGGAGCGAGTCTAGGAGGCTGAGGTCGAGGCCTCGCGGGGAGACTCCGTGCGGGGAGCACGAGCTGTAGATGTTGCCGAGCCTGGAGCTGCTGCTCGCGCGGCACGCAGAGGACGGCGCAGAGGCTGCCGGGTTCTCCTGCGCGTGGCCCTCCTGGGGCCGGCGCGGCGTGGAGGCGAGCGTGATGCCGCCGAGGAGGTCCTTGAAGTCCTCGTCGATGGAGAGACCCACGAGCGACTGCGCGAGGGCGCTCCCGGCCTCGCCGCCGTGCGCCGACGGGGGCACCGCGGTGGCGACGCCCGCCGCGCCCGCCGCGACGGCGTCGAGGTCCATGCTGCCGAGGAGGTCCCCGTCGCCGGGCCCTCCCAGGCCCGCGGCGAAGCGGTCGAACATGGACGAGACGCTGCGCGGCGTCCCGTGCGCCGTCGGCGTGAGCATGGGGTGGTCCGGGTACCCGCCGAGCTGGTTGTGCGTGGGCGACATCGAGAAGATGTTGAGCTCCGAGGTGGACAGCTTGAGCGCGGGCGGCGGCCGCTTGCGCTCCTTGGCCGAGGGGGCCGCCTCGTTGCCGCCGCCGTCGACGGCGCTCTTCTCCGACCTGCTGGAGGCCGGGCCCGAGGCGGTGCGGGGCGAGCGCCGCGTTGGGCCCCGGCCGCCGGCGTGCTGGGCGCTCTTCTCCGGGGCGGGGGCTGCTGCAGACACGACGGGCGCGGTCGGGGATGCGCTGCCTGTGGCTCGCGACGCCAAATGCTTGGTGTTCGCGGGCGAGGTCTTACGCGAGGTCGACGACTTTCTCCGTGACGATGCGCTGCTGCTGCTGCCGCTGCCGCTGCCGCTGCTGCTCGGGGCGTACTTGTGCTGGACCGCGTAGCCGCTCATATGGCCGCCCTGCGGGCCCGCCATCATCATGGACGGCGTGGCGTGCTGCTGCGGCGCGAGCGGCGGGTGAAGGTGGACCATGCCGCCGCTGGGAGAGACGTGTCGCGACGCGCTGGGGCCGCCCGGGGAGGCGGAGGGCGCCGCGCTCTTGCTGTACTTGGGGTATCTGCGGTTCATGAGCGAGTTCCAGCGGTTCTTGACGGCGTTCTCGGGGCGGCCGGGGAGCATCTTCGCGATCTCGCACCAGCGGTTGCCGATGCGCTCCTGCGCCTCGAGCAGGACGGCGTCCTCCGCGTCGCTCCAGGGGGACTTCTTCACCGAGGCGTCGAGGTGGTTGAGCCAGCGCTCCCTGCACTGCTTGCCGATGCGACCCGGGACGTGCGAGGCAATAACGGACCACTTCTTGGGCCCAAACTCCTTGACGAGCTTGGCCAGGAGCTCGTCCTCATCGCGGGTCCAGGGGCCCTTGATGCGCGTGTTGCCGCCCACCGGCGGGTTGGCCTTACCCGACGCAGAAATGCTCGATGATGGGGCCGCCTGTGCCGAGGCCACATTCTTAGTGGCAGGCGACCGGGTCGGGTGCGGCGGCGGCCCCGCGGCGGCGCGGTGCATCGGCGTCGCGCGGATCGCGTCGCCGTTGCGGTCGCTGGGCGAGGACGCCGTCTTGGACTCTTCGCTGTCGGTGATGAGCGAGGGCCGGCCCGAAGCGCCTGCGTCCTTTGAGAAGTTGGGAGCGCCGCTCCTGTCGCGGTTGCGCCACTCGGTGCTGGTGGCTAGCAGCGCGCGCTTCGTCGAGGAGGCCGCTGCCGAGGACGTCGCGGCGCTCGTCTTATTCTTCGCGCTCGTGTCGGGCTCCGCCGACGGGATCATGGCCGGGGACCCGGACCGCTTGCGGTTGGACATGGTCCTCTTCTTCGTTTCTGCTTGCTTCTAAAGCCTTCTTGGCGAGCTGGATGGACGCCCTGCCGTCGAACCGGTTCTGCCTGCCGCCGAGGCCCGTCCCCTCCCTGCAGCACGGCGCGCACGCGCCCTGGACCGTGGACCCGGCTGTGCTGCGCTGCTGCGCTGCGCTGCGCCGCGATGCCTCGATGCGGCTTTCGCTGGACGGTCCGGTGCCACAAAAACAACAAACAAAACTCCGCCCTCGGAGACCAGGCCCTCGGTGTCGCGGCACTGCAGTGTCGCCGGAGCGGGCGCGGGTCCCGGGCGGCGGCGGTCGCTCGCGCGCTCGCGCGCTCGCGCGCTCGCCGGTCGCTAGCTCGCTTGCTCTTGCGTTTGCGGCGGCTCCTCGGAGGCGGTTTGGCGGCCCCGTGGAGCTCCCCTCACCGCTGCGCGCGCGGTCTCTCTCTACCCACTTGGTCTTTCGCGGCGCCCGCCAGCTTGTTCGTCGGCTCGCCTGTGGGACGCTTGTAGACTTTCTTTCCCGCCCCCTCCTTTTTTTTTCCCTGCGCACGAACCAACCAACTGTAAGTGCCACAAACAAGAAGCTGTCTGTGCTGGACTTGTTCGAAAAGCTGGGCGCGAAGAACGAAAGCAGACGCCCGGGAAGTGAGTGGGGTCAGAGGCGCCTGAAAGACCCTGAAGGACCCTGAAAGACCCGGCGGCGCTGGGGCGTAGAATAGGTGATCGATCGATTGACTAGGTGGTCTCGCCTCGCCTCGCCTCGGCTTGGCTTGCCTCGTCTCGTCTCGTCTCGTCTCGTCTCGAGTTGGCGTGGCGTGGCGTGGCGTGGCGTGGCGTGGCGTGGCGTGGCTGGCTGGCTGGCTGGCGTCGCGCTTCTTTTTTCTTCCTGGCTCCGCTGGCTCCGCTCTGCTCTGCTCTGCTACGGCGCTTTCCACTTCGAGCGACGAGCCCGAGTCTCGCGCGCGAGGGCCCGCGGGGCCGCCGCGCTGGGCTGGGCCGGCTGGCGGACGGGCGGGCGGGCGAAGCGCAGGTCTACAGGCGGGCGGGTGAAGACGGTCTGCAGCGCGGGCGGCACGGCGGCAGCGGGTCCGAGGCTCCGGGACAAAGTCTATGGGACGCGATCAGCACGATCGATCCGGTCGCTGCCCGCAAGCCGGTCGGTTCGGGCGGGAGCTGCTGCCTCTCGACGGCTCGGCCCGCTCCTCTCCGAAGCGGGGGCCGCGTGCGCTCGCTCGGGGCGAGAGGGAGGGCGCGCGAGGGCGCCGCGGGCGAACGCTGGTCGGGGCGCGCGTGCTTCGCTGCCGCTTCGGGTTCTGCTTCTGCTTTCGCTCCTTCGGATTCGCCTTTCTTTCAACAAAAAGCTTCCGAGGAAAAGAATAGAATAGAATAGAATAGAATAGAATAGAATAGAATAGAATAGAATAGAATAGAAAGAAAATTCAAGTTCAAGATTGAAATTGAAAGAAACCATTGATGGAAGAAGAAGAAGAAGAAGAAGAAGAAGAAGAAAAACCTTTTTGATTGACTGAAAGACACGGCCAGTCAGTTCCTCGTTGTCGCCTCCGAGTCGGCGGGCGAAGGGCCACAGACCAGCGAACGCGCCGCAAAAAATGAGACCTGCCAGCTGGAGCGGCGCCAGACCGTGCCGCGTGCGTGAGTGCGTGCGTGCGTGCGTGCGTGCGTGCGTGCGTGCATGCGTGCGAGCGAGCGAGCGAGCGAACGCGCCCTCTTGAGTGAACGAACGAATGAATCGGCAGCGCGCCGCTTCGCCTCTCCCCGCACCACTGGGGCCCCGCAGCCACGCGGCTGGTAGCAGATTGAGTCGGCCGGTCGAGTGAAAGACCCGCCTCCCCCCGCGACGCTCTGCACGGTCGGCGCGTGCGGGCGTGCCTTGCGCAGCCGCGCAGGCGTTGCTAGCGAGCAGATCGCCTCGCTACAGCAGTGTGCCACATGCGTGCATGCGCGCATGCGTGTGAGTCGTGGAGGGCGTCCGTAGACTCCGTACGTATTTATTCGTCGATTCGATTGACTGGCGTGGAAGCCACAACGAGATAGTTCTTCTTCCTTCCGGGGTTTCCCCTTTTATTTCATTTCGCTTCATTGCTTCTTCTTCGCTTCATTGCCACCGAGTCATCTCAAAATCAGGGATATGACGATTCCTGGAGATTGAAGCAGAACAGAAGGGCCAAGGGCATGGATGCATGCCATAGACCCTCGGCCCTCCCCCTGGCGCCTCCTTTGGCGATCCCTTGGCTGATCACCGATCGATCGTTGTGGATACGTCACATTGATTGGTCTTGGGCTCTTCTTCAAGGCTCTTTCTTCTTCAACAAGAGGCCGCGCGCCACCATCACTTTCTAGTTTCTAGTTTCTATTGCTTCAACTTCCCGCACACATCAGTCAGTCAGTCAGTCAGTCAGTCACCATGAGTCAGTCATGGCGATCCTGCGCGGGGGCGCCGCCTCGGCAGTTTGAGGAGCGGCATCAGAGAGACTCGATTCGTACATTATGAGATCCCCCTCAAGGCTTCGTTCGGTCCGAAGGAACCGTGCCTCGGCCGCCACGCCAAGAGAACGAGTGCAGAGTCTGCAGCCTAATGAGTACGTACGGGTTCGTAGTACCACTTGATGCACTTGATACTCCACCCCTCGACGAGGCGAGGCGAGGCTCGCGGCCCATCAGCAAGTCTCCCGGGCGGGACGACATACAGGCAGGGAGGGAACGACGCAAGGGGCTGGCTGCCTGCTCGTCTGACTGAAGCCGGTGCGGCCAGGCGTCGGCCAGGCGCCGGCCATGACGCCGTTGGCGTGTCTTGCCGTGTCTTGGTTGGCGGTGCAATGACATGGCATGGAGGGCGTGGAACTCCATCCCATCGATCGAGACTGACCCCAGGTTTTCCCTTTCGAGTCATCTGTTTGATGAAAGATTTTCAGAATTCTTTTTGCGAAATTCCAAAAAAGAAAAGTAGGAAAAGCTCATTCCTGCAAAGTCTTGCAGCCAAGATGCAGTGCCAAGTCGAGTGGGTGATCTATGATGATTTATTCTCGTTCGCAACGCGAATCGCATGCCGTCGTCGTCTGCAATGCATCCATCTCCTGGCTCTGCCAGCCAGACTGTCGCCAGTCAATCCATCATGGCTCAGACGTGCATCCGCCACTTTGTTCAACAGTGGCCGACGCCACGATTCTCACGAGTGCCGGGCCAATGGGCTATGGGCGCCGCAAAAGCGCCACCGCTCAGCTTTCGTGAAGATAGACCCCGGGTCCACGCCCAGCAGGAAAAAGCAAAGCGAAGGAAGCTTCGGAGCCCACGCCGTCGGTCGGTTGGTTGCTCGATCGGTGGGTCAGACAGTCGGACCGCAGCGGGCGCGGCGCCAAGATGCCTCACCGGCACGACTTTATCCGGCTCTGGCTTTGACTGGATTGGTCGCTGCGCTCCCAAGCCCGCTTTCCGTCCGACTGACTTCAATCTTTGGGACAAAACAAAAAAGAGAAGCTTGCCCGGCATCGTGAATAAAACAAAGAATAGGACTCACAGTCAGTCCCGGTCGACGGCAGCACGAGTGAGGACGAGTGAGCACGAGTGACACGAGACTTGAGACGTCGAGAAAGCAGTCACTGCTTGTGTTGATGTTGAAGAAATGAAAACGCGGCATCGAGGACTTCGGGACCGCCGCCTCTGAATGTGCACTGCAGGGGACAGGTTTTCTTCAATCAATTTCATTGGTGCGGGCCAGGTCTTTCGGGTCTTTCGCACGCCGGGATAGTCGTATTCTTCTCAGAGGCGATTCATGCATGCTGCTTATTCATCAGGAGACAGTCCAAACACATCATGAAAAAGAAGCAGACGACCGCATGAGTTCAGATTGTACGTACGTACGTGCCTCGGGCACTACTCACCGTACGTAGTACGCACGTGCGCAGGATCGCCCATGCAGATCATCACTGACCGCATCGCTTCGCAGACTTCGTGCTCATTCAGATCAGATCCGTTGCAAAACGCCGACTCAGAGTCAGAGGCTCGGCCGGGGCCGATCGACGGCCTAGCGAGCTCGTCACTGGACACGGCAGTGTAGAACTGGACTCGAACTCTCCATACGGCTCCCAAGCAAGCCTTCTGAAGACCATGGCAAGCAGCGAAGGTGATAAAAGGAGCCTGAACGCCCGTCGAAAGCCTTCTTTGATCGAAAAGTGAGCGCGACTGCTGCCGACTCTAAGGCAAAGACTTTCAGGCCTGACTGTGAGTCCAGGCTCGGTTCGTACGTAGCATCGAGAATGATCTGCTTAGAGGCTGCAAGTCCTTCCGCCACGCAAGGCGCATTTGATGGCGACACAGAGCCGATCGCCTCGCCAGCACCGGGCCTTCGAAGCTTCGCAACGAATCGTGGGCTCTGTCGGCAATTCCGCCGGCCAATCCAACCAACAAGCAGAAGAATACCGTCCCTCTACGGCGCGGACCAAAACGCGGCGTCGCCACGCTGTGACGCCGACGTGGGCATGAGTCGTGGGCATCGAGCGAATCGCACCCAGACAATTGGCCCTCCCCGCCCGTCGAACGGAGGGCTGGAGACCGCTTCGGACCCGCTTCGCCTGACAGACTGCGGGCCGCAGTCGTCGTCCCATTTCTTTCAAACAGAAAAATCGTCCCATTCTTTTTCTTTTTCTTTTTCTTTTCATCCCATTTTGGGACGCACGATTCGTTGGCTGACGGCGGAAGCAGCTTGGTGGGGTCAATTTTGGTGGGGCCGGCCGCCGGCCGCCCTCTGGACGAGAGCGGGCGCGCCAAGGTCCTGGTCGGTCCTGGTCACTAGGCTAGTCCCGCGCGTGCGGCGCGGGAGAGCAGCTCTATCGAGCATCGATGAACTGCGGCAGGACACTCTTGATGGCAACGCGGAGAGCGATGTGCTGCTCGGGACAGGTCGCCATTAGAAGTGGTGCGTGCACCTCGCGTTGTGCAAACAAAAGGACGAGCGACGCGTTTAGCGTGACCGGGTGCAAGTCGCCGATGTGAAATTTGCCGAATGAAGCAACTTCGAGACTCCCCCTCCGAGGGCCCGTCCTTGCGTTTTCTGCAGGAGGGAGAAGCAAATGACTCGGACCCAAATCGATGCTTCGAAAATAAATACACGACCTACAAGAGCTCTTCCGGCAAATTTTCCGTCCCGGTCCGAGATACCAGCTTGGACCTTCGGTCTTTCTGGTCAGTTGGCATACGCTTTCTTGCCACACTAGGCATACATCTGCAATTGAAGTCTGTGCCAAGGGCTTGGCCAGACCGTGGCGGCCAGAGTCGCCAGACCCTCTTGACAATGATGATGTACCGACAGCTTTGCATTGTCCGACTCAGCAGGCCAGCTTCTGTATCAAAGCCAGCTAAATCGTAATCGTTCGCTTGAGCATGTTTGCGTGCCTGCGTGTCTGCAAGCCTAATTGTAGAATTTTACCTTTCGCCGAATGCTCCCGTTGGCGAAGTCCAAGGCTTTGAACCTTGAGATCTTCGGAAGAGGGGCTTGAACGCAAGAGCTTGCGGGAAGCCTTTCGCGCCGCAAAGCTTCGAGTGGTACTCCAAATGAGCCGTTGCTTCAAGCAGGACGTGACGACAGTCACTGGCTTCTTTCAGCGTGAAGGAGAATACCTAATGTGCCCGTTGCCACATAAGTCCGGTGGTAGTCACCAGTATGCAAGCCTCGGATGAGGGTCTCCAAAAATTGTGGGCAGGCCTAGTTTCTGTTACGGCGAAGAGACCCGTGCCTCGGCTCAAGCTCAAAGCAAATGCAAGCCTCCGGCACCCTCGACCCTTGGAGATACTCGAGACTGCGAAGAGGACGAAATGCCTTGCAGCACGATGCATACCAGGCTTGAAACGGCCCAGAAGGTGTTGTCACGCGTGCCTTGGGGCCCATCATCATCCAGCTACGTATATCTTTCAGATTTTAGGCTAGCTTGAAGCCCGCCTCGAATCGAATCGCCGCAGCATCTTGACCTATACTTTGGGCGCGCTAACATGTAAATCAAATGAAGCCAATAGGAGAGGAACGGGGACCGGTTTTCAATCGACGGCGCGCCATGGCATGAGACCTCATTCACCTCATTCCATTCAACTCCGAGAGCCAATTCTCCAGAGCTACGCGGCTGTCGTCCCATCTAGCAGCTTCCCGGGCGGCCAGAACGGGTTCTCGCAATATTCGACCCAGCAGTGCAAAATCGTCCGTTGTGCGCGTCGCGACGCGGCCGGCGAACGGATCGTCCCATCTTCAGTGGCGCGCAGAGTGAGCGGTTGCTTTTCGCCGGGCTTCGTTAGACTCTTGCCCCACTGAAGCGCGCTTCGTCACAGTCTACCTTAGTCTGCGTCGAAGAGGTGGTCCCTCCGCCAGCCACTGTGGTTCATAGGAGGTAGTGTGAACAGGAGGCGGGTGGCGGCGTAAGGCGCGGCGGGCCCGGCGGCGCCTACTGGGCCCCACTGGGAGCGGTCGTCCCCCCTATTCATGTCATGTCGTCGGGCTCCAATGACAGATAGTCTATTCGTCTATCCCGAGGCCGCGACCATCCCATTCTGCAGCGCCGCCGGACGCCCGTCCCGCGCCGCGCCGCGCCCTCCCGCCCCCCCGCCCGCCCGCCCTCCCGCCCGTCGCGCGTGCTCTGCGGCCTCCCTTCGTAGGAGGCGGGAAAAAGAAGGAGCCCAGAACCGCCGCGACGCGACGCGACGCGACGGCGGCGCCGACGACGACGGCGGCGTAGAGGCGCGGACCATGGCCGCGAGCGACCCGGCGACGGACCCCGCCCTCGAGGACAACACGCCGAGCCCCACGAACGTGCTCAAGGAGAGCAACGGCGTCATGTCCGAGCTCGACCACGAGGGGGATTCCGGAAGGACCAAACCCGCCAAACTCGAGGGGAAGGCGGCCAACGACGTCGACCAGGAGAACGCCAGCAGGCGCAAGGCGGCACCCTTAAAGGCCGAGATCGCAGCGGACAGTCCCACGCAGACGAGCGATAGAGTGGTGGAAAACCTCCCGATCCCTTCGCTGTCCGAGATCCCGCCGGGTCCGGACGAGAGCGGCTTCACCGCCGGCGCGCACTCCCTGGCGTCCACGGCACTGATTACGCCAAACCCTCTCACCCCTCTGGCGTCTTTCGTGACGCCGGCTAAGGCTCCGGCTGGGACCGAGGGCGGCGCTGCGAACGGCAGCATCATCGTCGCGACAGGGCCGGTGGGCGAGGGGAGCATCCGGAAGCGACGCGCTGGACGGCGCTGGACAGCGCACGAGGACGCTGTGCTCAAAGCCCTCGTGGAGAAGAACGGCCAGCGCCACTGGAAAAAGTGCGCCCGTGAGTTCCAGGAGATCTCCGGCTCCGTGCGCTCCGATGTCCAGTGCCTGCACCGCTGGAACAAGTGCCTGCGGCCGGGCCTGGTCAAGGGCCAGTGGTCCCCCGAGGAGGATGCCATCATCGTTCAGATGATCAAGGAGAATGGCGGTCACCACAACGTGCGCTGGAGCGTCATTGCCAAAAAGCTCAAGGGCCGCCTCGGCAAGCAGGTTCGCGAGCGGTGGATCAACCACCTTGACCCCACCATTGTCAAGAAGGAGTGGTCCCCCGAGGAGGACGAGAAGCTCTACCAGCTGCAGATGCGCTTCGGCAACCGCTGGAAGTGGATCGCCGAGCTCATGCCCGGCCGCTCCGAGAATGGAGTCAAGAACCGCTGGCATTCCATCAAGCCCTCCATGCTCGCGCGCAAAGACCAGGACCAGGGCGACGGCAGCACCGTGCTCGCAGTGCCCAAGAACCCCAGCGCCGATCCTCACGCGGTCCAGGCCACGGCGAGGACCATGACGGCCGCCGCGGTCAACGCCGCAGTCAACGCCATTGCCTCCAAGCAACAGACCCGAGCCAAGCGCGCCGCGCCGCGAAAAGGTCGCGCCGGTGGGCAGAAGCGGGCCAAAAAGAGCCCCACGGCCGCCGGCTCGGCCTCGCGGAGCCTTCTCGGGACGTCGGCCGCGTTGAGCCCCGCCGAGGTGGCCCGCGTCGGCACCCTGGCAGACCTCCTCTCCATTGGTCAGCAGTTCGCTGCCGCCGCTGATCAGAACCTCGCCTCCGCGGCGCAGGAGGGATCGAACATGAACTTGCAAGAGGTCGCCGAGAAGGCCAAGGAACTCCTGCGCATGTCCGAGTCCTACCGCGAGATGGCGCGCGCCATGCTCGGCCAACAAACTGGCGGCCGCAAGGCTTCAAGCCCCACATCGCCCCAATTCAACGCGCACCTCCAGCAGGAAATTGCCGACCAGATCTCGAAGCACTTCGGCGACCTGCAGGCCGCTGCGGCAAGCCAGGACGCCAAAGACAAAGCCGCTGAATCCAAGCAAGGCGCGAGCTCTTCGTCGTCGTCCTCTTTCGGCACGGGCGCACCGCCCCCCGTGCAAACCTCGGCGCTTGGCGGCGTTTCCGACCCCAGTGCGTCGAGCACGGGCGCGAGCAAGTCACCGCAGGACCACGTCTTGTTCACAAATTACTTGACCATGTTTGCGGACACCATCAAGAACGCCTCGCCCAGCGGGAGCGAGCGCGAAGACAAAGCCACGCCGACCTCGGCAGGGTCCCCCGCCTCGAGGCCTACGTCATCATTGACAACGCCAACTACGGCTACTGGAAACCGCAACAGCGAGAAGAAGTCGCGCTCCGATACCGGCGACCAGGCGTGCCTCTCCCCTCACGAGGTTCTCGCCGCCACTGCTGCTGCAGTCCAGCACAACCATGCCAGTGAGCAGCCATCTGCCGCATGAGCGTCCAGCCTCCTCGAATGCACTAAATCACGATTGAACGGAACTTGCTTTACTCATCAACTTCGTCTGTCTGACAGTGAATCTTAGGCTGGCTGACTGGCCCGGGGAGAGAAGGCCGGCCCAAGGCATAGCGCAAGTTGCAGTACACGAATACACCGCGTCCCTGAAGAGGGGGAAGCTGGTGTGCGACAGGCGTCTGACCAGACTCGGTGTATGCATCGAACATCCTCAAGCCGCAGAGCTGCAAGGTCGTTCGCTGCTGGCCAGCGACGGCAGAGCGTGCGGAGCGCCGATGCGGGTGCTCGGCATGGGCGTCGACCTGGCGCACGTGCCGCGCTTCGAGAGGTCATTCGCGAGATTCGGGGACCGCTTTGCGCGCAAGTTTCTGCACGTCAACGAGCTGTCGAGCCTCCAGGCCAAGCTTGCAGCGGACGACGCCGCCGCGCGCGCGCGCTTCCTGGCGTCGAGGTGGGCGGCAAAGGAGGCAGCTTATAAGGCGCTGGGCCACAGCTCTCCTCGCCTTCTCTTCACCGACATGGAGATCCTGCCTGCCTCCTCGCGCGCAGGGCCGCAACTTCAACTCCACGGCGCAGCGCAGAGCCACGCAGACGCCAAGGGGGTTCAGGAGATATTTCTTTCTTTATCGCACGATGGCGAGTATGCCTTTGCCAAGGTTCTTCTACAGGGTGTGCCGCCATCGTCGGGGATATGATGGTCGTGTCGGATCGTCTGGGCTCCGAGATCAGCGCGCTAAACACCGGCGTCTCTTTCGCGAACGTCTCATTCGCTGGCCTCCTCGCCTGAATCGCTCTGAAATGATACTGAGAATACCCATGCCGGCTTCTCTTCCGCCTCCTCCGAGCTCCCGGTCTCGGCTTCGGAGCCGTCGGCTAGCCGTGCATCCGTCATCGTCTGCCCAACATCGGGAAGCGCGGGAAAGTCGGCGCCGTTCAGGGCTACCGTGACCACATAGTCCCCTTCCTCCTGGAAGGCCGGGAGCTCGCAGAGGACAGTCTCGCGTTTGAAGTCTCCATGAATTCCCTGATCACCGTCCAGCGCACCGTCGACCTGGGTTTCGCCTTCGTCTGGGGACTTGCGAGGGACCCGAATAGCCAAATCATGTGCATGGCCCGTTGCGCTATGCGTGAACCTTACCAATGAGCGAGCCGAGGCCCGTGGAATATGGTACGGCCCGACCAGCTCGATTGTGAGCACCTCATTCGGCGGCACGTCGCTGGGGCCCTCGTTCGCGTCTCCGCTTCCGGCCGCCTCATCAACCTTTTCCTCGGTGTCTTCGTCTGCATTGGTCCGCGAAGGGGCTGCAATTGCGACCTCCTTGGGTTCGATCGACGCCACCGAAGGCTGTTGGTAAAGTTCGACGCTACCGTCGAGGTGGTGGACCACGTCGCGGCCATTTACCGCCACATGAACTTGCAGATACACCGGCATGTCATTAGCACTCAAGGCAACCTGCGCTGCGTGCGTTTCGGCAGTCTCGCGAGCCTCGGCTGTGGCGGCTTCGCGGGCTTCCTTGCCCGCCTCGTCTTCTGCAGCTTCGTCCTCGGGTACGTCAGGCAGGGGGTGCTCTGCGTAGTAGCTCTGCAGGGCCTCGGCATGGATCTGCTGAAGCATAAAGTCTCGCACGTTGGCGTAGAACTCGCTGAGGTCACCCGTGGAGCACGCGATGAGCGAACCTGCCCGCGAAACGCTGGCTCGGGCCGCACGGACGGCGGGAAGCGAGGGCCTCTGCGTCGATGTTAATGTAACAATTGGTTCTGCGCCCTCGTATAGCCAGCCCTGCTGGTCTTCCGGAGTTGCAATTTCCAGGTTGCCGCCCTCAGAGGGCAAGGCAGATGGGGTCGGCGACTCAAAATCGCCAGCGAAGAAGACGAACGGCTCCGGGCTAAGGGCCCACGAGCGACCGCCATCGGTCGTGATGGAAAGCTCACAGCCTCGAAAGCCCCAACCCTGGCCGTTGGGCAGTGCTTCGCGAGGAACCCTAGGAGGTTCAAAGCGCACTTGCGTCAGCTCCGCGTTCATGCTCGCAGGGATCTCAAACTCCAGTGGCTCGCAGTTCCGGAAGCGCTCGCTGTCGATATCGTGGCTTCTAAGCCGTACGCGAATTGCGTCGGCGTGCTCTGCGAGCAGCCCGGCAACGGTAATTTCGATCGGATCGCCATTCTCGTCGCTCTGGTCCGCGCACGCAAGGCCTCGCGGGTAGACTTGCGCGATCTTTGGCCTTGAAAGCAAACAGGTTCTCACCGATTCTGAAAGATCGCTCGTTGGCGCGAAGGCCACGCCGTTGAGAGAGATGGCGACCTCGGCGACGCAGGACGCCTCGCCTGCGTCAGTGAGCGCGTCCATGACCTCATTCATATTGACGAGGGCCTCCGCGACAACCTCCTCCTCCTCGTTGTCTTCCTCCTGAGCGCCACCGTCTCGATCTTCGGACGGCGTCTTTTCTTCGCTTTCGCTCTCGCGCAGAGGCCGAAGCGTTGCTGGGACGATAAATTCTTTGCCTGGTCCGGAGCTGAGGCGAATGCAGAGCTCGGGCATGGCATAGAGGCCGGATGCCTTTACGGTGATGATCTCTGTGTACTGCGGCGCGTCCGCAGAGCAGGAGAGAATACGCGGAGTTGCCTCAATGAGGGTGCAGGGCTCTGTGTAAATGTAGAAGACCTCGTCTGTTGTGTAAGTTGACCCATCCAGGGCCACTTGCACAAGCACGACGCCGGCGACCGGGCTTGGCGGTGCAGTGCAAACGATGCGGCCCGTGGCCGGGTCGAACGCGCCGTCAACAACCTGGGTCTCTCTCGGCTGCGCGGCGGAGGTGCCAGAATGGCTAGATTCTGAGGAGAGCGCCGACGCGTTGTCATCGAGGTCAAGGCCGTTGTCACTGAGCGCATCAATATCGTCGGCGTGATCTGCGGAGCGAGCGCTTGAGCTGCCGTCGCCATCCCCGGCGGCATCGTCGTCGCCGCCCTTGTCTTTTCGCTGCATGGGAACGAAGCGGACCTTGATGCAACCCGACTCCCAGAAGCCGACTCCGCTGATGGCGACTTCGTGGCCGCCCTGCAGGGGCCCGTTGCTGGGGTGAACACTCGAGGCGAGCGTTGGAATGAGCACCACAGCGCCTGCGTGCGGAGAGACTTCGCCCAGGGCGACTCGCGCGTCAGGTTTGTCTTCCCTGACCACGAGCCTTTGTGGGGACGTGCCGAGCTTGTAGCCCCAAGTGTAGGGAATTCCGGAAACCGCGATGGCGCCGGAAGCGTGGCGGCAGGCGGTGACATGCGTGACGGGCGGAAGAGAGGCGGTTGAGACTCGTGTTGGGGTGTCACGCGACTCGGTATCGCCGAGGCCGAGCTGGCCATGCGCGTTGAGCCCCCACGCGAGCACGCCGCCATTGGCGTCCAGAGCGAGCACGTGGGCGTCGCCGCAGGCGAGGCCGACAATGACGTCGCTTTCCTCCACCTGATTGGTCGACGCGGCACTGCTCTTCGTTGTGGAGAGGGTCGAAAAATCGAGCTGCGCTACGGCGCTTGCGCTGCTGTGATCTTCGCTTGCCCCGGCACTGACGTTGGCATTCTCGACGGCAGGCTCGCCGCATTCTTGCTTTGACTCCTTTTCCTCGCCTCCGATTTCGTGTTCGGCACTCGGGTTCTCTCGAGAGTCGATGCCGCCGTCGGTACTCTCTGCGCGTTCATCGACGCCGTCGTTGGGGCCGAGCGCCACGCGTGCGGACTCCGGCAGCACGTCGAGATAGTCTTCAACAGTTTCCGTCACGGGCTTCTTTCCCTTTTCGGGAGAGGAGGAGGAGGCCTTTCTCGAGGAGCTGACCTGCGAACGCGCAGTCCGCTCGCCCTTTAGTGGGCCTAGGACCCGTCGAGGAACCGTGCGCGCGGTGCACCGACCGGAGCCGAGCTGGCCGCAAAGGCCCTGACCCCAAGTCCATACTGCGCCGGAGGCGTCGAGAGCCGCCGAAAAGTGGGCTCCGCAGGCGACAGCGGAGACCCGGACACGGTGCAAGCCCTGGACGTGCTTGGGCACGAGGCGAAATGCAAGGTGCGGCTGTGTTTTCAGATTGACCTCAGCGGCGAGGCCCTGGCCGGTCTGACCCTCGATACCGCGGCCCCACGAGTACACTGCGCCTTCTGAGGAAAGTGCAAGTGCGTGGGCCTGACCGCAGGCCACCTGGTCAATTGCGTGCGGCTCCATGCTCGCCACGGCTTCCGGAAGGGCGGAGCCGCGCGTGTGTCCGAGCCCGAGGCGGCCCTCGGCACCATCGCCCCAGGTGTAAAGCCTCTTGTCTTCGAGGCCGATGCCGGCCATGAATGTCTCACCAAGGGCTAGAGATTCGAGAGCGACGTCGCTGAGCAGGTCGCCGCTACGGAGGTCATGGGCGAGGCCTTTATCGTCGAGAGCCACGAAGTTCCCCGAGCGGCTGCAGCAGACCTGGGTGATCTTGACGCCCCTGACCGCGTCTGCGGACTGGCGCTCGTCGCCCTGGGCGATGAAAACCTCGCCAAGCACCCCTGGCCCGTTGTCTTCCTCGAGCTGGACGACGGAATCGAGGCCGCCCGTCCGGGCTGTGGCGAGGGGGTCGAGGGGGCCGTCCATGATTCCTGCCTTGTGGCTCGCGACGTACGCGCGAACGATGCCAGCGAGCGGGACGCCTCTTGGCCTGAAGGAGCTCGGCTGCGAAGAAGAGGGGAGAGGGAGTCCTTCTGCCCTGGCCCGCTCGGCGCGCGCAAGACGGCCGCGCCGTCGCAGTCCAGGCTGTCTGCGACTCTTCTGCGCTCTGCCCAGCGCATGCGCACGCGCAGAGCGGCCTAGAAGAAAGAACTACCAGAGGCGCGCGGAGAGACGGCGCGCGGTCTTCAGCTGATCCGCATCCGCGCGGCGCAAGTCGAGTCGAGTCGGGTCGAGTCGAGTCGAGTCGAGTCGAGTCGAGTCGAGTCGAGACGAGAGGGTTAGGAAGAGTGCCGTTACGCCAAAATGGGTTCCGCAAAGATGGGTTCCGCAGACCGCGGCGAGGGCGCGGGGTGGCTGGCCGCCAGTCGAGAGGCAGACGCGAGGCGAGTCGGCAGACGCGAGTTGCGCACGCTCGCAGGCGCGGAGGGAGGTGCGAGGGAGCAGCGCAGCGCAGCGCAGGCGCAGGCGAAGGCGCCGCCTGCGGACCCGCGGCTCCGCGGAGCGGGCGAGGCGAGTTCTCGCAGGGAGGTGAAGATGGCGCAGGGCAGCTTGCGGTCCAAGGCCAACAAGGCGCCCGCGCGCAAGAAGGTGAACCGGCAGGCGCTCAAGCTTCAGAACACCAAGCGCAAGAATGGTACGTTAGGAGATCGGCGGTTCGCGCTCGACGATGAACGTGAAGGTGCCGCTCCTCCTGCTCACGCGGTCAAGGGCGCCGCGCCATGGGCTCGGGGAGGTGGGCTCCCCTCCCCAGGCGCAGTCTGGCGAGCGCGTTGGCCGCTCAGGCAATCGAAAAAAGTGCTTGAACTGACAACAATGACGACGACGACGATGACAACGTCGCTGATGGCTGCACAGCTCCGGTGAAGCGCAAGAAGACGCAGCACCGGGATCCCAAGGCCACGAGGCTCCTGCACGCCAACATTGAGCGCTTGGCAGCCGCCAAGGCGGTGAAGAACGACGGCCAGCTCTTGCGGATCAAGGAGCTCGCAGAAAAGGGCAAGGTGCAGTTGCAGCTCGAGGAGAAGGGCAAGCAGAAGAAACGGAGCCGCAAGCGCGAGGAGATCGAGGCGCTTCAGATTGAGAAGGCGCAGCAGCGCCTTCAAAAGTAGAGGCCTGAGCCTGCTGCTCGCCTTCCCACCCACTTTATTTCTGTACCCTTACTACTACACAAGAAGAAACTGTGCTCCATACATCGAAGTTTGGGCCTTCCTTCTTTCCCTGGGGGGGGGTTCCTCGGCGGGCCATGCGTCAACGAGATCATAACAAGCGAGGCGAGTCGACGGGCCTGGCAGGCACCGATACATTTTGTCTCAGGGCCCCCTTTTCCGTTTAATGTGCGTTTGTTTGGCCCCGGACATCCTCCCAAACGGAGCCGCCCCGTGCCGTTGTGCCCAGAGACCGCCCGCTCGGCAGATGGACCCGCGTTGCACCGCGATGATCCAAGATTCTTTTGGGCAGCGTGTAGTACTTTGTATGTAGTACGAGTCCGCACTTTTGCGTAGCACCACAATTCTAGCTTGCTTGACGCGAGGCTTCAATGACCCGAAAACAGGCAGTCAGTCGAATCTTTGAGATGAGGCAGTCTGTCTGTCTGACGGCAGGAGGACAAGACCGAGCGGTCCCGCTTTGATGAGTGTGCATTTTTCCCAGTTCTCCCAGCCGATGATCGAACTCTGGGGCCCCTACATTTCACCTTATTCTGGTTCTCCATTAAGGTAAGACTCATGGTTGCGGGCCTCGAGGTAGGGACTCCTAGTCTTTATCTACCGTAAACTGGGATTGGGGGCGCGCACGGCTAAAAGGGACCGCGATGTTAAAATGAAAAGAACTTGAAGGCGATCGCGAAGAACCAGGAACCAGCCCCAGAGGGAGTGGTTTGTAGAAACGAAAGAAATTTGATGTTGAGGGGGTTGTACCAGCGCAGAGGAGTAGGTGGGACGGGAGGGCTAGTTTGCCGCAGTGACAGACTGGAGAACGAAGCACCGGACTAGGTGGGGCTTTCGGAGGGGCAGTGGCGCGGGATTAGGATAAATATGGGGAAGTCGGGTTCTTGCGTGGTCGCAAGACTGAGGACCTCGGGGGCAGTGAGGATCCGGAAAGGGGAAACGCAATCATTCTCAAAGTGCAGTTCTTGCAAGTGCGCTATCCTCGGACGCCCCATAGTGTGCCCAGCTACTCGACTTTACATTTCTCGGGCCCAACTTGCAAAGCGAATTCGCCCGAGCGGAATTCCTTTCCTTTCCTTTTTTCGGGAAAAGAGAGAAGGAAAAAGCAAGCCTCCCTCGATTCGATCTCTCGCGATCCTATCCCTCTCGACGTTCTCTCTCGAACCTCAGGATCGATCTTCTCGGTCCCTGGTCCCTCGCCTCGTCGCGGCGAGCCCGCGGCCCCTGCGGCGGCGGCCTAGGGGCCTCGCGGCGGCTCCGCTGCGCAGCCTGCGCGCGGTTCTCCTCCTCGGCCGTGCCGTGTGCCCGGGGGCCGGCTCCGTGCTCGGGGAAAGGAAAGGAAAGGAAAGGAAAGGAGGGAGAGAGAGACTCTGTCAGTCAGAGAGAGGGGGATCTCAGTCAGAGGGAGAGAGAGGGAAGAAAGAACTTTGAAAGAAGAAAGAAAAAGAAGAAAGAAAAAGAAAAGAAAGAAGAAGCAGAGCAGAGCGCGAAGTCGTGGTCCCTGGCGGCGAGGAGCGAGCGGCGCGCGCGGACGCAGGCGGGCAGCGGCGGGCGGGCAGCTGCGCGAGCGCGGGCGGCAGGCAGGCGAGGATCCGCTGGCGCGGGAGGCGCGGGAGGCGCGTCGGGCGCGGCGCATACGGGGCCGGCGGCCTCGTTCCGTCGGGACTCGCCGGGGCGTGTTCGACCGCGGTCCGCCCATAGTAATTCCCAGATCAGAGGAGAGGGCTCTGCTCTTCTTCTGCTCTCTGCTCTCTGCTCTGCTCTCTGCTCTGGGTTCCTTCGAACAACTACTAGGAGACAAGAGACAAGACAAGCCCGCCACGCGACCGACGGAGGCCGCCGAGGACGCCAGCGAGGA
>KQ758891.1:562507-599054 GCA_001462505.1 Aurantiochytrium sp. T66 | reverse complement strand
CCGCCGCGCAGACCGCCAAAGCCATCCCGCGCCGCCAGGCCCGCGCGCGCCGCCAGGACGCTAGCGCCGCCAGGACCCTAGCCTAGCGCCGCCGAGCCGCGCGCGCCGGGCCAGAGCTCTCCGCAGCGAGGAGGAGCCCGCGGAGAACGACGCCGCGCCGGCGGATAACGTCGACGACGACGACGACGACGACGACGACGACGCGGAGGACGACGAGGATAAGAACGACGACGACGAGGAGAAGGACTCCGACGCCGTAGAGCGGCGCCGCATCGCCGCAGGGAGCAGGAGGAACCACCCCGGGGAGGATGGACGACATCGAGTACGCCGATGAGGACCTCTCAAGCAACCTGCGGGACCTGGAGGAAGGCCTCGGCGGGCTCAAGGTCCTCACGGGCGAGCAGAAACTCCGCGAGGTCCAGCGGCTCGAGGGCATGGTCAAAGGCGTCAACGCGAGCCGGAGACTGTATTTGATGGCGCTGCGCTCGCTAGATGGCGACGCCACGGGGCCTTATCAGGCCAAACTTGACGCCTACGACCGCAAGCTTGAATCGGTCAAGACGGAACTCAAATGGGCACGAAAGGATGCAGAAGGTGCCAACGCGCGGTCAGCGCTCTTTGGCGACCGCGCCGATCGCGCAGAGCGCGGCGAGGCCAACGAGGCCCCAGAGATCAGCCGCGACGACATGCTCCGGGCCGCGCACGGCACCCAGGACGAGACCGGCCGCGCACTCGACCGCATCAAGAAAACTGCAGGCGAGATGAACGAGACCGCTGACAACATTACCGAGAACCTCGCGCAGCAAAGGGAGCAGCTGCACAACATTAATGAAGGCCTTATCCAGGTCCAGACCGAGCTCGACCTTGCCAAGGCCATCATGACCAGCTTTGTCAAGCGGGTCATGACCGACAAGCTCATCGTCATCTTCGTCGTCCTTATCGTTCTCGCCTTTTGCGGCCTTGGCATCTACCTGGGCGTCCGCGACAAGGTCAACACCTGATTGCTACCGCGCGCTGCATCTGCGCATCCGCCCTTTCCTGTACAAGTTTATGCATAGCCTACGATAAAAGCTGAGAGATGAGACCGCGGACGCACCGCGGAGATTTGACCTTCGATTCTTCGAGCTTGAACTCGAAGTCGGATCGACCACGCTCCTCAAATGCAATACAGACGGCCTCATTCAACATCAACCATTCCGCCCGGCAGTTTTGCAACGCTCGTCAGAGAATGCAGAGGCACTCGCGCTTATTGTTTATGAGAGTCCTGCCGCTACGTGCCAGCCTAATCATCGATTGCTTGACAAGCGTCTTGCATTCCCGGGCCAGAGCGCTTGGTTGGGACGACCGTGTTTTTATGCCGTCGAGCTTCGCGCCATGGCAATGTGTTCCTCAAGCTGGACGACCAGCGGATGGTCGCGGCCGTAGACCCCGGTCCGCAGGAGGTCGTCGCGCTCCTGCAAAAGCCGTTCCAGCGACTCCTTCCGGCTCGTCTCGAGGTCTTCGGCTTCGTCCGAATGGACAGGGTGACTACGCCGCTGCCCTCGCCCGCCCGCAGCTCCGTCCGGAGACGGCGGGGTCGGGGGATCCTGGGGCCGGCGCAGGCCTTGCCGCCGGGGCGACGGCCAGGCCTGGCCGGGCACGTGCGTTGGCTCTGTCAAAGTCATAGGAGCGCGCAGCGTCGCGGCGCGGAGCTCGTTGAGCTCCTGGCGCAAATCCATGAGCTGCTTGCGGTCGCCGTCAAGCACAAAGCGCTCCTCTCGCGCGAGATATTCGAGACGAAGGTTGTCAAGCTCGCGTTCGGCGCGCGCGCTATTCGCGTGCATTTGCCGTTGCAGCTCGCGTGCTACCTGCACGAGCTGCGCCTTGACCGTCTCCTTCTCGAGGACCTCGGCGGCTGTGCGCTCCTTCTCCTGCTCGAGGCGGGCGTGCAGGTCAGCGTTTTGACCCTGGAGCACGGCGATCTCCTTTTGCAGCGTCGCCTCTGGGGACTGTCGCGTCTTTTCGCGAAAGCCCGCGTACTCGTTCTCGACTTTAGCGAGTCTTTTTTCCGCCGTGCCGAGGCTGGCTCGCAAACGCTTCAGCTCGCCCTCAAGCGAGGTCACGCGCTCCTTGTGCAGGGAGATCTTGTGTTGGCTCTCTTCGCGAGCGCGCCGGTGCAAGACCTCGAGGTCGGCGAGCCGCTGGTCCGCAGCCCGCTGCAGCTCGGTCTCGAGCCGCGCAACGGCGCGCTCGCGGCGCTCTGCATCTGTAATAGCGCGATGCATCCGAATCTCGAGTTGCTTGTACTCCTCTTGAGCAATTTTGATGGTCTTGGCACGCTCGTGCTCCCGCAACGCCCATTCTTGCTCTAGCGCAGACATGCGCGCCGACTCGCGATTCCGCATCTCCGCCTCCCACTTTCGGGTCTCCTCCTCCTTCCACAGCTGAAAATGCCGCGCCGCCTCTGCCTCACGCGCCCGCGCAAGATCCGCCTGCTGGGCTGATGCCCAACGCGGGCTTGGGCTGCCTGCGCTCCGCACGCTCCTCACGGGACTCGGGGCCTCGGGCAGCGGCGTCTGCTCGACTTCCTCGCGTTGACCCTCGCTCTGCACGTCGAGCGCGGACAGCTTGCTCGCGGACGCCTTGCCGACGCTCTCCGCATCTGCGAGAGACCCGTCACATGTATCATCATCGGTCTGCCGCTGTAGCGAGCGCGCTCGCGTGCGTCCATGGCTGCTCGTTTTGCGCGGGGACTCGTGGATCGGCCCGAGATTTTCCAGCGTGCACGTGCACCGCACCGAGGCGATTCGTTTGACCCCGGATGCGCTCGCAGCGTCTTCGTGCTGCTCGAAGGCGCAGATCATCAGGTCTGTCTCGAGCACCTGGACCTGAAGCGGGGGCACGTCGAGCTGCTTGCGCATGCGTTCCGCATTTCTTTGCGCCGTCGCCAGTCCTTTGTTATCAGTCTTGGCGTGCGCGCCAAGAAAGCGCTCCCTGTAGCGCTCTAGGTCGCGGAGCGTCGCAAAGGTCTGGCCCGACCACTGGAAATAGGGCCGCGCCTCTAGCAGCTTGCGTAGCGGAAGCGCGCAGAATCCAAGGCGCTCGTCGGCCGCGTACTGGTCGCGATTCCACATTTCGACGACCAGCGGCTCGGAGCGCGCCGATCGCTCAAGCGCGGCCCGAGAGACCTTGAACTGAAAGAGGTTGAGTCCGTGCGGAACGATGCGTTCCGAGTACCGATCCACGAGGATGGGAGGCCGCGTTTGGATCGTGTGCGTCATGCCGAACAACGGATACGTGTACTGAAGGTACACGTTGTGCGCCTGTTCGAGGCCCTTGATGGAGCGGAGATCGATCGTGATACGGTAGTGATAGACAGTCTCGTCTTGGGAAATCGGGGCCTGCGGCGAGGCCGGCACGGGGATGGGGCCGGGACCCTCGCGAGGCAGCAGTGGTCGAAGGCGCACCTGCGCAGATCCTCGCGTTGTATTCGCATGGCTGACAAGCTGCACGGTCGTAAATTCTTTCCCCGAGGCCACGTCGGAGTCACTCGCCTCGAGCGTCCCAGCCGCGAGGATGGTGCCCGATTTGACGTGCTGACACTCGAGCACGGCGGCCGGCAGCTGGTCGCGGGTCATGTGCAGGTGAAGATTGTTCACCGTGGCCTGCTCGAGCTGGCCATAGTCGTCCGTACGAAAGCGCGTCGTTCCCACGGCGCGCTGCGCGGTCCCCTGCACGCGGAGAATGAGGCGTACCTCAGCCTCGTACTGTTCATCAGCATGCTTGCCATCGTCTTCTAGCGGGTCGAGATCAAAGCTGAGGACCTCGAGTTGAAGGTGCTCGCCGATTGAGAGCGCGCTGTAATTGGCGGCAGTCTCGGTCTGAACCGCCTCATCCTGATTTGCGAGGGCGGGAGTGGAGGCCGCGTCCTGGAGCACAACTTGGGACACCTTGCCATCCACGTGTAGCTCGAGCGAGACGGCCATGGAGGGCAACGTTTCGCCTGTCCGCAGCTGCATCTCGTACGGTTCGTGAGCTTGGAGGCTAAAGGCGCAATTGCTCGTGGCCTGAACGAATTCGGTCCCGCTGGAAAAGAGGGAATCGAACCGAAGCAGCGTGCTCGCGAGCACGAGCCGGCGTGAGCGCTGACGCTTGACGTCCTCGCCCGCGCAACAGAGGTACACGCGGATGGGCGTTTGCTGTAGGAATCGCGCCACGTCCCTGCGAGAGCTCCTGATTTGGAACGAGTCTCGAATCGGCGCAAAGCGGGCGTACTTGAGCGACGGGAACGCCTCCGTCTCAACTTGGACCCCGAAGATGTGGTACTCGATCCAAAATCGGGTAACGCCGTCGAGGGTGGACTGGGTGGCGCGCAGCAGCGGCTGCGTCCCACTCAGCCCCATGAGCGTTATATACAAGGTCATGTTCAGATCGCCCTCGGCCCCAATCAGAACGTGCTCTTCTCCAAGCGCCATCCCGAGTGCGTCTGCGTCGGCCTCGCCACCGGCCATGGACCCGATGCTCAGGCGCGAGCTCGCTAGTGCGCTGGCCTCGCTGGTGGTCGGCGTGCGAATCCCTGCCTCAAAGACGACTTCGACCTGTGCGTACGCGGAGACGAGCGCGAGGTCTTTGCGCACCCTTTCGCAGGAGTCCCTGCGGAAGTTAAGGTCGCGAAGATCATACTGCGACGATCCGACGACCGTGCCGTCCAGCAAAACCTCCACGCGGACCCGCGGCTCGTGCACCTGGAGCCGCGTCAAATCGCTCTCACGCAGCGTCCACTGGAGCAGGCCGGCATCATCGGCGGCGCGCCACTGGAACACCGCAGATCTCGAGGCTTCTCCGGGCTTCGTCCGGGACCGCACGCCGTCCACGACGACCTGGACCTGGCACCTGGCGTCGGGCGTCGCCGCCTCGAGGCCCTTGACCTCGAGGACGCCGATTTCCAGGTACTTGTGCCCGCTGCTCTGCGCCATATCTTTCGCGGGGTGCAGAGTGGAGGTCGCGGCGCGACCTGCAGATTTTCCTCGTCGTCGTCTCCCCCGTCGTGGTCGTCGTGGTCGTCGTGGTCGTCGTGGCTCTGCAGGTTCTCGGCTTCTGGCGCCCGTTTTTTTCCATGCGGGTCCTTCCCTCGTCTGCGGCCCTGCCTGCCTGCCGCCGCCGCGGGCGGGCCGCACAGGGGCGAGGGCGCGCGGGTGCGCGGGCGGGCGGGCAAGAGAGGGTGGTGCCGCGCAAGGCCCCGCGGCGCGCGTTGTGCGGGCGGGCGGCGGCGGGCGAATTGTGCTCTACTAGTGCCACGCCAACTGCGGCGCAGAACGCCGAGCGGAACGGAACGCGATTTGGGTTGCGCACTCCAATTTGGGTTGCGCAATTCAATTGGGGTTGCGCACTTCAATTTGGGTTGCGCTGCCGCATAGTGCGCATAGTGCCATAGTGCGCATAGTGCGCATAGTGCTGCAAATGCTGCAAATGCTGCTGCTGCTGGTGATGATGATGATCCTGCTGCTGATGCTGATGATGCAGACAAGGCAAACCATCCCCAGGCGCAGCCCGGCGCGAGACCTCGCGGGCCCCGGCGCGTCACGGCGCACGTCTTGGCGAGGCGCATCCTGAGCTCAATTCATACATTTCAGCCGTGCAAGTCAAGATCTGACGCGCGCGCGGGCAGGCGGGCAGGCGGAGGCCTCGCACACGAGCAAGGCCTCGCAGCGCGTGGCCTTGCGAGGCCTGCTTCTCCGCGAGCCTCGGGGCCGCCTCCCTCTCCAGAGACACCGTCCGCAGCCGTACCCCTGGTACCAGCGCGCGGCCCGCGCTAGGGCCTGACCGCGCAGATCTCCATCTGAGCGTCGCCATCATCGTCGCCGTCGTCGCCGTCGCCGTCGCCGTCGTCGTCGACACCTGCTCCGCGACCGTCGTCGGCGGCGCCACGGCCAGCCGGACTCGCCGCGCCCCGCGGGGCCGTCGAGCGCGGCTTTGCGGGCGCGAACGCGTCTCGGCTCCGTTGTGCATGTCGCCATCGACGACCTCGTGACCCCAGCCAGCTGCGCCGACCCCGACGCGCGGCGCGGAGCGCGACGCGAGCGGCCGCCGCCTCGCCGTCGACGCCCAGCGGCGAGTTGTTAGGACCATGAACCCGCGGCTGCAGCTCGACGACGAGGACCTCGACGATGAGGATATCCAGGCGCGCCACGAGGCCCTCCAGCTGGGCGAGGCGGTCCTCGTCGACCTGCTGCGCGAGCTCTACGGCCAGGTCGCCATGCGAGAGGCCTCCGTCAAGTCGGAGTGGGAAGACTCGCGCGCCCTGCTTGAGCAGAAAAAGTGGACGATGGAGCAGCAGCTCGAGATCCTGGAAAAGGAGGTCGCCGACCTCCACGCCAAGCTGGCCCGCGTCGAGGCGCGCTTCAAGGAGCGGGCCGCCGTGGTCAGGTCGGAGTATCGCAAGGTGCTTCACTCCTTCTACCTTATCAACAATCCCGGCCATCTCAAGGTCCTCGACCAGGTCCTCAACTATTACGCCGAGCACGAGTTCGAGATGATCGACAAGATCAAGGAGCGCTACGGTATCGAGCTTGACGTTGTGCCCCTGCACCAGGCCGGGGTGCTTCCGGAGGACAAACACGGGCGGGATGAGGTTCTATCAGCGCTCGCTGAGGCAAGAGACGAGGTATGGGCGCAAGTCGCCCAGGTCGAAGAGCTCGTGACGCGCTCGAACGAGGAGTTCGAGCGCGTGAAACGGGAACTTTACTTCCCCCGGGCCGAAGGCTGGCGCTTCAAGCAAGGTTTCGACGGCGTCTACGTTGCCATGAACGACTTTTGGCTCGAGGCGCTCTCGGTGCGTTTGTCCATCTCCATTATGGACCGCGCAGAAGTCCCTGGCATCTTCGTGTTTGCTGGCGCGTCGCGCGCGCCCGGCTCGGAGCACGTGCGCAAGATCATCGGGCGCTATTCGGACCAGGAAGGCGGCGCCGCCGCTGCGCAGCACACGCGGGGCGGTGTGGTCTCGTTTCGGCTTGACAAGTGCGGTCTCTATGGCGAGAAAGGGACCAAGATCCCGACGCTGCGCCCAGACCAGCTGCGGCTCCTGGTCGAGTTCACGCTCACGGTCCCGGTGAAGTTCTCGCCGCAAAACACTTGGATGGCCACCTCGGAGTTCCAGTTCAAGATCCTCCGCATCGAACGCAAAATCAAGGGCTCCATCTACCTTCCGCGCTCGCTGCTGCGCATGGTCTTGAATCGCGTGCTTCCGAGCATCATCAAGACAGCCATCGTGGGCGCTATCCCAGTCGAACTAGGTCACTACTTGCGCACCCAGTACGAGACGCTCGGCAAGTCCGCTGGGGTCACGAGCCTCGGTGCGCGGCGCGAGCGCCCGCCCGCCAAGGAACCGCCCATGCACCTGGACCTCGACGTCAACGTGATTGGCGAAGGCGGAGATCTCACGGCTCTGGACGCCAACATGAGCCTTGTTCCCGAGTCATCGCAAGGCGCCGCTGCGACTAGGAGCAGCCCCGCCCATGGCGCGCCGGGTGGGACCAGCAATCGCTGGGCGTCGACTGGCGGCCCCGCCCCGGCGCACCATGTCCAGGCGGCAAAGCGAACGCGAGAGATTCTCGGGCTCAGCGCCGCAGAGGCGGCGACTTTTGTCGCCCTGCAGTACGAGATCGACAAGGTATTCCGCAGTAGAGCGGCTCAGAGCCCCAATGCGGGCCCCGTGGGCGGAACCCCGCGACATCGGTCCCCGCTGCCCGCGAACCAACGCAAAGCCGTGCCTCGTGGTTCGGGGGGCGGAGCCGGGACGGGCACGAAAAGGGCTGCGCCGGGCGCCGAGCTCTGGCCCGGGCCACTGGTGACGGCGACTGACCTGGTGCAATTTTTCATGCGGTTTAGCGAAGCTAGCTTTCCCGCGCACGAGTGGCGAAGACAGCGGGCGCGTGTAGCCCGCGGCGAAGACGCGGGGACGCCCCCAAAGGAGACCTGGGAGACGATTTTGAGCACCATGCAGCAGCTTGCCGATAAGTACGCGACCTTCTTTGACACTGCACGCGTTAACGTCTTCCAGCTCTTCGAGCGCGTGCGGCGGCTGACGCTCAAGCCGATGCGCACGCATATCGAGCTGAGCAATGTCCGTCTACGTGGCTCGGTGGACGCCGTGGTGTTTATGATCCGCAAGATCATGGAGCGCCAGACTAAAGAGCTCTACGCCGAAAGCCTCAAGCGCCGGGTACACCTGACAAAGTCGCTGGAGCGCTGTCAGCAGGACATCAAGGAATGGTTTCGCGAAGCCATGGAGCCCATTGCCTTTATTAAGCAGAGTTTGCACGCGGTCTCGCTCTCTGTTCAGGGTCGCGGGGCCGGAGGCGAGTTTGTCTTCTCTGGGGACGAGGTCTCCTTCCAGGGCCCCGCCAAGTTCATCGTGCCGTTTGACCCAACTCTGTACCCGCCGACGCACTTTGCCATCCGAACCTCGATCAACGAGGACCATGGCGCCTTTAGCATGGCGC
Source organism: Aurantiochytrium sp. T66 (assembly GCA_001462505.1). Taxonomy (NCBI): domain Eukaryota; class Bigyra; order Thraustochytrida; family Thraustochytriidae; genus Aurantiochytrium; species Aurantiochytrium sp. T66. The sequence continues at coordinate 590,574 of KQ758891.1, read as the reverse complement.
TCTCGCTGGCGCCCTTCCTCGACCCGGAGGAAACCTTTCCCGGGTCGGTTCTCGAGCTCTCGCTGATTCGTGCCTCTGCTGGCGTGTTCTTTGACGTCAATGCGTACCTTGCGGCGCGCATGCTCGAATTCAAGTCCATGGAGTTGGCGAGCTCCACGCCCCCGAAGGAGAAGCCGTTCCCTGGTGCCAAGGGCGAGGATGCCGCTGTGGGCGCCGGTCCGAGCGAGGATGCCGCTGCCGTCGAGGAAGAGCCCAGTGATGGCGCGGTGCTCTCTCCCAAGCATACCGTGAACCGGCGCATCTCGGACGCGTCGACATCGACCATCTTCGATAGCAACGAGAGCGACGAGGAGGACCTCGACTTGGAAGACAATGAGCATGTAGAGAACGCCGCCAAGTCCTCCAGAAGCGGGCGACGCAGCGCGGCACACAGGCGGTCATCTGCCGCGGCGACGGACGCGACCTGGGCGGATCTGGATCGCAATATGACAGACGGTGCCGACAAGGAGGCTACGGACGAAGAAGACGAGGGCTCGCTGGTCGACGACGACTTCGATCCGAAGGCGCTGGAGCGGGATGCCTTCAAGCACTTTGAAGAGGCCCTCAGCGGGGGCCACGCTACGCTCGATGACCACCTTATTGGCAGCGCAGAGGACGACAAGGCCAACGGCGCCGCGACCGAGCGGGCGTACGCGCAGAGCTCGCTCGCCGAGGGCTCGATGGACCGATTTCTGCAGCACTTTACGGACCAGCTCGCTTCACGCGGCGAAGTGCAGGACAAGGCAGGCGTCGAGCTCTTGCAGACCAGATTCGCGCATGAAGGCGGGTCACGTTTCGCCTTTCGCGTGGACACGCACGAGCTTAGCATGATGAAGGCGGCCGCGGACCACGTCGAGGTCGCGGGTTCGGTCGAGAGCGTCGTGGCGTATATCCGCGGCTGGCTTCGGTACCTGCGCGAGCAAGCGGCCAAGGGGAACAAGGCGCAGAGCGATCCCAGCTCGTCGGGGTCGGAGTCCAAAGGCGCAGAGGAGTACCCCGGTCTGGCGCGCGCCGCCGATCTGCTCGTCAAGTACTTGGACAGTCCCGAGGTCAAGTTTCTCTTTACTTTCCAGGTGCAAGGGGGCACGCGCAAGGGCCACCTCGTGGGCTCCCTCCTGCAGTCAGCTGTCGCCGGCCGGCAGCTCGCGGACGGCGCCTCTGCGTCCGTGATCGAGACTCCCCTGAACCTGCTTGAGGTCTGCGCCGATGTCATCAACATGATCCGCGGCATGTACGAGTCGGAGAACGACAAGGAGGAGCTCGGGTACTTTTGGTGACGACGCTCAGCTGAAGACGAGGCGCGGCAAGCCGCGGGACAAGGGCCCGCCCGCGGTCTTGGTCGCGATGGCGCAGCGTCGGCCATCGCGGCGCTTCTGATTCTCCCGCTCAGGCCCAGTAGGCCTCGTCGAAGAGGGCGTCGTGCACGGCGCCGTCGTCGCCGCCGTCGTCGCCGTCGAGCCGCGGCGGCGTGCGCGTCCGGCGGGCGGGGTCGCGGCCGCGGCCGGCGGCGGATTTTTTGAACCCGCGGCGGCCGGCTGCGAGCCTCGCCGCGCAGCCCGCAACGAGCACGAAGAGCGCGGCGCAGCCCAGCGCGAGCGGCCGCAGCGCGGCGAGCGGCGTCGGCGTCCGCCGGCAGAGCGCCGCGCCGGCGAAGGAGCGGGGCGAATTTTGGCGCTCGAGGGCCGAGATCCAGCACGTCGCGAGCGCGCCGGGGCGGCCCGCCTGCTCCGCGAAGACCGCGCACGCGTCCACGGCGCCGCAGCCGGCCGCGCCGGCGGGCCACGTGAGCGAGATCTCCGCGAAGCCGCGCCCTGCGTCGCGCGCCACGGCGGGGCCGAGCGCGCCGGGGCAGGCGAGCACGAAGGTGGCGGCGGCGGCGGCGTCCTCCTCCTCCTCCGCGCGGCGGGATTCCGAGAGCATCCTGCGCCCCGCGCGAGCCGGCGCGGCGCGGCCCGCGGCCCCGCCGTCGTCGTCCGCGAGCCACGCGTGGACGCGCAGCTCGCACGCGGCGACGAGGCGCATCGTGAACCAAGCCCCCGAGGGCCCCCGAGGGGTCCCGGGATTCTTGGAGATGTGCGGGCCCGTCGCGCGCGCGCGCGCAGGCGGCTGCCGCGACCCGCGCGGCGCTTCTTGCGCCCGGACGCAGGACCCGCGCTGCGGCCGCTTCGCCTCCGAGCCGCCGGCCGCGACCAGAGCACCGGCCGAAGATCTCGCGCACGAGGTTTGTCGTCGACGGTCGGGATCTGGGAGAGTTGGGCGAGGGCTACGCTCCGCGGGGCGGGATCTCCTCGCGGAGAGCGACTCGGAGAGCGGCAACGAGAATGGCCTCGAGGGGATGAATAAGTTATTGTCGTAAAGTTTAGCGAAGTAAGATGGGTTTGTGCGCCCTGCCCGCCTACAGCCCGTACATCATGAGGTCGTGGATTGCGCCGCCGATCGGAGCGCCGACGATGGGGCCAATGATGTAGGCCCACATGCCGCTCTGCGGGCCCGGAATGGAGATGGCGTCCCAGCCGAGGGCGTAGGTGACGAGGCGCGGGCCGAAGTCACGTGCCGGGTTGATACTGGTTTGGTCGATGGGCGCGAAGACGGAGACGATGATGCAAATCGTGAGCCCGATACCAATGGCCACGGTGCCGCCGCTGATGCGGAGCTGGTGGCGCGCATCCGTGAGAGAGAGCACGGAAAACATGAGAAAGCCCGTGCCGAGCGCCTCGATCCCGAAAGATCCTGCCGCGGAGACGGTCTGCATGGTCCAGCCCGTGGAGTCGCCGACAAAGCTCGGGTTGGGGAAATACGAGTTGAACGGCGACGAGGTGAGCTGCGACCCGAGCTCGCCGCGCACGAGACCCTCCGCCTCCTCCTTGATGGCGATCATGTTGGAAAAGCAGCCATAGCAGAGCGCAGAGCCCACGATGGCGCCGAGAAATTGCGCGAGGCAAAAGGGCCCGAGTTTCCAAATGGGAAAGTGCTCCGGGCGGAGGATCGCAAAGGCCACCGAGACGGCCGGGTTCAGGTGCGCGCCCGAAATGCTCGCCGTGGTGAGCACTGCAATGGTGACCGTGATACCCCAAAGCGCGCCAACGGGAAAGAGGCCTGCGTACGCGCCGCAAATGATGGCGGCGCAATTCACGCCGAGGCCAAAGAGGCAGACGATGCCAGTGCCGACGAACTCGGCGAGGAGCTGCTGCATCATGGTGGGCGGCCGCATGTCGTCCGGCGATTCGGTCGGGTACCCGCGGACCTTGTGCGACCATGCCGTGTACTTGCGGTGCATGCTCACCACAGCACCATCGTCGCTGTCAATGCTGTTGGAGTTGTCCTTTTGCTGAGGCGCCTCTTGCTCTTCGATGCCGACTTTGCGCAGCTGCTCATCTTGAGCATTGAGGACATTGAGCTCATCTTGCGAGGTGGATTCGAGCGCCATTCTGATTGTACGTTCGTGGGTTCTTGCGCTCGTTTCTAGCGTGATATGCTCTAAAGGGTTGTGTTTGGCCTCGAGCTCGATGCGGGTTTGCCGCGACTCGCGATGCCCGACTTTTCGCTCCTGCTGCTTGCAGAGGCGCGCCACGGCCCGCGCAATATATTTAGCGTTGTTGCCATGGCCAGCCCCACCAGGCCGACCTTCAATTCTCTGTACGAGAAGGCGGCCGGGCGTATGCGTCGCCGCCCGCCTGCCTGGACGCTCGAATTTGCTGAATCAAAGCGATCCAGCAAGTACCGCCAGATCCCGATCTCATTGCTCTAATTGCCGAACCGTCCTGCCAAGCCACTACGTAGTACGTACCCGGGTACGCCGTCACGAGCAGACCTTTTTGTTTCGGATGGTCGACTGCGCATGAGAATAAGGTGAGGGCCGAGGCCTTTCCATCCATGGCCAAGGTCGCACTGCCTCGTAAAAGAGTTCACGCATCTCGAGAATTGACCCCGCCGCCGGTTGGTTCTTTTGTTCATTTGGTTACCACGCGCGTCAAACTTGCAAGCGAATAAGGAAACCCTGTTCCGTCGACCGCTGTTCATGATGGCAGCGTAGTCGCGCAGACCTTGAGGTCGGAGATCCTCTTGCTCCGCGGGCACTTGCCAATTCAGTCTCGCTCGCGCGCCTCCAGACCAGTTTTTCGCTCGTCAGACGCCGCTACCCCCGCGCGTAGCGCACGGTCGCCGCCGAATCGCCAAGCCACGCCCCGTCATGCCAACAAAAGCAAGACCAAACCACCAAGCTTTACTCATTCATCCCCAATCGGAACAAGCCACGTTGCAAGATACCGTTTGCTCCCACTTCTTGGAATCGGTGCCTTTTTCCGGGGTGATGGCCGCATCAGCAATGTCTGTCGCGCGACGGACATTGCGGGCGCTGAGGATGCACGCAGCTCTCGCAGGCGTTGTATAACATTATATGCCTACGCCTCATGTGGCCGAGTCATGCACCTTCGTCGTGTCGTGTCGTGTCGTGTCGTGTCGTGCCAGTGTCTCGAGGGAGGGGTCGTCTCGAGCCGCTCGCAATCTTCAGAATTTCGCGGTTGCGACGGCGCCAGCAAAGTCTACCTGGCAGGCAGCCTTCGGACAAGAGCGGTGACTGGGCTTGGCGTGCGACATACGACGACCTGCACGGCCGCGCAGGCTGTCATCTCAAGTTGGCCAGCTCTCAGGCGATCTGCCACGGCCCACGGCGGCCCGGGCGCGCGCGAGTCCGCTCTCGCTCGCTTCGTTTCGGTGGCCGCATCGGCGGCTGTGGGGACCAGCTGTGGTGGTCGGTTCAATTTCCAACGCACTGCTCTGCACTGCTCTGCAGGGTCTGATGATCAACTTGCAGCGCGACGATGCGGTCAAGCGCCGGCGGGAGGCCGGGAGACAAGAGGGAATGGCAAGCTAAAGTTTGATGATGACTGACGTAACGTATAAGAGCATGAATAAATAACCGTAGTCATCTTGCGCAAGCATGAACTTCGCATGTTTACAGGCCGTACATGAGAAGATCGTGGAGGATGCCGCCGATGGTGGTGCCCACGAAGGGCCGATGATGTAGGTCCACATGCCGCTTTGCGGGCCCGGAATGGAGATGGAGTCCCAGCCGAGGGCGTAGGTGACGATGCGCGGACCAAGATCGCGGGCTGGGTTGATGCTCGTTTGGTCGATGGGCGCGAAAACGGCAACGACGAGCGTGATGGTGAGCCCGATGCCGCTCGCCACGGTGCCGCCGCTGATGCGGAGCTGGTGGCGCGCGTCCGTCAGACAGAGCACAGCAAACATGAGAAAGCCCGTCCCGAGCGCCTCGATCCCGAACGAGCCCGCCGCCGAGACGGTCTGCATGGTCCAGCCCGTCGCGTCGCCGACAAAGCTCGGATTGGGAAAGTAGGAGTTGAAGGGCGACGAGGTGAGCTGCGACCCGAGCTCGCCGCGCACGAGGCCCTCCGTCTCCTCCTTGATCTTGATCATGTTGGAGAAGCAGCCGTAGCAGAGCGCCGACCCAATGATGGCGCCGGCCAACTGGGCCGCCATGAAGGGCAAAAGCTTCCAGATGGGGAAGTGCTCGGGCCGAAAGAGCGCAAAAGCCCACGATACGGCCGGGTTAAGATGCGCACCCGAGACGCTTGCTGTCGTGAGCACAGCGAGCGTGACGGTAATGCCCCACAGCACGCCGACGGGGAAGAGGCCTGCGTAGGCGCCGCAAATGATGGACGCGCAGTTGACGCCGAGGCCAAAGAGGCAGACTATGCCGGTGCCTACAAATTCGGCCAGGAGCTGCTGCCACATGGTCGGCGGCCGCATATCATCGGGCGACTCTGTAGGGTCGCCGCGGAGCTTGTGAGTCCAGGCCGTGTACCTGCGGTGCGCGCTGGCAATCCCCGAGATATCATCTTCCTCTGTAACGCTTTCGGCGGGGCGGTCGGCGGCCTCAACCTTGCGGATTTCCTCGTCTTGGACGTTGAGAACGTTGAGCTCGTCTCGGCTCGTCGACTCGAGGGCCATGGTGGATTGCAAACAACGATCAACCAGGAGACGATGGGGAGACCTTTTTGAGCTGGGGTTGAAAGCGTTCTGGTTTTGCCTGGCAGCGCGGGCAGCGTGCCTCGCATTTGTTCATCATCCACAAGATGCCCGCATCACGCCTCTCACGACAGCTACGTGAGACACAGGGGTGAGGACAGTAAGTAAGCGTGCCGGTCCTGGTTGATGAGGCAGACGTTTGCTGAATAGCGCAGGCTCCGACCTGCCCAAGTTAGAGACTGACGCGGCATTGCGCGAAGAATCACGACCTCGCGCGCTCACGGCTCAGGGCCTGACGACGCCTCGCGCGAGGGATTTTGTTGGCAAGGATGTCGTCCAAGGCCGAATTGCACAAAACCACTTCGAGCCTTGCCTTGCTTGCACCTACACGTCCAGGCCACGTCCCTGCCTTTACTGGTTAGCCCTTACCCATCCCAACACTTGAAGCAGGAGCGATGAGACGACGGTGACCTCGGTGGGACCGCTACTCTGAAGCAGCCGTCACCGACCGACCCTGGCAGTGCGTCACCTTGCGCGACGGGTGCAACAATCTCTGCAACCCCGAAACCCCAGGTGACCCTTATTAGGTGCTGCCTGCTTCGTCGGAATTCGCTCGCTCGGGGTCTCCCGAGACGGAATTGCGCGCAGCCGTGGGCGTGATCGATCACAAAATGCAGCCTGAGCACAAGCCATTCGACGTCTTGCGGGCAATTTCGCTCGCTTCGCCTCCCCCCAAAAGCGAAGCCAACGCCGCCACGATTGGACCGACCGATCATTGGAGCGCGCGAGCGAGCGTTCCACATCCGAGCCGATCTCCGAGCCCACAGGCTCGCGTCGGACAGAGATCATTCTGGTTCAGAGTTGGGACCTGCACTGCAGCCTCATTCACGACGGATGCCACGTCGGATGCGGCGGGTTCACCAGGCGCAGCAACCAGCGCCTCGCATGGGCTCTCTTGGCGCCTGTGGTGTGGCAGGTACGAAATGCGCAAGATCTTGCAATATCAAGATCTTGCAATATCATGCGCAAGATCTTGCAATATCATGCGCAAGATCATGCGACATGCGCAAGATCATTACGAGCGTTCGAGCTCCACTGCACGGCGTGCCGAATGGAGTCTCGTTCCTCGAGGCGGCGCAAGAGAAGAGCGTTGCAGGGCCGCCGGGCATCGATTCGATAAATAGTTTGTTTAGCAGGCTGGCGCACGATTTACAGGCTACAGGCCGTACATCATGAGGTCGTGGATGAGGCCGCCGATCGGGGTCCCGACGCAGGGACCGATGATGTAGACCCACATGCCGTGCTGGGGCCCCGGGATGGAGATGGAGTCCCACCCGAGCGCGTAGGTGACGATGCGCGGCCCGAGGTCGCGCGCAGGGTTGATGCTCGTCTGGTCGATGGGGGCGAAGACCGAGACGATCACGCAGACGGCGAGCCCAATGCCCACGGCCACGGTGCCGCCGCTGATGCGGAGCTGGTGGCGGCCGTCCGTGAGGCAGAGCACGACGAACATGAGAAAGCCCGTGCCGAGCGCCTCGATGCCGAAGCCGCCCGCCGGCGAGACGGTCTCGTAGGTGTACCCGGTCTCGGGCGTGACGAAGCTCGGGTTCGGAAAGTACGAGTTGAAGGGCGACGAGGTGAGCTCGCTGCCGAGCTCGCCGCGCACGAGGCCCTCGGCCTCCTCCTTAATCTTGATCATGTTGGAGAAGCAGCCGTAGCAGAGCGCCGACCCGATGATGGCGCCGGCCAGCTGCGCCAACCAGAAGGGGACCAGTTTCCAGATGGGAAAGTGCTCGGGTCGAAGAATTGCGAAGGCGAGGGACACGGCTGGGTTCAGGTGCGCGCCCGACACGCTCGCCGTCGTGAGCACAGCCAGCGTGACGACAATGCCCCAGAGGGCGCCGACCGGAAAGAGGCCCGCGTAGGCGCCAACGATGATGGCGGCGCAGTTGACGCCGAGCCCAAAGAGGCAGATTATGCCGGTGCCGATGAACTCGGCGAGGAGCTGCTGCCACATGGCAGGCGGCCGCATCTCGTCCGCATCCTCGGTGGGGTATCCTCGAACCTTGTGAGTCCACGCCGTATACCGGCGGTGAAGCTTGGGGATCCCATCGAGCCCGTCATCTTCTTCGATGCTCTGTCCTTCGGGCCGATCCATCGCTTCCACTTCGACCTTGCGGACCTGCTCATCCTGATCGTTGAGCACGTTGAGCTCATCCTTGGACGTGGTCTCGAGCGCCATGTTGCTTGCAAGCTCTGGCACGCGTTGCTGGTTTGCTTTTGGTTTGTGCTCTGCAGCCCGGCTTTTGGGGTCCGGGCTCTCCCACGCGTACCGCGACGCTTCTTCGACGATGCGTTTCTTCCTCAGGCCACTCGTTCCTGCGAAGGGCGCATGAAGAACAAGCGCATCCTGGAACTGCCGGCGGGACTGGCTCACCTTTCCAGGGGCTGACGAACGCCCAGTTCGCCGTCGTTCATGTGGGGGCAGGGAGCGTTGGACAACTTCCGTTCTGGCCTCACGCGCTCGTCCAGACGGATCTCAGGCAGCGTTGACACGATAGCGTGGCGTGTCAAAGCCGTGAGGCCGGCCGCTCGACGAGGTCGAGGCAGTAGTTGAAGCGCTCCAACATCGAACGAGAACGGAGCGGCATGGCGGGAGCAACTAGCTCTGAAGCTCTACCAGGACTCGCGTGACCCGATACGTTCTGTCGCTCCATCAGCAGTGGTGACAGCGCAGCGATCAGCGCAGCGATCAGCGCAGCGCAGCACAGCACAGCTTGGGCGCGGCCAGCCCCCGGCCGACCCCCCGCGTTGCTCGCGCACCAGGCTTCAGCGCCGTGCGTTTCCCTACGTGCCAAAACGCAACCAGAGCGCCCGCGCCAGCAGCATCGCACCTGCGGCGCATCATGTCCCTGATCGCTCGCAGGACTCTTGCAGGCGCGGACGCCTGGTCGCATCGCTGTCTGGCCTGGCGATCGACCGCTGCAGCCGCTGCCCAAGATCTCCACGACAAGGCAAGACCAAGACCAAGAGACCAAGACCAAGACCTCGGGATGTCCCCCAAGCTCGAGCTCGTCCTGCATTTCCGCAGCTGTGGTGCGGCAATAACGGCGAACGCTGCGCGGCGCTGCGCTGCGCTATCAGATGTCGCGCTGATCGAGCATCCAGGATCGCGTTGAAGAGAACGCCGGGAGCTGTGCTGCACTGCAGGCTGCTCGCACTGTCGCCCCGTGGATCTCAGTCCAGAGCGATCTTGAGATCGATCTTGATTCTTGACAGACTCGACGCAAGAACTGAAGAATGAAGAACTTGTGAACGAACGTGGGACGATTGTGGGACGATCATCATAATCAAAACGACCCCGACACTCGGAGAAGATGGTCCCGTTTGCGGGAGCTAGAGCCTCTCGCGGCGAGCGAGCAAGGCGCGGAGGACGACGACGGAGATGAGATGGTCGAGCGTAGCGGGGAGAGGAACGATGATGGGTGGGAGAATAAGTAAAGATCGTGGTTGGGTGTACAGGTGTCGAGGGTTATTAGGTTGTTGGTTGGTTGATTGATGGTGATCAGATGCCGCGCATGAGGAGGAAGTCGTAGACGGCCCCGCCGATGGGGCCCCCGAAGAAGGGCGCCACGGTCCAGATCCACCAGTCGCCGTTCGGGCCGGGGAAGGCGATATCGCCGTAGCCGACGGCGTAGGCGACCATGCGGGGCCCGAGGTCACGGGCCGGGTTGACGCCGAGACCCGAGAGCGGGCCGGCGATGCAGCCGAGGATGAGCACAGCGAGACCGATCGAGTAGGCGATGGCGGCGCCGCCGAGGCGGAGCTGGTTGCGCGGGTCCATGACGGCGAAGACGATGAAGACCAGGTACGCCGTGCCAAAGACCTCAATGCCGAAGGCGCCGCCCCGGGTGACCGTGTTCGAGGACCAGCCGAGCGCCGGGTTGGCGAGGGAGGCAGGAGACGGATAGTAGTCGCAGAAGATGCTGGCCGTGAGCTCGCTGCCGGGCTCGCCGCGTACGATGCCGTAGAGGGACTCCATCTGGGTGATCGGGTTCTCGTACATGACCCACATGGCGCCGGCGCCCATGGCCGCGCCGAGGATCTGAGCGACCATGTAGAAGGGCGCCTTCCAGGGCTCGAAGAGTTCTGGGCGCAGCAGCATAAAGGTGACCGTGATGGCCGGGTTCATGTGGGCTCCCGATACACTGATGGCCACAATGACGCCCATCGTAATAGCGATGGCCCACACAAAGACGACCTGGATGACGCCTGAGCTCGAGCCCGCCGTAGTGGCAGCAGCCGTGCCCGCGAGACCAAAGAACATGTAGATGGAGGTTCCGAGGAGCTCGGCAAAGAGCTGCTGAGCGAACGTGGGAGGGCGAATCACATCAGGAGAGACGCTCGGGTTGCCGCGCGCCTTGTACACGAAGGCAGTGTACTTTTGCCACACCGTCTTGGGCCTGTCATCCTTATCTACGCTCGGGGCTGAACCGGTTTCCGTGGGCGTTTCCTCCTGGCCAACCTTGCCAAGGTTGTGATTGTTCGCGCCGGTCGCGGCGCCGTTGCCCTCCTCCATGTCTGGCATCATCTTCGTACTTGCTGCTCTGCTGCGGGTCTTCCGGACACTGCTCGCTCGGGCCCTGTGTATTTTAGCCTTGGCTAGCCTCGACGAGCGCGAGTTTGTGTTTTGCCTCGTGGCTGCGTTGAAGGTTTGCTTTGCTTCCGGAGACCCTCGAGCCCGACGACTTCGAGGGAGGTCCCTCACACTCAGGCTCGTTGTCGGCTCCGGCCGACTATCCAGCCCGGCAGCCAGTGACTCCAGTCAGCGGGTACCAAGCCAACAGGCTGCCGCAAGCACGAGCGCCCCAAGCACGCAAGCATGCCCCCCCACCCGGGCCGGCCGACCTCGTGATTTGCCTCGGCGGCCAGTCCGCAAGCCTTCGCGCCTCGCTGAATTGACGAGCTAGGACGGCGACCTCGCGCAGGAGATCGCGCAGGACCAACAGCATCATCACATCACGAACGAAGAAGCCTCGGCAGCTCGCTCGCGTGCGGCATGGAAGGCCTTGGAGGCGCCAGCCTGAAACGAATCGAACGGCTGGGGCTGGCGGACCAAGGCGCTGAGACGACCTGTCAAGTCCGCAAGTTGAAGCGCTCGGCCGCTGCGCGGCCCAGTTCCGAGTCCGAGTCGTACGTACGTACCCGTACGTACGTACCACACGCAGGCGCCGTAGTTCCGTACCGCGCGTGGGTTGTTTGCGTGCCTCGTGGCGCTTCGCCGGCGGCGGCTCGCAGAGGGCTTTCGGGTCCAGGTCTTGGAGGGAGGCGGCCAGCCCCCGCACAGCTTGGCGGGGAGCGATGCAAAGCGTGCAAAGGCATGCGAAGTCCACGCCGCCCCGCGGCTTGAGTCTGACAGCGTCATCAAGACACCGCCCGACTGACTCGCTGATGGCGGGGTCGATCCTGGCCCTCGACTTGAGCGAGCCTCATCTCGTGTGCGCATGAGTTGGTCAGAAACTCTTGCGGGATGCCGAGTCTGAGAGTCTCTGTCGTTTATTGCGAACATTGAAACAGTCCAAGATTCTTCGCAATGACGTGCCGCAGTGCCGCGCCTAGGTGCGATCCTCGCAGCTCCTGCACGGTGTCGAACACCACCCGGAATCGCGGCAGGGAGCTTCCTCTCCTCTCCTCGTCCGCCGCGGGGGCACGACCGGCCGACCTGCTCGCCTCGCCTCGCCTGAAGTCGTATCTTGGTAGAGGAGCTTCGGGCGGAGTGGTGAACATGAACATCTTGCGGGACAATCCTGGGACCGGTACGTTGCTTAGACGGCGTCTTGTTGTCCAAAAGCGCCCACCGGTCCGTCACGTCTCGTGCGCATCTATGCTCGTCGCGCTGAGCTTGATCGCAGCAAGGGTTCGAGCCCGAGTGCCGCATGTCCTTGCGGCGTAACGGAGGGACAGACGAGGCCCACGAACGGAGCCTGCGTGCGTGCGCCAACAGGTGTCGACGACTCGGCTCATCGCACTGTGATTGGCTGCCCTCGTCGGCCCTGCGAGATCGGGCGTGCCTGCTGCGAGGGGCCTCCCATCCTCTTCGGGCGCGCAAGCTCGTGGCGCAGGTCGCAGCACGAGCCAAAGCAAATGGACGCACCCACCCGGCGGACCGGCGAGCTTTTGGTCCGGCGCGCCGCGCTTTGGATCCGCAACCGTATCTGCGGAACGCATTTTCGGGTCTCCGCGCAGTCATTGCATTTGCAAGTCGGCTGCGCGGCGGCGTGGCAAAACCGAAGGCGGGCAGCCTACGTCCGTACGTACCCGGCGCGCGACGCGTGCGCGGGCTGCAGCTCGTGTTTGCGTGCTCGCTGCAGAGCGCAATGCGGTGACTGCGCGAAAAGTACGCTGTCGGGACGGGGGACAGAGGTTTGGTTCGGAGGTCGAGGCACTGGGATTGCGGTGGGCCCACTTCTTCAGCCGAGAGCGGCCCGCGCGCGCGCGCGACCGAGAGAAGCGGCATGTATGTAGTACGTACTACGTGCCCGGTACGTAGTACCGAATTAGTTTGCGTGCATTCGCGTGACCGGACTCGCGCGAGTGTCGTGATCAATCGTGAGCAGAGCGCAAATTTCGTGAATTCAGAGGATGGGCCAAGTTCGAGACCCGCGCGTAGCGTGAAGACCCCCGCCACAGACGTTTGCGCGCGCGACAGCTGGCCGCTGGGAGTCCGGGACTCGACGGAGTATTTATGGCGCTCGGTGCACTGGGTTTTGGCGCAGAATGCCCTGTATTGCGAGGTCTACGCGACAAAGACTCTAGCTGGCAGTGCGACATCACCGTATGTTCGCCGGATGCAGCGACCTTGGCGCGCGGCAGACGTGCCCGGCTTGATTTCTGTTGTTCGACATGAGGGCCCGGGCGAGACGGGATTCAATATGAAACGGTGAATTTAGTAAGTTGGTTGGGTACGTGGAGAATAAAATAGGGAAGCATCCGACCGCGGCCGGCACGAAGGGAATGGAATTTCACAAGACATAGTTGAGCGCTCGCGGACAAAAGTTTACAGCCCGCGCGTGTAGGCCCAGTCGTAAAAGGCGCCGCCCAGAGGACCGCCGATGAGCGGGCCAATGATCCAGATCCACATGCTGTTGTTCGGACCCGGGATGGCGACCTCGCCCCAGCCGAGCGAGTAGGCGACGATGCGCGGGCCAAGGTCACGCGCAGGGTTGATGCCCATGCCCTCGAGAGGCGCGTATACGCAGCCGAGGACCATGACCGAGAGACCGATGGTGAAGGCGATCACACCGCCGCCCATCTTGAGGTGGTTGCGCGGGTCCATGAGGGCAAAGACGATGAAGACGAGGTAGCCGGTGGCGAAGCACTCAATGCCAAAGGTGCCGCCAGCGGTGATGGTGTTCTCCGACCATCCGAGCTCAGTTTCGAGCAGCGTGGTAGGGCTCGGGTACAGGCCGTGGAACATGGACGCCGTGAGCGCGCTCGCCGGCTCGCCGCGTACGATGCCATAGGCGGACTCGAACTGAGTAATGGCGTTGGCATACGTGAGATAGTTGAGCCCGGCGCCAAGCATGCCGCCAATGAGCTGGGCCACCCAGTAGAACGGCAGCTTCCACGCGGGGAACATCTCGGGCCGCAGGATGGCAAAGGCGAGCGTCACAGCCGGGTTGAGGTGCGCGCCCGAGATGCTGATGGAGACCATAATGCCCATGGTGATGGCCACGGCCCACACGGCGAGGATTTGGATAGTGCCGGAGGTCGCTCCGCCCACAACGGCGGCCGCCACGGACCCGAGACCAAACATCACGTAGATCGTCGTGCCCACAATCTCCGCCAGCATTTGCTGCCAGAGCGGGGGCGCCCGCATGGTCTCGGGCGAGAGCGTCGGATCCCCACGGAGCTTACGGATCATCGTGACGTGCCACATCTTGAGGCCGTGGCGACCGGAACCATCGTCCGAATCAGACGGGTACCTGGTGCTCGTCTGGCTCTGGTCCATGGGCTGCTCCTCCTGGACGACCTTGCCGGACGCATCCTCAACATCGGGGACCATCTTGGCTTCGGCTTTGGCTTGGAGCTGACGAGACGCGAGGCGTGCGACGTGGGGCGGCTTGGATTGCTTTGTGCTTTTCGGGTTGGGGGTTTGGTGCTCGGGTTTTCGCTCGATTGGGGTTTGGTTCTCGCTTCGTCTGGCGTCTTCGTGGCGGCCTTCAAGGACTCGATCGTGCATTTGCTCTGCGTTCTATGGTGGTACCCCCCCACCAGACGAGCCTGCAGTCCAAAATTCGCGCGCCGACAAGGCTCTTGGGCTCACATCTTCGTCTTTGTCCGCGGCCGTGGGCGTGCGTCCGGGCGTGCTTGGGTTGGGGTGGCTGGCCGACTGACCGACTGATCCGACAGGGCTGACTGGCACTTGGAGTAAAGTCAAGCCGGCCTCAGCAGCCGGCCCGCGGGTCAGAAAAGCACTCGTCTTGACATGCCTTGGACGAGGAGGAAGTTTGTCTCGCTGGCAGGATTAGAAGGTCTTTGGAAGCTCTTTAAAAGGGCGGAGAGTCGGAGACGAAGGCATAAGCTGCATCGCAACGCCGCCGGAAAGGACGCGACTTGCAAGACGTAGGAAGCCAGCCAGCCCTCGGACCCCGGAGCCGTGCACAGGGCGTCTGGCCCGTCCGACAGGGCAGCCGCCACGAAGATCTCGGGCGCCGAGATGCCGGCACGGGCCGTGCTCTTGCGAGCGAATGGGGATTCTACGGAAACGCCGCCGCCGCTGGACTTTGAGGCCCCCCAGCGCGACGGACCGCGCTGTGGGGCGCGTCCTACCACAGCTGGTGGCAGATTCATCCCTCAGTGACTGATGAGAGGGCCGTGGGTCGGGCCGTGCCATGCGTGCATGAGATGAGGCTCCTGCATGATCCACGCGTCGCCGTGCCGTGTCGTGCCGTGCCGTGCCGGCGAAGCGGGGCGGGGAGGTTTTCTTCGCGCCGCGCCTCGAGGCGAATCGCTCAGCGCGACCAGCGCAAAATCGCTCGCGGCTGATCGCAAATAGTATCCTTGCAGCAAACTCGGGGCCCGATTCGGACAAGGATCGCTCACGCGATCCTGCAGTGGTGGACAGCTCGGAGGGCTGCAGCGCTGCGCGGCGCGCTTCTTTCTTCCTGGTCACGTTGGCGGCGCCAAGGCTACGGCTGCGGCTGTACTTGCGCCGTTCTCGCAAGCTTCTGCCGCCTCCAAGAGCGAGGAAGCCTTGATTGAATTTGCTCGCAAGTGGACTTGCAAAAGATCATCGGCAGCCTGGAGGACGAACGAACAGAAAAGCTTCACGATCTCCTGGCGCCGCGCGAGTCAGAAGCCGACCATCATGCCTGCCTTCTGTCGTTCATGCGCCACCGACCGAGACCGTCTTGCGTCAACCCTGAAGCGCCTGGCCGTTGGCGCAGGACCGCGCCCGGGCCCGGGCCACACCGTCCCACCCGCCGTCTGTCTCGCGAGTCCAGTCGACAGCCAGTCCAGCCAGAAGCGCATGGATCATGATGGATGAAAAAACACCCCATTTGCGCGCTGCTTCCTTCCACATGGCGAAGCTCCTTCCCTCGTCGGAGGCGGGGAGGGCAGAGACTCGCACTCTGGTCTGGACTCAGGCGTCTCTAGACGGGAGGGAGACGGAAGAAGCGCGCTTCCTTGAGACGCCGACAGCGGCACTCACGCGCTGTATTCAGCGGTTCGGATTGCACAGGTCCCAGGACCTCGGTCTTGACCGCGACTGAATTCGCCATGCCTGGCGCCGTCAGGGGCGCGAGCACCTTGCTCGGCTTGCCGCTGTCGTCCGGAACCGACGATGCCATCGCTTTGCGAAGAGCGCGAGGACCAGCGCGAGTGACACAAGCAGTGCAGCATGGCTACGTCTTCGTGCCACCCGGGTCTAGGCCTAGGCCTAGCGGGAGGCGTTCCCCTCGAGATCAACGACAACGGACGGGCCCGTGCCACACGACTGGCGGGTCACCACGTACGTACAACGAACGTAGAAGTTCTCATATCAGCCTGGCCATCATCACGCGATGGGATGGCTGGCGCGCTCCACCGCTCCGTCCGACCAGGTGGACGCATGCCCGTGGCTATGGGCGGGGATAAGGCGGCGCCGGGGGCTCCGGCTTGACAGTGAATGCTTGCGTGCGCGCATGTCCGTGTCTGGCGACTCTTCTCGCGCCGCGACAGGCGCGGGCTCTGTCGACGGCGCGAGAATGCGCGGTCGGGCGGTGCGGCATGGATCTCGTGAACGCATCCTCGCCTGTCTTGAGCGGGTTCAGCGAGTCGCCGAGAAGTGCAACCGCCTGGCCCCACAGTACGCCCACCCTCCAAAGCCCAAAGTGAGACACGCAGCCCCCCGCAGCTGGCTGCTGCTCCTCGTGTCTGACAGTCTATTTTTGAAATTTGAATCAGATCTGGGAGCGCCCGTTCCCGAGAGAACGGGGACGATGTCACGAATTCTGACTTGCATTGATCGACGGTTGGAGAGCAGGGCAACTTGAAGCGAGTCGAGAAAGGCGCGGAGTGGATGACGCGAATGTATGTACTTACGACTTAGGCGAATAAAGAAGAGCTTGCGATGGGTCGCGTGAAGAATCTGGAGAGGAGGTTTACATGGCGCGCATGAAGACCCAGTCGTAGAGCGCGGCGCCCATGGGCCCGCCGATCATGGGCGCGATAATGTAGATCCACATGCCGGAGTCGGGCCCGGGCAGGGCAATCTCACCATATCCGATCGAGGCTGCCACCAGGCGGGGCCCGAGGTCGCGCGCGGGGTTGAGGCCCATGTTTTCGAGCGGACCGCAGGCGCAGCCAACGAGAAAGACGGAAAATCCAATCGTGTAGGCAATGGCGGCGCCGCCGAGACGGAGCTGGTTGCGCGGGTCCATAACGGCAAAGACGATGAAGCAGATGAACCCGGTTCCGAATGCCTCAATTCCGAAGGCTCCGGCCGCAGTGACAGTGTTGGCGCTCCAGCCGAGCTCCGAGTTCACCAGCGAGGTCGGGCTCGGGTAGAACCCATGGAAGATAGCCGCGGTCAGCTCGCTGCTGGGCTCGCCGCGCACAATGCCGTGCGCGGCCTCGAACTGCGTAATGGCGTTTGCGTACATACCATACATGAGACCGGCGCCCAGCATGCCCCCCACGACTTGAGCGACAATGTAAAAGGGAGCCTTCCACGCCGGAAAGTGGTCTGGCCGCAGAATGAGAAAGCATGCTGTAATGGCTGGGTTCAGGTGAGCGCCAGAGACGCTGACGGACACGATGATGGCCATGGAAACGGCGATCGCCCAAACAATGACAACCTGAAAGGTCCCCTCGGTGGCGCCTGCGGTGATGGCGGATGCCATGGCCGCAAGACCGAAAAAGCAGTAGATCGACGTCCCGATCACCTCGCAAAAGAGCTGCTGCCAAAAGGTCGGCGGCCGCATTTCGTCTGCCGTCGGGGTCGGGTACCCACGCATGTAAAGCATCGTGTCATTGTGCCACTTGGCAAAACCCACGCGCTCCGGCGCCTTGTCCACAGAGGGCGGGCGCTCGCTCGAGCTGTTGTCCGCGGGCGCGTCCGTCGCGCTCACCTTAAACGAGGAGGGCCCCTCTTCAACATCGGGCACCATGATTCTCTCGGAATAAGCACGAACGAAGGTAAGCTTGCTTGCTTGGTTCTTTGCTTGCTTGCTTGCTGTCAATTGGCTGGATCGTTTGCTTGTCTATCTGGTCTTTGCAGGATTTCGCTTCGAGGTTGCGGGTTTGCTGCCAAGCCAAACGACGCGAACCCGATTCCCTGCATGATCATTTGATGCGTAAAGCTGCGTCTCGTCCTTTACCTCCACGCAAAGGCCCCACGTCCAGGCCGTGGGGCCAGCTCATCATCAAAGACAGCGATGCAGAGGGCAATCAAGTTAATTTTGAGATGATCTCCCACCCGGGCCAGTGGAGGCCAAGACGATACTTTTCCAACCACGCGCACGCGCAAGGTGCCGGACATTGAGCGTCGAGATTGGGGCCGGCCCGAAGCGAGGGCATCTTCGTCACTTGATGTCGATGGATCCCCCCGGGCTAGCAGTGCAGCGGCTCGCGGCGGCAGTCCAGGATGCCTCGTGGCTCCCGCTTCAAAATTTCGTGCAGCCGTTTCTTGACAGGAAAGCTTTGGCCTTGCAAAGCTCTTCGCGCCTCGTCCGGCGACGGATTGATCGTCAATATTGGGGCTGGCCTGAAGCGGAGAACTCCTGGTCACGGGGGCCGCGCGGCGGCGTGCGACAGCACCCCAGAATGCCTCGCAACCAGGATGCTTCTCAAGATTAGGCTTGCTCGTTCTCCTCCGCAAATTCAGACAAGTCAAAAGTTCGCGCAGCAGCCGCAGCCGTATCTTGGTCGTTTTGACAGACAAGTTTTGGCCCCGCCCATACAAAGACTCTCGTGGCCTGCCAGGCGCCACCGCTCGCACATCCTGTGATGGAAGGGACCTTGTATGGTTGTCCTCGCTGTTGGCGCGCATAATACCTCTAGGCTAGGTATCGTTCGAGGCAATGAATCTTCGTTTCCAGTAGATCTTGCAGTCCCCTCGCAGTTCGAGATAGAACCACTCAAGTCACCGCTCGGCGCCCCGCGACATGCGCCAGGCTGTGTCGCGACTTAGAATTCGGCGAAGGTAATCGTAGCTCCCAGACCTTGCGCAGTAATTCGGCGGCTGCTGCGTTGTTCCCGTGGGACCCTTTGGTTTGCGCGAAATTTTGCGAAGTGCCTCCGGCCTGATCCGTCTTGAGTGGCATGGCTCTCCAGGAATTGGCCCGGCCTGGGCCTGAGCGGTCCGTAACCCTGGCCCCGTCCGTCCCAGCACCGATCGTGTCATGCTCGGATCCAATGGTCGGTGGGAACAATGAGCAGAGGCCTAGTAGACTCAGGCTGAGGATAACCGCACCCCACGCGTCGTACGTACGTACTAAGCCTAGTACGTAAAAGTACGTACGTATGTCCAGGAGCGCGTGACCACGGATCGTGAAGCCTAAGCATCCCCAGGATGCATGCAGTCACGTTAGCAAGGTGCATGCGCCGTGAAGGCAAGGCAGGAAGCCTTCTTCCTTCCCTCCCTCCCTCCTTCATTTCAATTGTCGTGTCGTGCGTGGTGCTCGGGCTGTGACCTTCGATCCTGCAAGACAATGTCCGCCGTGGCGCCAGCGCCGCGCGGGGCGCCACCGCGCCTCCGACCGCGATAAGCCCGGTCCGCCTCGTCCGCCTGGCCTGCCATGACAGCCAGGCTGAGCCGGCCAGCCAGCCTCGAGGAGTCGAGGCCCGCAGCGCGCCCACAGTCGGGACGCTGCGGGGCCTGTTTGCGCGGTCGTCTGACCCGGCTGATTCGGTGGTCGCTCGTGCCGGTGTGACGCCGAATCGACGTCGACAAGCGGTCCAAGATTCTCCGCTCCGGACCGCTCTTTCGAAAAGGCCAACTGATCTGCGACAAGAGCTGCAGAAAGAAACGGCTTGGACGCACGCACATGGACGACTCGTGCAAGGTGCGAGGCCGACGGCTCCGAGACCAAGCTAGCGGACGGAGGACGACGACATTCTGAGAGTTCTCATCTATACGTGGGCTCGAAACGGGCCGCCGGAGGCCGCCGGGGCGGCGAGGGTGGGTGCGAACGCAAAACGCTCGGGAAGCCCAAGCAGCCGGCGATCGCCGGTCGGTGATTATCATAGGACCCCATCCGGCGTCATGACCATGCGAGTCTTAACGCAAGCGCTGTGCACGGGACAGAAGCTCTCCGAGTCTGTGCCAGTGCCGATGATCGACAACGGTTTTACGGGACCAGCAAGAAGAATGAATACGTGCAGGTACGGACGGAGATTGGATTTACATGACGAGACAGTTCTTGCTGCGCCGTGATCTTGCAGGGCTGGATGTCGTCGACGTAGCGGCGCCTGCCTTGGAATCGCCATCCAGGCCTGCCAGCGTCTTGACGGCGGCGAGGTAGCGCGGATGCTGGTCGCCAAATTTGGCCTTGCGCACGGCAATGCACTCCTCGAGACAGCGCCTCGCCTCCTGGTTGCGGCCGAGGTCAATGAGGAGGAAGGCCTTGGCCTCGAGCCCGGTGGCGATGTACGGATGATCGTCGCCTAGAGACGCGCGCCACCCCATGAGCGCCTCGTCGTAGAGTCGCTCGGCCTCCTCAGAGTGGCCAAGGCGGCCCTCGACCTTGGCCAGGTTGTAGAGGACCTGGGAAAAGTCTGGGTGATCAGGCCCGAGGAGGTCTCCCTTGACGCGCTTGGCCTCGGCAAAGTACTCGCGCGTCTCCTCGATGCGCGCGTCCGCGTCTGGGACGCCGAGCAAGTATCGCGCCATGTTCATGCACGAGTCCGCGTAGTCGATGTGGTCGCGGCCGAGGACCTTTTCGCGAATGTCGAGGCCGCGGCGCGCGAGGCTTTCGGTGAGCTCCTCCTCCGGGTCCGCGGTCTCGTCGAAGCGCTTGCGCGTGCGCAAGAGGCTCGACAGCTTGTCACACACGCGGGCGACCACCAGGCTCTCGAGCCCAAAGCGATCCTCGGCGCGCGGCAGCGCCGTCTCGAACAGCTCTCGGGCCTCCTCGTAGCGGCCCATGTGCACGAACATTTCGCCAAGGCCGACGAGGGCCGGGATCTCGTTCTTCTCCGTTGCCTCGAGCCTCGTTCGCGCGTCGCGGTATGCGGCCTCCGCATCGGCGTACTCGGAGCTTAGATTGAGCACGTCTGCCAGGGCGAGCAGCGCCTCCGCGAGCTCGCCTTCGGTCTGGCCCTTGTCCTTGTCGTCGTGGGCCACGCGTTCCGAAAGAATCTCCACGGACTCGCGGAGAGCCGCGGCGGCCGGGGCGTAGAGCCCCATCTTCTTCATGAGGTGCGCCACGGTGCGCAAATGCTCGTGGGTGAGCGTGCCTTGGTCGCGGCGCGCGTCAAGAGCGGCTGCGTAGGCGCGCTCCGCCGCCGCGAGCCCGCCCTCCATTGCGCGCCAGTACGCGACGACCTCGAAGCCGAGGTCGAGGGCCAGCGCCGCGGCGGCGAACTCGAGGTCGACGAGGACCTCCTCGAGGCGGGCCAGCTTGCCGGCCATTTGCAAGTGGTACGGCAGCATGCGCACCTTGCGCGAGTTGATGCGGCCGTCCTCGAGCACGAGAGGCTGCCCTTGGACCTTGCGATCGCTCGCGACGCCGGCGCGCGCTGCGTCATCTTCGTAAGAGTCAAAGTACGCGGCGATGGTCTCGTGCGCGCCCTGGACGAGGTCGGGAGCGCCCTCGAGGGCGGCGTCCTGCGCCTCGCGAAATTGCCGGTGGAACCACGCGAGCACCGAGGTGCCGTCTTCTGCGCCGCGGGTCACGAGGTAGCCGGAGAGGTCGTCGGCAATGCGCGTCCACAGAAGCGGGGGCAGTCGCTTGATTGGGGGCGTCCACCACTCGAAGACCTGGCCCAGGACCGCGTCGTCCATGCTGAGCATGTCCTCGAGGTCGTTGACCGAGAGCCCGTCCCGGGCCAGCGTCACGAGTGCGAGCGCGTGGTCGACCAGGATCTCGCCGTTGTACAGGCGCACGCGAGCAAAGAGGGCCTGGATCATCTCTCGAGCCGAAGGCCGTAGCAGATCCGAGACGGCGGCCACGTCCGTGAACGAGTGCCAACGCTTGACGAGGTTGAAGGCAATGTTCAGGAAGAGCGGCGTGCGGGTCTTGTCGCCGCCAGCAAGAGCGCGGTCTACGACAAGATCCTCTTGCTCCCGCGTGCAGATGCGGCCCACATGGGCGAGCCAGCCGCGGAGCAAGTCGCGCGCGGCCGTCTCGTCCAGCTTGGAGACGCGCGCGAGGCTTTCAACCCCGCGCTTGCGCAGCGCCGTCACGACGGAAAGTTTTCGCGCGGCGTCGTCCGGGAGCGTGCTCACAATGATCTTGACTGCCGGCGACGGGAGCAGGCGCGGGAGCCAGGCGAGGCTCTCGCGTGCGTTGTCATCGTTGGAGAGCTGATCGAGTGCATCGAGCACGATGATCAGCCGTGGGGAAGATGTGGTTCCCGCCATCGAAGCGACGCGCGCCAGGATTGCCAGAAAACGAGCCACCACATCCTCAAAGGAGCCGCCAACGCCGGCGCCGGCTTGCCCTGCTTCGGCTCCGTCCTCCTCGTCGAGACCCATGGCCAGCACGATTTGCTCGCACAGACTGTCGAGCAAGAGGCGGCCAGTTGAGGACGAGGCAGTCGTCCCTACAAAGCGCGCCACCACGACCGCGTCCGCGTACGCGTGCTTGGCCTCGATCATGATCCTGGCCATGACCGAAGTCTTGCCGCTGCCAGACTCCCCGACGATGGCGAAAGGAGGGGTCTGCGGTTCCGCGGACGCGAGGTACGCGGTCGCGGCGCTGAGCACGGCCTCGCTGCCCGAGGTCGAGGTGAAGACGCTCGCCCGGGAGGCCGCGTACACGGCGTGCGAGGACACCTCGCGCAGAATCGAGTCGTGAGCCGTCGCGTTCGCCTGCGCGGCCGCGGCGATCTGGACCATGGAGTTGACCATGGCCCGGCAAAAGTCGTCCGCGAAGGCCTCGAGGTACTTTGCGTGCTCCTCCATGGATATGCCCGTGGCCGAGTCGAGGCGGACCTTGTAGTGCTTGACCGAGGTCTCTGGAATCTCGGTGAGCACGGTGGTCTTGACGACGTCGATGAGGCGCTCGCGGGCCTCAAGGTTGACGCTCTTCCCGTCGGCGTCAAGGTCGACAAAGTTGGCGAGGAGGCGGCGCCGGACGTTTTCGTCTGGCTCGCGGGCCACCATTTCGTCGATGTCTTCGAGCTCGCGGTGGAAGATGAAGGCCTGCTTGGGCCGCTCCAAGGCCGGCAGTTCGAGCAGACCGTGGTGGATTTCCTCCTCGGTCACGGACAGGTAGTAGAACTCGCGGCGATCCTCGTCGGAGGCCAGCACTTTATCCGCGGCGTCGCGCAGCGTCTTGCGCAGCGTCGGATATACGCGGGCCCAAAAGTCGCCGCGGTCGTCGTCGGCGCGCAGCTCGCGCATCAAGTAGGTGGGCGGGACCGCGTTGTTGTCCAGGCGGAACCACTCGTGCACGAGGTCGACGCCCTCGGGGTCGCTCTCGCCGACGGCCTCGCAGAAGCTGTCGAGCTCGGTGGCCTCGATAGACGCCGGCACGCGCGCGAAGCCAAACTTGTCGCCTAGAATGAGCACGTACGAGATGCCCGAGGAGAGCAGCCGGCAGCGCTCGACCTCGGCCATGCAGATCTCCGCCGTGGCGTGCTCGTCCGCCGCAGTGGACCGGATGCCCCAGCGCATCTCGCTCGGCTGCAGGAACTCGACGCCCACGCGCCGGCCGAACTTCTTCAGGTACGGGTACACGTCGGCGATGAGGAGGTTCCTCTCGACTTCGGTGTCCGTGAACGTCGACGAGAGGAACGCGCCGCTGGAACCTCGCGAAGGCCCTCGCGTCCTCCGCCGCCAGGAGGTCCCCGCGGGCGGTCTCGCGCGCCAGCCTGTCCCGCCGCCGGGCGTCCCCGCTGGCCGGCGGCGGGGTCATCGCCTCCTCGCCGCGCAGGGCGCCGGAGGCGAGCGCCGCGCGCCACTCCGCGCGGTCCTCGCGCGCCGTCGTCGCCAGCATCATGCTCCAGGCCTGGCTGCCCGGCCCGATGATCCAGTTCAATCCAGGCCCTTCCCGGTCGCCGGGTCCTCGCCGCCGAGGCTCCTTCTTGCGGGTCTGCTTGCTCGCGGCGCGGGCCGGCGCGCCCGTCCGTCCGTCCGTCGCCGACGAGCCCGCCGCGCGACGCCGCGCAAGCCGCGAGCGAGGGAGCGAAATACCAGAACCCCTTCATGGCATCGCACGGCACGGCGTGTCCGAGGCCCCTGCGGCCATCCGCACAGCACCGCGCAGCACCGCGCAGCACCGCGCAGCACCGCGCAGCACGCCACGCCGCGGGCTCTGAGCCCGCGCGGCGCGGCGCGCGCCCTTGCGCAGGCCGCCGCGCCCGCGTCGCATCGGATCGCACCGCATCGCAGGGCAGTGACGTGCACGCAGCACGTGCCGCACGTGCAGCAGGACCGCGACGACGACGACGACGGAGCCCAAGGACCGCGGACGACGACGGCGGCGGAGACCAGGCGGAAACGGCCGCGGCCGCGACGGCAGCGGCCGTGAGGCTGATCCATCGATGACCGATCGGGTCCGGAGCGAGTACGCACGCATGAGCGGCGGCGCGCAGGTGCTGGGACACCATGGCCAAGAGATCCCGAGATCCACGGGCGCCTCGCAGACGTCCCGAGGCCATGATGACGAGCCTCGTCCTCGGTACTTGACCCCGTCCGTTTTTCGCCTGTGAACGACCTTCGAGGCGGACGTGGAACTCAATGACTCGGTCATGTGCAGGGCGCACAAAATGCCGCTGTCGTCCATTGTCTCTAATGACGACCTGGATGCTGATTCGTCAGAGTCGGGACTCTTCATGCGGTTCATTGCCATTGCCATGGTCGTGTACACGCCCTTCCGGCACCGGTCGCCCACCGATCATCCCACTCGCAGAAGCGCTTCCATTGGCGGCCTTGGAAGAACCGAGTACGTAAGGTTTTCGATTGGACGGTCTTTGGCTCGTCCCGGGAGAGCTGATGGGAAGTGCCCCTAGTGACTCTTAAAAGGCGGAGCAGGATGCGGACTTGCAGCAGCGTTTGGGCGGGATCTTCTCTCGATATGCAACGTCCGCCGAGGAGAGTGACCGCAAGATCTTACTGGTCCACGAGCACAAGGCTGCGACTGTCTTCCCCTTTCAGCGCATGCAGGAGGATGATGCGTCGCGTATTCGGGAGATCCCAGACCTGGTAGATTGGTGGTCCCGCTTCCCTTCCGGTGGCATCGACACATCGGTCGGCAAGCCGCCTCTGTGTCAGATCTTCATGTACGTACAATGTTTCAGTACGCACTGCGTTTTGGCGTCATCTCGACGTCCAAGTACTACACTTGTTCCTTGCCGAGACGGAGCTGGCATTCTCTACATGTCAACTCCAAACGCTGGCGACATGGCTGGGCCACGGTTTGTTCGGCGCGCGTACTTTGCCATGGTCCGAATGGAACTGCGGCGGGACCAGAATTCCATCGGTATGCCGGGTATGGGGATTACGGCCCCTTCGCCTCTCTGTGCGCAGCTCTCTACGATGGACTCGCGTCCGGCAGGTGTTGACGACTCATCAGCAACTCGTGGGCATCGGGAAACCTTAGCCGGGCGAATGAAAGTCGTTTCTGCCGAGGGCGAGTCCTTATTATTCTCTGAGTCTAGGCCTACGACGCATGAGGGGTGTGTTATATTGACTGACTGAGTGGTGACGCTAGTAAACCGTGTCACAGTGAACGTGCGGGCTCACGCACAGCGGAATCTGGATGCTTCGTTGCACTGTCACCTGGAGTATCCATGGTCTCGCTGAGGCGCTTGCTGGCGTGCCTACGGCACTTGCCGGTACTTCGGGCCCTCCCCTCGCACCCGGGCTCGCTACATCGCGTGCCACCGCCGTGTTGAAAGCACTTGCCGCCTTTCTGGGCAATCGTCTCACAGCCGAGCTCGCCACATCGCTTGAAGCCGCCATGCCGACCGCACTTGCCGTGGCGCAGGGCCCCCTTGTTGCACTCGGGCTCGCTGCATCTCTTGATGCCACCGTGCCGACTGCACTTACCGTTGCCCTGGGCAGCCATGTTGCACGTGGGTTCAGTGCAGCGGGAGCCACCGCCGTGGGCCTTGCACTTGCCGCCAGTTTGAGCACATCTCACGCACCCAGGAAAGCTACAGCGCGTGCCGCCGCCGTGTGCAAAGCATTGTCCTCCTGTCATGGCAAGCTTGCTGCACTCGGGCTCGCTACATCGCTTACCGCCGCCATGTCGAAAGCACTTGCAGCCATCCGCTTTCGCTCTTTTGTCGCATCCAGGCTCGCTACATCGCTTACCGCCGCCGTGTCGAAGGCACTTGCGGCCATCCGCGTTCGCTCCATTGTCGCATCCAGGCTCGCAACAGCGCCTAACGCCGCTGTGTCGAGCACACTTGCCCTTCGATCTCTCTGCGCTTTTGCACCCAGGTTCGCTGCAGCGTCTGCCGCCACCGTGTCGACCGCACTTGCCTCCACCTTTTGCCGTGAAGGTGCAGCCGGCCTCACAGCACTTTTGTTTCTGGGGTTTACCCTTTTTGGCATCGCTCCTTGGTGCCGGACTCGGGCTGCTCGCAGTCTCTTCGCTCCTTGCCGCCTGGCTATCTACCAAGCTTGGACCGGAGTCGGTCTGCACTGGGAGCGCCGACTCAAGCGAAGCCGTTCTGACTCCATTCACATTTGCGTGGTTGCGTCGTCGGGAGCCAGCAAAAGAGTGATGCGCATCCGCAGGGTTTACATTCGCGTCATCCGCGAGTTCCTTCACTTCATCGAGCGTCACTTCGACTTGGTTGTTGTGGTCCGAAATTGCCATGTCTTTGTGCTTGTGGTCCTCCTCGACCTCCATTTTGACGCCCTGGGCCACCTCCGCGCTATCGTCAGGCCTTTTGGCTCGCAATCTTTCCAGCTTGATGATTTTGCGCGCGCCAAGCTTCGCGGCGACCCGTGTCGCGTCGCGCTTCTTGGATGCTGACGAGCTGCGCCTAGGCTTCGAGACCGTTCCCTGGGACAGCTCATCGTTGGCCTCGTCGTCATCGTCGACGTCAACGTTGATGGCTTTGACCTTGTCGTCGCCGTCGTCGTCGTCGCCGTCGCCGTTGTCGACGCCGTTACCTTTGCTGTCCTTGTCGCTGACGAGGTGGGACCCCTCGGCCGGAGTCGCAAGGTGCTCGGAATGCTTGGGGAGGAGCTCGGCCCCGGGTCCTTGGCGCCGCAGCGCCGCAAGCCCCGCGCCGTTCTGCGTCGCCTCTCCTGCTGCAACGCTGGGGTTGAAGAGCGCGAAGGCGGCGAACAGGTTGGGCTCCTCGAGGCCGCGGTGCTCATGCCGGCCTCCACTCGAGGCTGTCGCTGCCGGCGCGGCGCCAGCGGCTGCGCGAGGGCCGCCGCCGCGCGCAGCCGCACGGGCGCTGCCCGCGCGGGGCTTCATCGGCGACGAGCGACCGCGGTCGGGCGGGCGATCGAGCTCTGGATTCATGGGCGCAACCATGGGATGATCATGATGAACGATCTTAGTCGAAGAACTAAAGCAAGGGATCTGCGGAGGAGATTGGCAGCATCCTCGCAGCACAACAATCAGGAAGCAAGCTCGCCAACATCGCTCGCCAACAGGCTCGAAGCCTCGCTGGTCTGGTACATCCCAGTTCTGAGCCTGAGCGCAACGAGGTCGCTGGTCTGGTATCCAACCTCATGCGTAACACCAAAACGCTGGTAAGCCGACGCGCAGCGCTCGTTTCGCGCGTATCATTATGCAGAGCGCCGCGCTCGCTCGCAACTTGCGCGTCGCGAACGCCCCGAACGCTTTGTACTACCTAGCTAGGCTTACGTCCAGAAGAAGAGTGATAAGACTTGCTGGAGCAACGCGTGCCGCCTCGTGCTGACCACGATGATGATGACGGACCAAGGCGGGCGGACCAGGACGACGGAGAAGGCGCCGGGGACAGGCGGGATCACGATGACAGCGGCCGCGAGACGAAGCGGGGCGGTGGACGCGAGGTCATCGATCGACGAGGTGCCGCGCTGGCTCACTCGGGCCGGCGGGCGGGCGAGGCGGCGTGTGCGTTATGCATAGCCATTGGTTAGCTTTATTATAAGTTGGGACAATCATTGTGACCGAGTCCGGTCGTCCGAGGACCAGTCCGAGTCAGCGAGCCGAAGTTGCGCAGCGCGCGCGGCAGGCTGCAGGAGGCTGTAGGGCAGGTCGATCGGCAGCTCGGCTCGCTGGCGCAGTGTGCGCAATCGATATTAGTCTGGTCACCTGCTGCTGCCGCAGCATTGTTTTCTTGCATTGTTCATTGTTTTCTTGTTTTCTTTTCTGGGAGTGGCACGTGCCGATCGGCAGCGTCTTGATTTGATTTGATTTGATTTGATTTATTTA
>KQ758891.1:549633-562497 GCA_001462505.1 Aurantiochytrium sp. T66 | reverse complement strand
GGATGCGCTTGCACGTGGCGAGGATGCCGCGCGAACGCGTCTCGGACCGCAGAGGATCGACCCTGAAATCTGCGATGTACTCTTGCTCCAGAAGGTCGCGGAGCGTGGAGAGCGTCCGCGCGAGGTTGCCGCCGTCGCCGGCGAGGTCGCGCGCCAGCGCCTGCACGAGCTCGAGCTTGGTCTGGCTGCTGCGGCTGCTCTGCCGGGCCGGCAAGAAGATCGAGAGCAGGCCGCGGATCACGCGCGTGGACCGCCGCGCCCTCGAGCGCGAGGCGAACGCCTCCAGGATCTCCGAGGCCCGGGGGCGGTTCTGAGGGTCGTGGTCCCAGCACTTGTGCAAGAGATCGTTGACCCAGAGCCGGATGTCGATCTCGTCGGAGATCGTGGGGCGCTCGCCGGTAATGACGCGCGTCTGCAGGTCGGCGACCGACGCCGTGGTCATGGAAAACGGCGCGATGCCGTGGTACACCTCCCACATGATGATGGCGAACGAGTACACGTCGGCGCGCGTCGTCCATCGCGCGGGCGCCTGCAGCACCTCTGGGGCCATGTACACGGGAGTGCCGACGCTGGAGATCGTGTCGGCGATGCTAGTGTTGTTGTCGAGGTGCGTGGCCAGGCCAAAGTCGGCGAGCTTGACGAGACCGAGGTCGCGATTCAGGAGCACGTTGGCAGGTTTGAGATCGCGGTGGATGATTCCATTGCCATGCAGGTACTCGAGGCCGCGCACGATGCCGCGCATGATGGCTTCTTTGTCGTCCAAGGTCAGCTGCTGAGTCGCAGACTCCTCGTTTTCGTACAGAACGTCGTCGAGCGAGAGATCGCACCTGTCCATGACGAGGTGGAAGCGATTCTCGAGAACACACGTGCCCAGGAGGCAGACGATGTTGGGGTGGTCGAGACCGGCCCAGGACTCGGCCTCGCGGATGAGCACTTGCTGTTCCTGAAACTGCAGTCTGCGGCCGTTCGGAAGCACGCGCTTGATGGCCACCTGCAGCTCGGCGCCGTCGGGCTGCCGCAGCACGCCCGCGACCACCTGGCCGAATTGCCCTTCGCCGAGGACCTTCAGGGGGCGTTAATGGAGACGTCGCGACTGTCCAGCGTGGCAGTCTCGACCTCTTCTGCCAGCATGAGGCTCTTCGTCAGGCGCTCGACGGCCTTGCGCTGCCGCCTGGTCCCCAGCTGGCCGTCGAGGACAGCCGCGAGATCCGGGGCCGTGTTGCTTTGCAGCATATCGAGAACTTCGTCGGGTTCTTTTTCGAGCGCGCCATTTTCGTGGAGCGCCACGAGAGCGGCGCGGAGGTCCCTTTGCGCGTCTTCCTCGTCCATTTGCGCGTCTTCTTCGTCCCTTTGCGCGTCTTCCTGGGCCTTCTCGTCATTGGCTTGCCCCTGCTGACGAGCATGGTAATTGAGTGCGATGTCGACCTGACAGATTTGCAGGCAGGTCTGCAGGCGTTGCTCGGCGTCCGTGAGCGCTTGGCGTGCGGCGCGTGCTTTGAAGAGAACAAGCGCCTGCGCCGCGAGCCCCCTCCTCGCTCCAAAGAACGGCTTGAGGAGTTCGAGGATCTCGCGGAGGCTTGTCTCGAGCAGCGTCACGTCCACGTTCGCCTCTTCGAGCTTCTCCAAGCGCGCTGTCAGGGCATTCAGGAGCGCCTGCAGGTGTTTCGCCTTGCGCTTGCACGCGGTCGCCTCGTCCAGCAGGCTCGCGCCTTGGTGTGCAAGCTGGAGCACCAGCGCGATGCCCGAGAGCGCGTCCATCGCCTCCTAGCTAGTCGCAAGCGTCGTCGCCGCCGGCCCCTCCTTCTCTCTCGCGTGCCGCGCTGGGCAGCTGAGCTGGCTGGCCGGCCGTCGGTCGGCGCGAGCGCGTTCCCTCGCGACGCGGCTCGCCAGAAGCGGGTTTGGGGGGACTTCGTTCGCCGTCGAATGTCGCCGGGGTAGTACTCTGCTAGTCTAGCTATTAGGTAGTACGCGTACGTACGCCCTGGTAGTACTAGGCCCTACAGTAGTACTCATAGTACGTAGTACGTACTATGAGTTACTCTGTAATCGGGCCGCGCGTGCCGTCGTGACAAACAGCGCGTGCCGCACGCGCTGCGCCGCACACCCGACCGCCAGCCAGCCAGCCAGAGCGCGCCGGTTCTCCAAGCCGGCCCGGCCGCCGAGGTAGGCAGCAGCCTGCGCCCACCCCTGGCAGGCCGCGCCGCCCCGCGCCGCGCTCGATCGATCATCGAACGCGATCGAACACGAACGAAGGGAGGGAGGCAGCGAGACGAGACGTCGACGAGGCGATGCGACGAGACGATGCGCATCGCCGGAAGAGATCAGCCCCCTCCAAGATGTTCGCGCGCGTGGCTGCGGCGTTTACGTGACTCGATAGCGACCCACGCAGTAAACAAAGGGGGGAGCGCCAGGTCGCCTGCGGGAATAGATGCGCGCGGTGGAGTACGGGACGTGGCCAGCGCGTGCTTTCAGGGCATCACATCATGACCTTGCAAAAAGCGTGCAGGGTCGTGCAGGAGCTTTAAGATTAGGTTATTGCGGAAGACGCCCTAGGCTGCCTAGGCTAGGCCTACACCTAGGGCTAGGCTTGGCAGCGAGGTGACGAGCCATTACGTAGTACGTTGTAGCGCGCGCGCTCTGGTCAGCCAGCTGCTTGCGTGATGAGACTGGAGCAGCGCCAAGACGCCGAAGAGCAAGCCCGGTTCTCTTTCTCCGCAGCATCGTAGTCGCAGTCTGCGGCAACAGTGGCTTTTTCATTACCCGGACTACGCAGGACATATTCCCGAGAGACTCACGAGCCGAGGTGGAGGACTCCAAAGCTGCCGTCGCTAAGGGAAACGAGGAAGCGATGCAGCGGCGTGGCGTCCAACGCGGTGATGGATGTAGGCCGCTGCGCCGAGGGCTCCGTCTCCAGAAGGAGCTGCATCGAGTGCGAGGCAAACACCATGACGGTGTCTCGCGCCGTGACGCAGACGAGCAGCTCGCCGTCGAGCGAGAAGCAAAAGTTGGTCAAACCAACTTCGACGCAAAAGGTCCCGAGGCGCCGCCCGTTCACCGAATAAGCGATCAGGGTCAGGGTCGGCGCGTGCCACACAGTGATGCAGGGCGTCAGCGACGGCGCGATCCCCACCCAGAGGGCCGACGCCGAGGCGACAGAAACAGGCGCGCCGCCTTCCCGCTTTTCCGAGGCCTGATCGCTCTTATCCCGTTCTTCCGAGGTCTTATCGCTCTTGTTGTCGACTTGCTTGTCTGCAGTCTGATGCTTTTCCGAGTCCTCACCACTCTCTTCCCGAGTTCCCAGAACGGAGCTCTCCTTGCTTGCGCCTACCTTGGTCCCCGCGTCTCCTTCGGGCTGGTGGTGCTCTGCGCGACCCTCATCCGGCCCCTTTGCCGCGGAAAAGCCCAACGACCGCACGTACATTGCCTGCTCCAGGGTATGCACGATGCATGTGCCGTCCAGACTTGCAGAGACGACGAGGTCCAGCGCAGCGCTGACCGCGACGCTTGTCACAGCGTCATCGTGCCCGAGCAGCACGTTGTCGAGCAGCAGGGTCTCTCGGTGCACTCTCCACACAAAGACGCAGCAGTCGGCCGAGCCGGTCAGCACGTAAGCCCCGTCCTCGGAAATAGCAATGCACGTGGTCAGGTCCGTGTGCATCTTGAAAGCCTCGTCCTGGCTTAGCTTGGCGTTTTGGCGCCGCAGAAAGGGGTGCTTCGGGGGCATGCTACCAAAGAGCACGCTCCCGTCCGCGGTCGGCGTCCAGTCAAAGGTCGACATGCGAAACGAGTTGTCGTAGGACCCCACCGTCATCACCCGCAAGAGATTGCGCGCATCCGCCGGGAGGTCCCCCGACCCCAGCGGCGGGCCCTGATTGACTCCTGAAGCCGCAGGTCGATCCGCGACGAGGGCCTCCGTAGACTGCAGCGAAGGGGAAGGAACTGGCGAATCAAGAGACGTCGAAGAGGACGATGATGACCAAGACGCCATTTTCGACGCTGGCGTCCCGACCTCGCCATGGAAGAGAGACGCTGCCCCAGGCGACGCGCTGAGCATCGCGCGAGTGTGCTTCGAGAGCCTCGCACTCTTTGAAGGGGACTGCTGGCCCGAGGTTGGGCTGCCGTGCATGGACGCCCCTCGGAGACCCGCCTTGGCGGCCTGGTCGACACTAAGAATTACCCTGCGTCCGTCGAGAATTCCGCGGTCACGCAAGCCAGCGTGCGTCACCTTGTCCCTGCAGGGCCCGGGCAGGCACGCAAAGCCGCCCCAGCGACGCGCAGCCCCAAACGCGCTCTGGTATCTTTCTGCGCGCAGCCCGCCCAGTTGTCCCAAAGTCTCCCAGGTGGTGAAGATCTTCGAGGGCCATGAGAACTCCTTCTTCGCCGTGATCATGTAGAGCAAAATAGCCGTCTGACGCTGCGTTACCATGAGGACATGGCGCACGTCATAATTGCGGCCAAGGTGCTCCACGAGCTCGTAGCGCTTCGTGCCACCAAGACCAAAAGGTATGAGCGACGAGACAAAGCCCACATCGAAAACAGGTGACGCCCACTCGATCGGATCGTCCGCAAAGGACGGCTGGCGAATCATGGTCTGCTGCCAAAAGCTCGTTCGCACCAGCACCGAGACGCCGCTGCCGGAGCTGACGCCACGGTAAAAGGGAAGGCTGCTGCGCCGCTTCGGGTGGCCGCGGTCGAAGAGCACGGGCGGGCTCTGGCCGTACTCCTCGACCATGCGCTGCACGGTGCGCGAGAGATCCGGACGCACCCTCTCTAGATAGTCCAGATCTACAGCGCCTTCGTACATGAGGTGAAAGTATACATTGACTGCTTCCACGGCCTCTGGCCCCTGCTGTTTGTGGCCAAATGTAAGATCAATCCAGTGGTGCAAGTGCGCAGAGGTGTGCGCGCTCTCCAGGGCGAGTCGGTGCTTCCGGATGAAATCCTCTGGGCCCGCGGCCCACGCGGGCAGAGCGACGTCATCGATGCGCGTCCCGTCCTGCTTGATGCCGAGGTCAAAGCCCGCGCTGTTACGCAAGAACTCCGGGTTGCAAAAGAACTCGGGCAGCAGCTCGCGCGGGCTTACCTTTGTGGCAAAGTCGTACGCCATCGCCACCGAGTCAAATTGTCGGTCCGCGTGGTCGAATCGGCCGCCCTGCAGCTGGATATGGAGTGTTGTGAACGGCTCGAGGCGCAACAAGTACCACAGCACCGAGCCGCGCGACGAGTAGTGACTCCCAAAGTGCCACGGCGGGCCTTGCAGGACGTTCACGTCTCCGTGTTTTTGCTCCTGAAGCTGGCGGTCCTCGGCGCTGCTCAACAGCGGCCATCGGAAAAGACCGCCCTGTGCCGAGCTGGTTGTTGAAATTGCTCGATAATCTCGGGTCGAATCCTCGAACTTGCTACGAAGCTCCTCGCGCTTTGACTCGAACTGCGCCCCGATGGGGTACTGAAAGTCACGGTACGCCGCCGCGTCCTCGAGGTTGAGCTCCTCCGACGCATAATCCGCCAAGACCCAGGGAATGACAGGATACTGGGCGAGATCCGCGTACGAGCGTCCGGCAAAGTCGTTGAGAATCATCAAGTACTCAAGGTTGGAGATCCTGCCCTCGATCCAGGCCTCTTGAGCCCCGGAGCGAGCAGCGCGCTCCGCGGGCGTCCACAGGGTGTCCTCCTGCTCGATGAGGCGCCCCAATTGCTTTCCAACCGCAAGACAGCGGTCCACGCCGCCCTTAAAGTCAAAAAGGTACGTTTTGCGCTCCGTCGTCCCTGTGAAGATCTCCAGCGCGGTCCAACGCATGTTAACGCGGCGCCGCTGCACCCTGCGCACCTGCGAGATGAACCATCGCTTCCCCACGCCAATGGCACCGTCCGCGCGCGTCTGCGATTCGTCCCGCAGGAACCGGACGTACGTGTTGAAGACCTCGAGCCGGCCCTCTACAGCGCCCATGGGCGCAATAAGAGTCACCTCTTCGCACAAGAGAGCCTCCACGCCCACCGTGCGCTGCGGCGGGTTCGTGGACCGCCGCGGCGGTGGCGTCTTTGGCGACTCCAGCGTCCGCGTCGATCCTTCTTCGAGGGCCTGGGTATGCTTGAGATCCGACATGCTGTGCTCTAGCGGACGTTTGGCGAGAGCGCCGCTCGACACAGTGACCCCAATGGCGCGCGCCTCCTGGAGCTCGCGAAAGAGGTTCAGCCGCGACCCGGCCTCGGACTCGTTGCGCTCGTGTCCGCCGGGACGACCGTTGTCTTCAAGCGAAGCGCCCGAGGCGGTCGCGCCCTTGGCTGCCGCGCCTTCGGGAAATCTAGGGTCCATTCTCAGGGTCGGGCGCGATCGCGACGAGGCCTCGCGATGGTCGTTGGCGCTCGGATTTGCCCGGATTTTGAGCCGCAGTCGCGTGTGCGAGGTTTCGCAGACGTCGAGCTTGCTGAAGCGGACGTCGCTGGAGCGGCCCTCGCCCCAGGTGCCCCTCTCGTGCGCCACTTGGCGAAGCACGCTCGACCACGTCGACAGCGCATGTTTCTCACGCGCCTTGACAATGGCGCTCTTCTTTGCGCGCTGGCGAGCCTCTCGGCGACGAAGGTGCACCATGTCGACGCGCAGGTGCCGCAACCAGCGCGCCACTTCGCGATCAGGCCGCAAGGCCCCACTCGCGCTCTCGGACGCCTGGAGCGAGACCCGGGAGACCCGGCGCGCCAGACCGGCAAACATTTGCTCTTGGCCGCCGGCGGTCCCTTGGATGAGCGCGAGGGCGTGCTCCTCTCGCTGCATGCGCGCCGCTCCCTGCTGCCCAAGTCTAGCCACCACCTCGACAATGTCAATCCGCGTACTGAGGTCCGGGCGCGGGCTCAAAGACAGCGCGTCGCCCAGCGTGCCGAGCTCGACCACGATGTAGCGCAGCGAGTCCACGGTCATCGAGGACTCATGGTCCAGCAAGAGCGAGAGCGCGGAGAGCGCCCGCTCAAGCTCGACGCGGGCAGCCGAAGCGGCGCTCGAAGGCGCACGCAATGATGCATTCGGCACTGCGAGGAGCATGCCGATGACCGGGGCCTGGAGCTCCAAGCGGAGCACGCACGACTTGCACCGGCAGCTCGTCGGCCGATGGCCCGTGGCCTCGCGCTTGTTCATTCGTGCACCGTCTGTGAGCTTCGAGCCGGCTTTGGTGTTGCCACCGCTGCGGCTGCTATTGCGGTTGTTGTGGCCGCCATCTCCAAATGAAAGGGGCGAGACGTCGAGGTCGTCCAGGATGGTCAGCAGCGAGTAAAAAGCTTGAATCCAGAGGTCTTCGGGGCCAGTCTTGACGCCGGTCTCGCCGAGCGGGAGGCCCGCAAATGGGTGAGCGTCTTCCGCAAAGGGCGCCATTGATGTCGCCAAGATGCGGCCCAGCAGCGAGACCAGGTTATGCCCGATGGTAAGTCTGTCGTCCGTGCTCATGGTCTGGATCAGAGCGCCGATACGCGCGATGGTGAAGAGTACCAGATAGCCAGAAAGGTGCTGTTTGAACGCGGGCGCAGCGCCAGAAATATTTTCTACACCTCGAAAGCTCTCGAGGGTCGCCTCGAGCGCGCTCGTGCCCGTCAGAATGACGGACTTGGACAAGGGCCGCCTGGCCGCGTCTGTAGCAAGGTGCACCAGGTCCTTTGTGTGGAGATAATCAAAGATGTCGCACACGCGCGTGAAGCAGGCGCACGGGCCGGTTTTAAGCGCGTGGAGTGAGCCCGCGCCGCAAATTGTGCCCAGGAGGCGCTCCTGCCAGTGCGGGAGCTGCAGGAAGGCCTTCCAGTTGTCTTGCGCCTGAATGAGGTCCCACAGGGACTCGATGCCCGAATGCTTGGGCTGCCCGCAGCCCAGGGGCGCCACGACGCCCGAAATGAGGATCTGGAGCGCCTTGGGGAACCCGAGACTCCGTTCCTGGCCCCGCCATACCACCGCGAGGTCTGCCGCCTTGGCGATCAGGGCATCGAGATCCTCGCTGTGCTGTTCCCAATTCAGCTCCACGACAGAGTCCGCGAGCACTGAGGCAATGGCGGACCATGCCAGAACGAGGGTCTGCGTTTGGAGCGCCTGGCGGACGCGGAGAATGCGAAAGAGCTCGATGGACGATAGGACCGTGTGCCGATCCGAGGACGCCATCAGGGCAATGAGGACGTCCGCGGTCACGTTGCGGCTTCGCGTCGGCGAGCCGTCCTCCCATCCAGATGAGATGGATGATTGCGAGCTTGCCGAGACGACTGAAGATGCCTCGTCCGCGCCGCCCTCCAGCAGGCCCTCATCCTCGACGGAAATCTCGATATTGAAGCATTGAACCACGAATTTGGCTTCGATCCGAGAAAGCGTGCATAGGCTGTCGAGCAAAGACGCCATGATTGGCGCGTCAAGGCTCACGCTGCACAGGAGCGAGACGAGCGCCATGATTTCCCCGCCGCTGGCCCGAACCATGCGCATATTCTCAACTGCCTGCTGTAGAATACTAGCAAGGGCCAGCGACGTATCGGTGCCGATTCGAGTCTCGATCGCGCTCGCCTCCGAGGCCGCCGCGAGTTGGTTCCAGAGCTCGCGCACCCTTGCGCGAGACTTGACGGCTGCAGAAAGACCCCCGCTCGAAGCGACTGGGTCCAAGGAGATGGCAGCTTCGGCGGGAAGCATGGTGCCGCCGAGCATCCAGTCCTGATGAGCGGGCACCGCGGCTTGCAGAGGTGTGGGCGGTGATTTAGGGTCGTTAGCGCAGCCTGCGAGGGACTCTTCGGTGATGGGGTCAAAGATGGCGCTCCGTGAGTGTTTTGACCCTAGTTGCGCCGCTGAAGTCGGCGGCGAACCAGGCGTTTCGTTGAACCCCGTGAGAGGCGAAGCTGGCGAAAGAACCTCCGAAGTGGCTGCTCGTGCTAGTGGTGCATCTTCAAGAGGGTGCAAGCGTCCGGCGAGCTCATCGACAATGTGGGTGATCCCCACCAGGACTCGAAATGTCTCGGCCCGGTCTGCGCAGATGCGGCGCACAGCGCCGACCATTGCCGGGGCCAGATGCGGGGCACCCTCCTTGGCCCATATGTCGACCGCGAGGAGGATCTGGCGCACGCCCTGCTTGTAGAGCACCGCGTCATGCTCCAAGCGGCCGACAAAGTACTCTGCTCCAAGCAAAGTGTCGGGCCCGATACAATGGGCTGAGAGGCGGCGCAGCAAGTACGAGACGACGGCGAGGCCGTCGGAGAGCGCAGAGCGCGCCGCGAGCGAGGCCTTGCCCAGAGAAACGAGCTTGCCCAGCAAATGGAGGGCGCACCCGGCCAGCGTGGGCCCACCCTCGAGAGCCAGCAAGGGGAACACGGCTTGTGTTCCGCCGATGGAGAGCATTGCCTTGCGCGCCCCGCGCTGAAGGCAAATGTAGACGCTCTCCTGCGCCGTCTGCGCGGCGTGCGGGCGCTGCCCGAGGAAGAGAGTAGCCGCGTGGCGGCTTACGTCCATGAAGATTTCGCCGTCTCTGGCTGAGGCCCGCTCGTCGAGCTCGAGAACAACGTGGTTGGCGCGGACCGCGGAGGCCTTGCCCGTGTAGAGCGCGTTTATCTCGGACGAAGTGAGCGCAGC
This sequence comes from Aurantiochytrium sp. T66, assembly GCA_001462505.1. Lineage (NCBI taxonomy): Eukaryota > Bigyra > Thraustochytrida > Thraustochytriidae > Aurantiochytrium > Aurantiochytrium sp. T66. The sequence continues at coordinate 552,923 of KQ758891.1, read as the reverse complement.
AGCCCAAAACTTGATGCCGCTCAGACAGCCGTGCAAGATGCTTCCCATGTCGGCGTTGGACCCAATGGTCCAGGAAGCGAGCTCAACGCCGCCCAGCGGGTTGCCGCAGCGGCCCTCTTGGCGCAGACGCTGCCTGCCGTTGACGTAAATGAGAGCGAGGTCCTGGGCGCCGCCGGCAAAGAGCCCCGACGCCTTTTCTCGCGTGAGCACGAGTACGAGATGATACCAATGGCCTTGCTGCACGGAACATGCGGCGGGAAAGCTACGCGTCTGTCCTCGCGTGCGGATCGCTACCGTCGGGACCCCGTGGTCGACGTAACACCCAACGCCCTCCTTGCGCGACTTGTTGCAGAGCTCAAAGAGCGTGGCATTGGACTCGGTCGAGTGCAAGAGGAACCACGTCGAGAAAGTGAGGGTGTCTTTGGTGGGCCAGGGCGGGGCGGTGTCGGCAGGAGAAACGCTGGAATGGTGGTCATCGTGCGCGGCCTTGGGGGCCGCCACGATTCCAGGTGGTGCCGACGAAAAGCGGATACGCAGGCCGCTCTGCAATCCGGCAAAGTAGAAGAAGGACCGTCCGTACTCGAAGACGGAATTGATGGTGCGCGCGAGATCGGCCACCAAGGTGGGTCGTTCTGAGACGGCCCAGATCTTGCGAAACATGGCCTTGAGCTGGCGCACCGATGTCTGCGCGCACGCCAGTGCCGCCATGATCTGCAATGCATACAGCCTCGACTCCTCCTCCATGGCCTCGACGCGGGCGAGAAGGTGGAGAACGAGGGGCTCTTGCAGATTGAGCAGCATTGTGGCGTTGACCCCGGATTCGACGTAGTCAAAAGGGTCGCTCTGCGCGACTTGCGCGTCGATCCCGCTGGCCTTGAGGGCAAACTCGGGGAGGTGAAAGCGAGCTCCTGGGCTATCTTCCTCATCGAAGAGCGTCGAGTTTTCCGAGTCGCTGCTGCTGTTTGTGAGTAGGCCCTGGTCCTCGCTGACACGCCGGCTCTGCATAGCACAGACAAGGGCGCGCAGGACGAGGAGGCCGGCCTTGAAAACGGGAGGGTACGCGTCGTGTGCTCGCAGCATGAGAATGACGGCAACATCGACGGCTTTGGCGTTGAGGAGCAGCTTGCTGCCTGCGGGCGGGAGGTGCGCGAAGCGGCCTGTTTTCGGGTAAAAGGTGAACGCTCGCTTGCCATCGAAAGCCATGCCAAAGGCAGCGGAAAGCGCGCTAGCAAAGTCAGCCTCGGAACGGCAGGTTTCGACGAGAAGTGGGCCGAGCGCCGTGTAAAGTGGTATCGTCTCCGGGCTCGCACGGATGGAGCGATTGTTCGCAATGAGGTGCGTGAGCGTGCGCACGACGTGGAGCGCCAGCAGATGACGTTGTTCTGGGTCTGGGCAGGCGCGGACAAAGCCCATGACGTGTTCTGGGAAATGAAAGTCGGTCCACAATGTGGCCATGGTCGCGGAGGCGGCCATGGACACGAAGAGGTCCTGGAAGAACTCCACCTTGGTCGCAAATGCCCTGGCTGGGTCGGCTCTGAAGTCAAGGTCGACCTGGTCGCGTATTGCCCGCAAGAGCTGGCGGGCGTCGGCGCGGTCGAGCAGGTTGTGCCAGAGGACCTTGAATATGTTGGCGAGTGCCGGGCTCACGGCCGGGTCGTTGCTGATGCCGCGGCGCGCCAGCATAATGAAGAGGTCTTGCTTGACGGGCGTGCTGAGCGCGCTGTTGGCGTGCGCCTGCTGGAGGATGGCGTCGAGCACCGCCCAGGCACAGCACTCCATCGTCCAGGGCAGCGGCGGCGGCTTGCGCTGGTGTTCACCGGGGGGTGATGGCGCGAGGATATCGAGGAGCTGGCTGACGCGGCGGTCTCCGAGCGTCGGGGCCTCGCCGATTAGCATGGTGGCGGTGAGCACGACGAGGGCCTCGCTGGAGCCGGATTTTGCGCGCACGCGGTCGTGGAGTTCCGGCATGCTCGTGCACGCTGCGTGGAAGAGGTCTAGGCGCGAGTGGGCATCGATGGCTTTAAGCCACTGCTGTTTGATGGCGAGGTCATCGCACTGCGCTTCAAAGACGAAGCGCGGATACTGTACAAATACGCGGTCGAGGTTTGTGTCGAGACGCCGCAAGACGGTCACGAGGGCGCGTTTAAGCTTGCACGAGTCGGAGCGCGTGAGCTTGTCGACGATGTAGTCGGTGGCGTGCTCGCGCAGCGTGGGGTCCATGACGTTGGCAACAAAGCCCTCGGTGACGGCAAGGAGGCCACGGTCGTCGCGCCGCGGGCGCGGGTCGACGGCGAAGGTGCCGTCCACGACGAAGCTGGTCATGGCCCCCACGCAGACGTTGGGGACGACGGCGACGTAGCGGGAGCACGGGCCGTCGTCCCAGGGGAAGGCGAGGAGCTCCTCACAGAGAATGCTACAGACCTGGTGCACGGCAGTCTTGGTGAAGGCGCGGACGATGAACTTGCTCGTGTACAAGGTCGCGACAGCCGCTGCGGAGATGGCAATCTCTGCATGGTCTCTCGCGAGCGGGCTCGTGATAATATCTACAATGGCGTGCGCCTGGTCACCCATGTCCTCAAAGAGGCGCTCGAAGAGCGCCGAGCAGCCCCGAAATTTGCGCGCGAGGTGGAGACCGGCGCCGAGGGCCTGGAGCGAGGCCTCGAGCGCGCAGGAGAGCCAGGACTGGCCCGGATCCTGGGCCAGGAGGTTCCAGAGTCTGTCGACGATCCTGACGACGATGGGGATGAGCTGGTGCGTGAGCAGAAGAAAGTAGTCGGCATCTTCTGGGTCAAGCTCTGGCTTAACGTTGGCAGAGTCGAGGCAGCGCCAGTCGCCGGGAAGGCCGGTGGAGCAGCACAGCTCGCAGGTCGCGAGGATGGCGGTGGCCGCCTGGCGTTTGCGGGCGCTGGAATCCGCGGATGCATCCGAGGTCGCGTCGAAAGCGTTGTGCAGGATGAGCGCGGCCTCCTGAAAGAGCCGCGCGCTGAGCGCGGCCGGGAAGGGCCACGAGAACCCGAGCGCGACGGCCGTGGCGACCTGGCAGATGGGCACTGCCTCTGCGGGGTCGCCGGCGGCCCTGTCGACGAGGATTGGGAGCAGCACGTATCCAAAGACGGCGTCGACCCCGGGCTCGCAGTCGAGCACGTCCGCGGCGGCGAGCAGCGCCGTCTGGAACTCGCGCGACTCGATGCCGGCGGTCTGCGCGCGACGGAGGAGGCCGTCGACGTGGTCCGCGGCCTCGCGTCTGTAGATCGCCGCCTCGGCCTCGGCGAGGTTGGCCTCGGAGCGCT
>KQ758891.1:520962-532123 GCA_001462505.1 Aurantiochytrium sp. T66 | reverse complement strand
AACAAGGAGAGGCCAGGTGGCACTTTACTCGCGAACTCCGGCTGCGCGCACGCCGAGTATCATCGCAAAAGAATGGCTTGGGCCGCAGTCGCTGCAGCTCGCTGGCCAGATTTGCCAAGGCCGTCTTGAAGGAAGGCTTGGTGTACCACGAGTTTTGGTCGCGGCAAAGCGCTGGAAAGTAGAAGAGGCTCATACCAAATACCGAAAAAGATCGTTCGTGCAGTGCAAGCTGGACAATTCTTATAGATGCCAGAAGCGATTGCTCAGCTCTTGCGCGCTCTTGCGGTCCTCCTTTATCGCAGGCTCTTTGTGCTCTTGATCGCATGCAACCTTAGGTCTGAGGCCAACATAGGCCTGGCGCCCAGGCGTATCATTCGATCGCGCGCGCTTTCATCGCTCGCTGAAAAATCCCCAAACTCAAACAATCTCTGCTTATCAGCCTGCAGCGCAGCTTGTCGCCCACCGAGGCGCTGGGAGAGGCGGATTTGCGGGATGATCGTAATGAAGAGACCATCGTCGAACGTGTGCATGAAGCACGAGTGATCGCACAAGCTCGTCGAGAAGATCGTCGAGGATCTCGCCGAGAAGATCGCCGTCGAGAAGATCGCCGTCGCGAAATTCGTCGTCGAGAAGACCGTCGTCGAGAAGATCGATCATCGTCGGGGAGATCGATCATCATCGGGAAGATCGTCGTCGAGAAGATCGTCGTCGAGAAGATCTCCTCGTCGAAAAGATCGATCATTGTCGGAGAGAGCGATCATCGTCGGGGAGATCGATCATCGTCGGGGAGGTCGATCATCATCGGGAAGATCATCGTCGAGAATCTCGTCGTCGAGAAGATCTCGTCGTTGAGGATCTTTTCGTCGAGAAGATCTCGTCGAAAAGCCGAGGAGGAGTCGGACGAGGCCGGCTTCCCAGCAGCCCGAGCGTGGATTTAGATATGGGCATCTTGATTGAGCGATATGAGCTACATGCACCAGGGGACGCGGAGCGAGCGTGCGCCGTCTAATTTTCAGGGTGCGATCTTCCGGCGCTTCGATTGGGGCTCGCTGGACAGGTCCAAAGGTCCTCGGAGCTTGATTCGCTCGAACATTGGCCCGCGCTGAAGTTTAAGAACCTCCAAGAAGCCGTTGCGACACGCAATCTCTAGCGCCGTTTGCGCTTGAGCGCTCGGGATGTGCGCAAAGTCTAGCTTGGCCCCAGCTTCAACGAGCACCTTGGCTACGGGAATGTTCCATTCGCCGCATGCGAGATCGAGAGCTGTCCGGCCACCCTTGTCTCGGAGCTCGAGACGCGCGCCACGAGCGATGAGGAGCGCGGCCATGTCTCCGGCGTTCCATGATCGTTTCGAACTGACCAGCATAAGCGCGGTCGCGCCTTCGTTCGTCCGAAGGTCAATCTTGGCGCCGTGTTCAAGCAAGAGCTGCGCCACCTCCTGAGATTCATGTTTGCAGGCCACCATAAGCGCGGTCCAGCCGCTCTCGTCCTGAAGGTCAGTGTTGGCGCCGTGGTCCAGCAAAAGTTGAGCTATCTTCTCGTAGACGCGACGAGTGCAGGCTTCCATGAGCGCAGACCTGCCATTGGTCTTCTGAAGGTTGACATTGGCGCCGAGCTCAAGCAAAAAGTCAGCGACCCCGTTGTGGACACAAGCGCAGGCCACCATGAGTGCGGTCTCGCCATCGCTATTCTGCTCGTCAATCTCTGCGAAGTGGTCAGTCAGGATCTCGACTATCTCGCGATTGCCGTTCTTGCAGGCCTCCGTAAGTGGGCGGGCCCCATCGGGGCCCGCCCAAAAACTGGGCCATGTTGAAGTTGTCCTCCTCACAAGCCGCAAGGAGCGCAGTGACGCCACCGAGATGAGAAAAGTCGACGTCAGCGCCGAGGTCGAGAAGACATTTGACGACCTTCATTGAGTTCCGCCTCGTCGCGTAGACCAGCGCTGGCTCATCGTCGACCGTCAAATCGTCGATCAGCTTCGGATTCCCACGGAAAGCTTTGCGGATGCCTCTGATGTTCTCACGATTGATGAGGTCCTCCATGAGCTCCTCAAGCTCGTAGAACTTGAAGATCATCATTGCGCACGCCGGGCGCGCGGCCGTGCCGCCAGCAAAGTCCGCGTCCGCGTCCGCGGTCGCTTGTTGCTACTGGCCCTCCAGACCTTTCCCACGGCGCCAGATGTATATGCAGTCGCAGGGGCCGCTGCGCAGCCCGCCGCCAGCGACGACGGCCACGGAGAGCTCGGTCGGGACGAGACGTGGCCGGGGCCCTTCCGACGCGGCGCGGCGCGCGCGCGGCCGAGCGCTCGCGCGGCGTCTGGCGCTCCTCCAAGCCGCTTTGGCGCCGCCGCGCGGCCTGACGGAGCACGGTCGTCAGGGGCTTTTGGCCAGCGTCCGTGGGAAATGCGGGAATTTGCCCAGAGACTCACCCCGGGTGTCCCCAGGCCGCTCTTATCGCGGTTTGGCCCGGCGACTCTTTGGCCGCTCGCTCAACGAATCTTTGAAGGCAAGATACAAGAAGGGCTAACGCGGCGTCTTGTATTGGTTGCTCGAGAGATTGTCGTTTCATCACTGCCTTTGGGCTCATTTTCTACTAGCAATGTCTAATGGAGAGCGCCGAGCCACAAAGGTGCAGTTCATGGCGGATGAGGGACGAGAGCACTAGGCTAGAGACTCGGACTGCAGGCTTGTGCACGTTCCGGGGTCGCACGACCGAGGAGCAAGTTGTTGGAATGACTAGGGGGAAGCATTGGCGTAGAGAACGGCGAGGAGCTATGGCGTACGCCATCGATGGTAGGCTGTCTACATGGCATGGGCGCCAAAGAATAGAAAGCGCGTTCTCTGGCTCTCCGACGACCACGAGAGTCGCCACGACGTCCAAGAGCGTCGTGCTTTGCCGGCTAGCTGCCGAACGCTGACCAGGTGTCGATATTTCAGACATCGCGCTCTTCCGCTACCCTTCAAAAGCAACATGCGCGCGATTCATTGAAGGCCTCGTAAGCTTGAACACGGCCGGCAACTGCTCAAGAGGAAACCTGCGGTGGACCTCCCGTATAATTAGAGGCCAGAAAAGACGACGAGGGCGACGACGACTGGAACTAACGAGTTTTGATCAATTGATTGCTTGTGAGCATCTATCAGTCTCTCTTGCTTGCTCAATGGTAAGTGTGGAGGCGCGACAAGCTCTGGCTCATTCTCGTTTCGGTTCCAGTCGCTTCTCTTCACCCCCGGCGCATGCCTGATCCCGACCGCATGCGGTCCCTTGTACATCATATTTCCGCGCTCGGGGTCTCCCCGGGCCCGCCCCGCCCGTGACTAGTCCTTCCTGCGAGAGCCCATCGGAACCTCTGTGCTCCGTTTCTTGGCCATCGCGAGGTCTCCGCGAGGTCTCCGCAAGGTCTCCGCCGTCTTTTTATGCAAAGCCACGACGTTGATACCGAGGACCCTCCGTCCTTGCACCGCCCGCCCGAGTGACACCAGCCCCGCGGTCGAGATATCTCGCGAGACCTGGGGAGGCCCTGCGAGGCCCCGCGAGACCCGTTAAGCACGCGGCGAGCCTCGGACTTGGACCCCGGGACGTCACGCCCCGGGACGTCACGCCCCGGGCGACGCCCTTCTCTTCACACGAGGGTCGCGCCGACAAGACGGGTCAGTTCTTGAAGGCCCTCGGAGAAGTCCTGCGGGACGAACCACGGCTTCGCAGGGCGCCATTGCGGCGGGTGTGCATCGACCTCGACCAGGCGGAGGTTTGCTACGTAGCATGGTGTCATGTAGCTAGACGTTGCGGACGCAAGTGCTTGCGGGCGCGCGTGGAGACCGGAAATTTTGAGCGACGCACGTAGAACTTGGCGAGAAGGCCAAATAGCTATTCGAGATTTCCGAACCTCGCTTGCAGCAGCTCTGGTTGGCGTTCTTGCAGCTGCTCCTGACGATCGTCAGCGTCCTGAAGCAGGAAAATAGGAGGCAAGAGGCTCGCCGTGAACCCGCAGAGGCGGCTCGTGGTTTTCAAAAACGGAGAGCGAGGGCCTTGGCGTCAGCATCTCTGAGCCCAAGCCTGCGCCTTTGGTAGGAAGTTGTAGTTCTTGGCAAGCTTTGCAGCTGCTCCAAATCATGTGTCCTATTCCTCGGGGTGAGGTGTCGAAGCTTAGTTGGCGAAGAATCCGAAAGATCTCCCCTCGCGCCCGGGAACCCCAGCTCCAGGCCGAGCCGACCCGCGCGCAATCGAGCGCCGAGGCTCGGGCCGCACCCGCTAAGCCTAGCGCGAGAGAAAGAATTGATGATTGCTGGCAGCTTGAAGGCGCGCGAGGGCCACAAGCAACCGCGCTGACGAGGCTTGCAAGTACGGGCGAGAAGTCGAACAAGGTTCGCAAAGTCTTTCGGCAGGTATGAAGTTGATTGAGGGCTTCTTAGCAGGGCTGACTCAAGCCCAGACGGTTAGTAAGGCGCGCGCCACAGGCTTCCTCAATAGCGGAGAAGCTTGAGGACCTCCAGGAAGCTGTTCCGGCACGCGATCGTGAGAACAGTCTGCGCCACGGCGTTCGTGGTGACGTGCGCCAAGTTAATGTTGGCCCCAGCATCAACGAGCAGCCTGGCAATCGCCATATTCCCCTTACCGCTCGCGAGATCGAGAGCTGTTCGACCACGCTTGTCTTGGAGCTCGAGAGACGCGCCACGAGCGAGAAGGAGCTTAACCAGGGACTTGGTCTCCGGCGAACGGTATGACGATATGGCCCTCATGAGCGCCGTTCTGCCATCGCTATCCTGCAAGTTAACCTGGGCGCCGCGCTCGAGCAATATCTGAGCTATCTCGCTGTCGCCATCTTCTTCACAATCTTCGCAGGCCAGCATAAGCGCGGTCGCGCCGCGGTTATTCTGCAGGTCGGCATTGGCGCCGCGCTCCAGCAAAAGCTGGGTTGACTCGCGGCAGCCATCTTTACACGCCGCCATAAGCGCGGTCGCACCGTGATTATCCTGCAGGTCAATCTTGGCGCCGTGGTCCAGCAAAAGTCCGTATATCTCCACGTTGCTGTCCTCTAAGGCCGACCTAAGCGCCGTCCGGCCTTCGTTGTCCTGCAGATCGACTTTGGCGCCACGCTCAAGAAGAATATGAGCTATCGCGTGAAGGCCTCTAAGACAAGCCAGCATAAGCGCCGACGCGCCATCGCTCTTCTGCAGGTTAACCTCGGCGCCGCGCTCAAGCAGAAGCTGAACTGTGTCGTAGGAGCCATATTCACAGGCCACCATAAGCGCGGTCATCCCATTTCTGTCCTGCAGATTGACCTCGGGGCCGCGTTCAAGCACAAGCCGAGCGATCTCGTCCAATTGGGATGCCACCATGAGTGCGGACACGCCATTCTTATCCTGCAGGTTCACCTCAGCGCCGTGCTCAAGAAGAAGCTGAGCAGTCTCGACGCGGCCATACACGCAAGCCAAGTAAAGCGTGGATCGGCCATCCTTGTTCTGCAGGTTGATCTTGGCGCCGCGCTTGACCAAAATATGAGCCACCTCGTTCTCACCCGCTCCAATGGCCACCATAAGCGGGGTCCAGCCATCCTTGCTCTGCAGATCGACGTTGGCGCCCCGGTCGAGCAACAAATATGCGAACCTGTTGCGACCGTATCGGGAAGCCAGTATAAGCGGAGTCCAGCCATCATTGTCCTGCAGGTCGATCTCTGCGCCACGCTCAAGCAAGCGTTTGAAGAGTTCGAGCTGCTCATTGACGCATGAAATCATGAGTGCCGAGCGACCGTGTTGGTCGCGACCATGGTCCACGCGAGCCCCGCGCTCGAGCAGAAGCCGAGCAATCGCTTCGTGCTCGAGTTCGCAGGCACGCGAGAGCGGCGTTGAGCCTGCCCGGCTCTGTACATGGACTAGTTCTGCGTCGAGCTCGAGCAGGTAGGCGACGACGCTTTGTGCATTGCGCGTAATAGCATACATCATCACGGGCTCGGTGGAGTCTGCGTCGACGCTTTGTGCATTGCGCGTGATAGAATGCATCATCACCACGGCATCATCCGAGTCATCCGAGTCGTCCGAGTCATCCGAGTCGGCATAGTCGGCATCGTCGGCATCGTCATCGCCCCGTCGAAGATTGACTTCACTCCTGAGGACGTCCGGATCCATTCGCACGGCATTGCGGATGCCGTCCAGGTCCTCGCGGTCGATGAGGTCCCTCATGTCCGCGGGCATCCTCGCGCTCCGCGCCCCGCGCGCCGGGCTCTTCGCGCGGCGCAAGGCCCTGGTCCGTACTCCCTCACGTCGGCGCGCTCCACTGGCAGCCGATCGAGCCCCCCGATCGCAACCCCGGCGCGGCGCAGGCGGGCGGGCGGGCGGGCGGCGCGCGGCGGGCGGCGCGCGCGTGGCTCCGGAGGGGTCGTGCGCGAGCGGAGTCGGACTTGGTACTGCTGCGCTGGTACGTGCGCGCCGTGCGCGGTACGGCGGTACGCGCGGTACCGTGCGGTACCGTGGTACCGCGTGGCGCGCGTGGCACCAGTACGTGCAGTACGTGCAGTACGTGTACTAGGCCTAGTACGTACGTACGTACGTACGTACGTAGTACCCTGGTACCCGGTACGTACGTACGTACGCGGGCTAGAAGACTGGAGCACGTAGGGTTTGTGCGAGGATTATGTGCAATATGTGCGCTTTGCCAAGGACGCGGATCCGGCCGGGCGCACTTCGCGGAATTCTTGGGGCCTTGAGACGAGCTACAAGGCTGGTGGAGAAGTTGGAGGACCTAGAGAAAGCCGTTCCGGTACGCGATCGGCGTGAGCGCCGCTTGCGCTGACATGAGCCAGGTTTATGTTGATCCCAGCCTTGAAGAGCAGCCAGGCAATGGCCATGCTTCCTTTCTTGCATCTCGCGAGATCGAGAGCTGTTCGACCACATGTGTCTTGGAGTTCAAGACACGCGCTACGATCGAGAAGGAGCTTGGCGACGGATATGGGCTTCGCCAAAGGACGTGCCGTAATGGACATCATGAGTGCCGTTTCATCATCGCTAATCTGCAGGTCCACGTTGGTGCCGTGCTCTAGCAAATGCTGGACCGTCTCGCTGTCGCCATTTTCATAGACCACCTATAGGTGGGCTTGCGCCATCGCGATTCTGCAGATCGCCTTGGCGCCGAACGAGAACCTTGGTGGTTCCCTCATCTCCCTCCGTGCAGCTTGCCTCTTTTGTTATCCTGTCGATCAACATCAGCGCCGTGCTGCAGCAAATGCAAAGCAGCCTCGACCTGGTCGCCCATTCAGGCCAGAATGAGCGCGGTGCGGCCTTACGTTCATGTCCTGCAGGTCAGGGTTCGTGCCGTGTCCCAGCAGAAGCCTAACCATCTCGCTGTCGTCATTTTTATGGGCGCCGTCCAGCCATTTATGTTTCGCAGGTCCATGTTGGCGCCGTGCTCAATCAAGAGCTGAGCAACCAGGATACGGCGGCCGTTTGGAACGTCCTCCCTAAGCCTTTTCCTGGCATTGCCCTCGGGCTGGCATCGCAAAAGCAAAAAAAAGCACATTCTGACCAAAATTCTTCCTGCAGGTCGACATCAGCACCGCACTTGAGCAAAAGCCGACCTACCGCCTCGAGTCGATCTTTTCAGACCGCTATGAGCGCGCTGGAGCCGTAAAGATACCTATTCGAGTCGCCTCGACGGGCCGATACCACTGCGATTTGATTTGGGCGCCGAGAGCAAGCAAGCAAGCAAAAGCTCAGCTACGTCGTAGCGGTTGTTTTACAGGCCAGCAAAAGCGCTTGCAGTCGTCTCCAGATCAACCTTGCCGAGTCCAAGAAAACCCCCATCGGCCTTGCCTTCGCTGCGCTTGATGGCATGCCGCAGGACCCAATGCCTGAGGATGCCCGGGTCCGCTCGACCGGCCGGCCATGCGGATGCCCACGAGGTTGCCCCGGTCCATGGCGAGCTCCAGCCGCGTCCTCGCCGACATCTGGACGACGAAGACCACCTTGCAACGCGCCATCCAGCGCCCCGTGCTCCGCCGCCCGCCCGCGGCCTTCCCTGCCCTGCCCTGCGCGCGGGGCTGGCGGAGTGCGGGACTTGGCCTCGAGTCGCGGAGGTTGCGGGCGCCAGAACTCGCTTCGCGCAACGCAGGGGCAGGCGCGGGCGCGGGCACGGGCGCGGGCAAGCCGGAAGGGATTGGCTCGAGTTGATCGCCAGCGGATCTTGCAGCCCGGCCCGCGACGAAGGGCGCGATCCTTCTCCGTGACGCGTGAGCGCGGCTCGGCTGGCCTTTTTGCGGCTGCGCAAGCCTCCGGAGGCCGCAGAGCTGCGCGCGCCGTCGACCATGGCAGGCGAACAAGGCATGCGTTCGTTCCTTAGCGAGTTCCTCCGACAGCCAGCTGAGCTATGATGCGGTTTTCCGGCGCTTCGCGCTCGGCTCGCCAGGCTCGTTGCCACATAGGTCGATCGGGGTCAGTCGCTTGAATCGAACGATCATCACCTCGCGGTGAAGTTCGAGGACCTCCGAGAAGCCGTTGCGGCACGCGATCGTAAGCACCTCTTGCGCACGGGGGCTCGGAATGTGGGATAGGTCCATGTTGGCCCCATACTCGACGAGTATTGCGGCTACGCCCAGATCACTCCTGCCGCTCGCGAGATCGTGGGGCTGTCCGATCAAAGTTGTCCTGCAGCTCGAGACGCGCGCCATGAGCGATAAGGAGCCTGGCCATGTATTCGGCATAAGAGACGGGCTTCAAACTGACCATCATGAGCGCGGTCGCGCCTTCGATCGTTCGCAGGTCAACTTTGGCGCCCCGTGCAAGCAGGAGCTGGACGAACTTCTTTTTGTCTCTTTTGCAGGCGATGATGAGCGCGGTCCAGCCTTTTTCGTCCTGAAGATCAACCTTGGCGCCGTGCTCAAGCAAAAGCTCAAGTATCCCATTGGAACGATCATAACCATCACGTTCTCCATCGGAGACCAGCATAAGCGCGGTCCACTCATCCCTTGTCTGCAGGTCAAGCTTGGCTCCGCGCTCGAGCAAAAGCTGAACTATCGTCTTGTAGCCTATTTGACAGGCTTTCATCAGCGCAGACGTGCCGTAGCTTTTCTGCAGGTCAACCTTGGCACCGCGCTCCAGCAAAAGCTGAACTATCGTCTTGTAGCCTCCTCGACAGGCTTTCATCAGCGCGGACGTGCCGTCGCTATCCTCCAGGTCAACCTTGGCACCGCGCTCGAGCAAAAGCTGAGCACTCTCATCGCAGCCACGTCCACAAACCGCCATAAGCGCGGCCCCGCCATGGTCATCCTGAAGGTCAGCATTGGCGCCATGCTCGAGCAAGAGCTGAGTGATCTTGTCGTGGCCATTTTCACAGGCAGCCATCAGCACGGTTCTATAATACTCCGACTGTAGGTCAACCTTGGCGCCGCGCCCCAGCAAAAGATAAGCTGTCTCGAAGCTGCCATCTGCACAGGCAGCCAACAGCGCGGTGCCGGGACCGGAGCGTTTCTTCGAACGAAGGTCAATCTTGGCGCCGCGCTCCAGCAAAAGCTGAGCTGTTTCCTTGTGTCCCCCAGCACAGGCCCGCATGAGCGCGGAACTGCCATCCTTGTCCACCAGGTCGATTTCGGCGCCGAAAACCAGTAAAAGGTGAACTGTTTCAATTATGCCCGCGCCAGAGGCCCAATGAAGCGGGGATCCGTAATACGGACTCTCCAGGTCGATATCGGCGCCGTGCTCAAGCAAGAGCAGAGCCGTCCTGGTGTGACCCTTCATACAAGCCCGGGCAAATGCTGATCGGCCCTCCTTGTCCTGCAGGTCGATCTTTGCGCCGTGCTCAAGCAAAAGCTGAACAACCTCGTAGTGGCCTTGTTGACAACCATAAATAAGCGCAGTCCGGCCACCCGAGTCCTGGAGGTCAATCCCTGCGCCACGCTCAAGCAAGCGTCTCGAGAGATGGCTTTGACCGTGGAAACAGGAATACATGAGCGTCGAGGCATCGTTTCGGTCGTGCACATGGTTCGCGCGAGCACGCCAATCGATGAGACAAAGAGCAATCTTTCGTGGCCGCAACTGCAGGCCCACAGGAGCGGCGTAAAACCTGCCCGATTCCGCTCATGTGCAAGATTGGCGTCGAGCTTGAGAAGAAGTTCGATAGCTCTAAGCGCGCCGCGCGCGATGGCATAGAAGAAGACGGTCTCGGCAGAGTCCGCATCATTCTGTGCAGGGTTGACTTCAATCCTGAGGACGCCCGGTGTTCTTGTTCTTGTTCGGCCTTGCAGATGCTGTCCAGGTCTTCGCTATCGATGAGGTCCCTCATGAGTCCTCAACATGACCCCGGCCATCCTCGCGTGCCCTGCCCTGCCCTGCCCTGCGCGGCTCGAGCTGGCTGCTCCTAGCCGCCGCGCGGCCTCGTGCCGCGCCGCCTCGCTCTGCGCGCGCCGCGGAGCCGTCGCGGCGCTCGCGGCCTCGTCGGCGGCGCCGGCGCCGGCGATGGCGGCGACGACCACGCCGACGCGAGGGCCCGCGACGCGCCGCGACGGCGGCTCCGGCGAGGGCAAGTCGCCAACGGAAAGGAAAGAAGAGCCAAAAGGAGAGCACACATTATGATGATGATGATGACGATGATGATGCGGGAGGCCGAGCGCGTGGGCGCCAAGGCGCGCGCGCAGAGCCCCCGGGGCACGGCGTCAAGGATGTTTTCTCGCAGATATTGACAGGAACGAAGGGGCGTGTAGCATATGTATAGTCGACGTAGTATGTACGTACTGGCGTCTCACCGCTGCGCGTTCGAGCCGGCGGGGTTGAAGTTGACGCGCTCGTTGGCGAGCACGCGGTCCTCGAGGTTGACGGGGCGCTCGAAAACCTGCTGCGCATACTGCTGGTGCTGGTGGAACTGCAGGCCTTGCTGTAGGTTTTGCTGGTGTGCTGCGAGGTCGCTAGAATGCCGACCTTGCGCCAGCCTGCTCATATTTGCGGCGGCGGCTGCTGCCGCTGCGGCAGCCGAGGAGGCTTCGCTTGATCCAGCAAAGAGGGACGGATTGGAGAGCAGCGAAAGGGATGAGGGGTGACGCCCCGCGGCCGCGGCGTAGACGCCGAGGTGGTTCTGGGCCTGGGCATTTGCCTGCGCCGCGGAGGACTGCGCGGCAGCAGCGGCTGCCGCCGCCGCGGCCGGGTAGTTCTGCCAGAGAGACTGCTGAAAGGGCGAGACGACGTCG
>KQ758891.1:457313-468664 GCA_001462505.1 Aurantiochytrium sp. T66 | reverse complement strand
ACCGCACGCACGCACGCACGCACGCACGCGCGCGCGCGCGCGGCCCCCCGAGGCACGGACGCGAACCGCGCGCCGACGGCCGGCCCGCGCCCCGCCGACGCCGCCGCTGCGAGCCGCGCGGTGTCCCTTCGCCCCTGGGGCGAGGCGACTCGGGCGGTGCAGAACATGGCGAGCCCGCGCGCCAAGCGCGTGAGCCTGGGCCTGCTGCTGCTCGTGTACACGTGCAACCAGTGGAGCAGGTACTCGATTGTCTTCCTCGGCGGCGTCGCCACGCCCGCGTGCCCGGCGCGCTCGAGCGAGGACATCTGCTCCGTCAAGGAGCCCCCGCTGTGCCCCTCGTTCGCCTGCGAGACCGAGGCCTGCCGCGCCTGCCAGGAGTGCCTCGACGAGGCGGGCGCCGACCACGTCAACCTCAAATATGCCGCCTGCATCTCGAGCACAGAGTACGGCATCCTCGCCGGATACGGGTACATGATCATCTTCTGCGTCGCCGGCCTCGCGGCGGGCCGCGCCACCGATCTCTACAACCGGAGGAACATCATCGTCGCCGCCTCGGCGGGCTGGGCCCTCTTCACGGCGCTCCAGGGGCTCGCCGCCAGCTTTGAGGTCCTGCTGCTGAGCCGCATCGGAATGGCCTTTTGCCAGGCCTTCTCCTCACCGCCCTCGCTCAGCATGATCGCCGACCTCTTCCCGCCCGACGAGCGCGCCCAGGCCAATGGCATCTACACCTTTGGAATCTACCTCGGCAACGGCCTGAGCTCCCTCAGCCTGGTCATGGCCCAGGCCTTTGGCTGGCGGTCCGCTTCCCTCGTCATCGGCTTCGTGTCCGTCCTCGCGTCCTTGCTCCTCGCGATCTTCGTGGACGAGCCGACCTCGGGCGGCCTGGGCCCCGTCGCCAACGCAGACGAGGCGTCCCAGCAGGCCGCGCGAAGACCGCTCCTCGGGGGTGGCGCCACCCCCGACAGTGACCTTAATGTCGATTGCCAACACGAGGAGGCGCGAGATGGAAATGACGTCGGTGGTGGCGGCGAGGATGAAGAGGGACTCCACGCGCTCCCCGCGCCCCCGCCGCTCCCGTCGACCTCCGAAGCAAAGCCGTCTCTCTCCATTCGCGCGACCTTGCGCATCATCGTCGGCGACCGACCCACGCTCTTCCTATTTATCGCGGCCCCTCTCCGCTTTCTGGGGGGATTTGCCACTGGCGCCTTTTTGCCACTGTACTTCAACCGTCGCTTCCCGAGCTACAGCAGCCAGTACAGCACACTCAACGCCATCATGCTCAGCGTCGCGGGTGCCTCGAGCGCGTACCTGGGAGGTCTCATCTCGGACCGCTGGCGTCGAACGGACGCCCGCGGTGCGGCGTGGGTACCGGCCATCGCGGGCGCCTGCGGGTATCTGCCCTTCCTCGGCGTCCTCTTTGCTGAGAACTTCTACGTGGCCATGTTCAGCCTCATGCTCGAGTACTTGGTTGCCGAGGGCTGGTTCGGCCCCGCCATTTCCATCTTGCAGAGCCGTCTTCCGTCCACGGTCCGCGGCACCTCCATTTCTATTTATATGTTCGTCGCCGGTCTCGTCGGCAGCCTTGCGCCGTCTGCGCTCGGCCAGCTCGATGACGGCGTCTCCTGGACTCGGCTGCGCTTCTACCTCGCCCTCGTCGTCGGCATCTCGTATCTCGGCAGTGCAATCGCTTTCGTGGGCGTCGCCTGCGTCCTTCACGACCCTTCGCCCAATCAGGAGCGGGGCTGAGCCGAAGGCACTATGTCCTTACAAATCAAACGATTCGCAAATCGGGGCGAGGCATGCTCGGATCGCAAGAGGCTGCTCGCTCAAGGCAGACGATTTAGCGTACTCTGGTACGGGCTCGAACTCTCGATCCAGGCAAGAAATTAATGCACAAACTTCTCTTCTCCGCAACCTTCTTGATCGCTCGATGATGAGCATGCAGTGCACCAGCAGTGCAGATGATGAGCATGCAGTGTAGTGCAGTGCAGCTGTGTGCAGTCCTTGATGAACCCGCCGTACTCCTCGCTCACCAGCAGGATCCGGGCTGGGACGCATTGCCCGTGTCCCTGTTCCGATCTTCTGCGTTCTGTTCCTCTTTTGGGGGGGTAACAAAGGGATCATGGGGAACGCGGGGACCTGGCCCGTCGAGTCTTGTGATGAATGGGTGGCTCGCCCCGTCGGCCCCTGCCAGAGCCCAGGGGCCACCCAACTGGTGCCCAGTCAATCAATCAATCAATCAGCCCTCGGCTTGTTGGCTGGCCAGGAGCTTCTTGGAGGAGATCGACATCTCGAACAGGCTCGAGAGGAGAAAATAAATGAGTGGCCAGCCGCGGAGGACAGTGGCGGCCTGTCCCGTGAGCCCATTGAATGATAGACGTGATTTGAAAACAACTTTGACTTTAACAGCAGCAGACAGACCCGTATCATTCGTCGCGTCGCGTGGCCGCGGCCGCGCGCCGATGGGCGCCGTGCTGCCGCCCGCCGCGCGGCGCGAGCGCGCGGCGCAGTTCTGGGCGCACGCGGTCAGCGGCAGCGGCGCGCCCGCCGTCTGCGAGGTCCTCCCCGCGCGGGCGGCATCGGAGGGCGGCGCCGGGATGAC
Source organism: Aurantiochytrium sp. T66 (assembly GCA_001462505.1). NCBI lineage: Eukaryota > Bigyra > Thraustochytrida > Thraustochytriidae > Aurantiochytrium > Aurantiochytrium sp. T66. The sequence continues at coordinate 466,062 of KQ758891.1, read as the reverse complement.
GATGCGCGTCGACAGGCTGCTGGCCGTGACCGCGCGCCAGGAGCGCGTGCTCCTGGCGGAGGCGGGTGTCGTGGACGTAGAGAGCGTCGCCAGGATCCGCGTCCACATGGACAAGGACGCGATGCTGGACCTCATCGCCGCCAACGCCTCCGAAGTGAAATGATGGAGGTACGTGGCGAGCGAGAACGAAGGACGAGAGCGAGGGGGGGGGGGGGGCTTGAAACGGCGCGCAAGGCGTGCGTGGAGAAGCAGCGGGCGAGATGAAGACACAATTTTAACCTTCTTTCCCCGGTATGATCGGCACTGATTTGAACCAAGAAGGCCAGACGGCTTCTTTAGCCAGGGCCGTCGCTCGGCATCTGATCGTTCTCGTGCTTCTCCCGCCGCCTTGCGCCTCGCAAAGCGCAAGTGCTCGAATCATAAGGATGAGCATTCCACTAACGAGGTGATGTGCTCGATCATGTACAGGCAGTTGTTAGGCGCTTACGCCACAAGCGAAGGCCGCTCTGAAGGATGAACGATGCAGCGGTATGTTTCCGTCCAGAGAAGTGCGTGCAAGGGAGAGCCCGAGAGGGAAGAGCGCGGACAACGTCCGTTTGCGAGGGTCGAGCAGCTGGAGATGACGATACGAACACCGTTAGGAAGAGCCGTATGAAAGTATCACGTGTTTAGAAACCGGTTTCTGCTTCGGATCCCTGCAAGCTCGCCGTCGGCCAACGTCTCCCCTCGCGATGCATGCCGCGCGGGCCTCTCAGAGAGCGAGAGAAATCAAGAGGCAAGGATGGTGTCGGTCGTCGTGCGCGTGCAGTGCAACGCAATGCAGGTATCCCCCTCATGCTGCCCAGTGATCGTCGATGAATGGGTAATTTACGCCTGATGAAGAGTGATGCACAACATGCACATCCGAGAGGGCATGTGGGTTTTTCTGTATCAGCGCCGCGCGACGCGAAGACCGACCCACGTCTTCTGTGAGCAAATTGGATCAAAACACTGACGTTCCCGTTCTTCGATGACGTGACGCCCAATAGCACGTTGCATGCTTCGCGTACAGGGAAAAGGGGGGGCTGATCACAGCCCAGCTCTCGCACGCCTCTTGCCCATCCACGGCGCTTCAAGTGACGAGAAAGCAACGGGCGGACTGAATCCATTTGATGTCAGACGTTGTTGTGTACATTTTATTTCTGATGAACAATGCTGGCTGGAGAAATGGGCGAGCGTACGGAGCAGCAAGCTGACCAGCACCAAGATCCCTCCCGCCAAGTCTTTCTTTGTAATTATAGACTCGATTGTAAGATACTCTGATGATTGAAGCTGATTGCCACGGTCGATTGACGCGGCTTTCCTCCTCGGCCAAAGTCGCTGGTAACGTCAAACATGTTTTGGTGGCGCTTGTACTACGTGCGTACTGGTACCCGAGTACGATTCCGTGCGTGGAGGCCATAGCTATGTTCAAGGGTTCGTCTGGCGCAAGCTCAACATTGCGTCCATCACCGTCTTCCCGCGTCCGCGCCAAAAGTGGCGTCCATGGGGCGGTTCGCCGTGGAGCGCTCCATAATCCCGCGCGAGCCCATGGCCAGCCGGGCGGGCGCGTTGGGATCGGCAGACGGGCCCGAGGCGTCGGCGCCAAAGGTGAGGTTGCGCGAGCGGTCGAGGTTAAGGCGCTGCATGATGCCGCGCGAGCCGTTGTTCATGCGCGAGGTCTCGGCCGGGTTCGCGGACGCGCCCGACTTCTCCGCCCCAAAGGTGATGTTGCCCGAAGTGTCGAGCGCGGAGCGGTCCATGATGCCGGCCGACCCCATATTGAGCCTGGAAACGCCCGAAGAGCGCGACTTCGACAGGCTCCAGCGCTTGACGAGGCTTTTGCGTGCCTCCTTCGGGGCGATGCTCGGGCCCGTGAACCCGTTGCGGTCGGCGGCGCGGCTGAAAGCGACAATGCCACGCGTCACGTTCACAATGGACACGCGGTCGTAGAGGTCTGGAACCGTAAAGAGGTCCGCCTCGTGCATGCCGAGCTCCGACCGGCAGGCGCGAAGATAGTTCGAGATGTTCTCCATCATCTTGAACGGCATCCTGCTCTCGTTGATCTTGCGCACGGCGCCCGGCTTGACGTGGTTGATCATCAGGCACAAGAGCACGCCGTCCTTGAGCGACTCGAGCATGTCGTCGCTCTCGAACGACCTGCCCGAAAGCTGCTCCACATACTCGCGGACCTTGCGCTCCAGCTCGGGCTCCCGCTTGGCCGCCTCCTGGTCCGCGAGCTCCTTGTCGAGGCCGAATTTGGCGGTACTACGGAACTCCGCCATCTTGTCTTCGTGGGCCGCCGGGTCGATGCCTCGCGTGCTGACCTCCCTGGGCGTCTCGACTGCCTCCTGCGCTCGGTCTGCTGGCCTGGCTTGCTGTTGCGGGATTGCCGGAGGCGAGAAGGCGCACGCCGCTCTTCGCACCGCACTGCAGATTGGCCCAGGGAAGGTATCGTCGACGTCTAGCACGGCTAGAAGTAGTGCAGACTCTAGCTCATTGCAGGCTTGCAGGTGTGCGGCCGTCCCTCGTGTCCCGGCATTCGCTGCAGCCAAACGAGTGGAGGACGGAAGTTGTCGCAGAGTGTCCCGCATCCTCCAAGCGAGCTGTCCAAGCCCTCGAGCCTTCGTAGAAGTACGTACCACGTACAACTGGACGTGACAAGACCCCTCCCGAAAGCCTGCCCTGATGCCCAAGTCTCCAACCGGATGCATCCCACTACGTACGTACGTACGTACGTACGTACCGGCACGCCGCAAGAGGACACGGCGGGCCTAGCTTTTCAGGCGTCGTGGCTTTTCTTCTGCAGATAGTAGCCAAGGGCGGGCGCGTGCACGTGCTGCACGTCGTCACCTTATCACCTCTCCGGTACGTAGTACCTGGCAGAAGACTCCAGCCATGGAGCGCCTAACCGCAAACTCGAGGCGCTCGCGCGAGGGGCTCAGAACTCGGGCGGGCTTGGGCGACGTCGCTTGGGCTGGGTCTGGCCTGGTACGTGCGTACCCGGTACGTCGGGTGGCCGTGGGGTACGTAGTACCAGCGGCAGGGCACGGCAGGGCGACCATTTGCAGTTACGGCGCCAAGGGCCAGATGCAGCGCCGCAACGGGCGGACGAACCTTCTGATGAAGCTCTCAGGGAGCCCGGCGGGGTCCCACGCCGGCCGCGACGCTGGCCGTGCTCGCAGGACGCACCGAAGGCGGCCAAACGAAAGTGGGACAAGGCCTCCTGGGACACCTTCTCGTCCATTTTTTTCCTGGCACTGTCCCTGACGATTTCGCCCAGCTCCGGCGGCGAGATCATTCTCGCGCACGTAGTCGACGGACGCACGCACGCGCACACGCGCGCATGCACGCAAGATCTCCCTCGCACGGGGTTCTTGGGGCTGCACGGGCCTGCGAGCCCGGGCGCGGTATTGGTCAGCCATGGCAGCAAGACCTACGTGACAATGAGACCTGGGTCGCGTGCGCAGTGCGCAAGATCTCAAGAGAGATTGTCGCGGACGCCAGCCAGGCCAGGCCGGCTCTGTCCGCGTCGGAGAAGTTCTTCGGGCGCGTGCAGTGCACGATGGACTCATCCCTTTATTAATACCAGCTCCGAGGCTGCAGCCCTGGAGCAAATTGAGCAAGGTCTTAACGGGCATGCCGGGAGCCACTTGCCGGCGGCACGGCGGACGCCGGCGAGCACGCGATGCCTCGCGGGATCTCAGCCCTCGGGACGGAGCCTGAGTTCGTTCGTTCGTTTCGTTCGTTCGTGTCCATCTCGTAGACGGCATGGCGAGGGGGGTACGCTGCGCGTGTGGCGGCCATCGCGCTCCTCTAACAAGAGCTTTTCGCACAGGACTCGGGGTATCCTCCTTGTATGGTGCCCCTTCGCGCGGCGAATCCTAGCATTGGCCAGCCGCACAGACTCGCTGCCTACCCCCGGCTGCGGCCGCGCGCTTCTGAAGCCTGACTCCGAATACGCTTGCCGCGCGGGGCCCGCGGCCGTCGGAGCGCAGCCGCGGCCGCAGCCGGCCCGCACCTGGGCCCGCGCGGCGGCGCGGCCGGGGCCGCCAGAGATGCGGGCGATGCCGCGGACGCTGGGAATGACGGTGACGATGAAGATGACGCGGCCACGCGCGGTCGCGCAGACGCCGGCGCGGCGCGCGTGGCGCGGGCTCCACCAGCAGACGGCGCAGCAGCAGCAGCAGCAGCAGGCCAGGAAGGGCCCCGGGCCCGTGCCGACGGAGACCCTGCTGTTCAGGGTCGCCAACCCGGAGCTGCTCGTCGACCCGAATCGGCGCGGCTCGTGGGTGCTCGTGGGCCTCGTCTGGGTCATCGGCGGCGGGTACTACTACTACCTGCGCCAGCAAGAGGTCAAGGAGGACGAGGAGGTCGACGCAGCGTATATCGGCCCGCGGAAACGAAATGGATCCTACTAGATCTCGAAGTTTTTTGGGGCGGAACGGGTCATCTTCGGCAGTGAGGACTAGAAAGTCTCTGCGCCAGCGCAAGACCAAGTAGAACGCCGGCATCGTCGTCCTCGCCCCCGCGAGGGCATGCGGCATGAGTCAGCTTGACGCCTGGTCGTCGGTCGCGAGAGCTATGTCGAATAGAAGCGTCGACGGAACGCAAATTCATTTCCTCCTCCTTAGGTCGGCTCATCTACATCACGACCAGCTTGGCGTCCTTTCGTTTCCGTTTACGAGTTTGGTCGCTCGCCTTGACCTCGACATCAGTATGCAGGTCCCACTCCTCATTGTCGGCGTCCGCAGTCCGCTTCACGGCGCACGACTTGACGAGGACACAGCGCTGCGCTGATACGTCAACCTCCTGTGCCTGGCCCTCGGGTACAAGCACCCAGCGTGGTCGCCCGCGGTGCTTGGCATACTTGGGCTCCGGATCCGTAAAGACCCCAGACTGCTGCATGGGCGCCAACCGAGCCCAAAACAGATCCGGAATGTACGTGAGCACAAAGTAGTAGTCGTCCGGCTGGCTGAGCCGCTCGTGCGTCTTGCAGTGCGCCACCACCTCGGCGTGGCCCTTCTCCCCGTCGAGGTGGCTCAAAAAGTGTTCGCGGGCCTTGCTGCACTCCTTTGGCTCGAGGCGCACGACCTGGTTCACGAGCAGGCGTTGCTGCTTGGCGGGAATGAGCGGATTCAAGGCCACCGCCACGGAGGACCTGACCCCGTTCGATGCCGGGGCCTTGACCGCCCCGGTCTCGCTCTTCACCTTCACCACCCCAGTCTTCGACTCCTCATAACGCTGCAGCTCACGCTCGTACAGGCGCATCGCCTCGTTGTACTTGCGCCGGTCCTCCTCGGCTTGACGTACGTACGGCGCGCGCTGAGCATCGTTCAGGGCCCGCCACTCCTCGCCCATGAGACGCGCAATGCTCTGAAAGTCCGCGTCCGGGAACTTGCGTTTGACCCTCTCCCGTTCAAAGTGGTTGTACTGCATGTACGCCGTCATGGGTCTCCGCGGCCGAACCGGGGCCTTGACCTCGGGCGCCGGCTCGCGCAGAGGCCGAGCCAGACTCGCCCGCATCAGCCTTCCCACGTATGGCGAACCCGAGAGGTACACCTTGGCCTTGGACTCGCCCCCGCTAAAGAGCTTCATTTTCGGCCCGCTCCGCGTCCGCATCGAGGCCGAGTCGGTCTTGCTCTCGCTATTGCTGCTTAGACTGCGGATTTTGCGCGCCGACGCACGTGCCGTCGCACGTGCGGGACGCGAGGGCGTCGTCAACTGGGACGCCGCGGCCGGCGCTCCATTGGTCGGCGTGTCCCCGCCCGCGGCCTCCGCTTCTTCGTCTCCTTTGTGGTCCTCCGCCTCCTTAGCCTTCACGTCTCCGACAGCGACTGCCCCGGCAGCGGCCCCTGCGGCGGCGCCCGCGGCTGCAGCTACTTCTGGGGTCACCGAACTTGTGGCAATGGAGGAGAAAGTGGACGAAGATGAGGGAGCCACAGCCACCGCGCTTGCTACTGCGGCTGCAACAATCGTGGAGGCACTTGGTCCGGCGTTCTGGCCGAGATTCCCTTCCTCGCCGGCGGCGGCATCCTCGTCTTCGCCATCGTCTGCGGACATTTCGGATGCCGCGTCGGGAGAAGGAGGGGCGCCCGGTTTACGAGCGACAAACGGCCCGCCACTCGAGCCGTCCACCTGGGACGCGGCCAGGGCTTCGCTGTACACCCTCACTTTGATGCGGGTGTCAATGCCCCATCTCTTTTCCTCCACATCTGCCACTTTCGGAATGGGTCCCAAACCTGCTTTGCTATTCATCTCGGCCGGGTCCACGTCGGGCAGCGCCAGCTTGGAGCTCTCTAGAGGTGGCCTTTTCAGCCCCTCGTCATCTCCTGCCTTGCCTTGCGGGATGGGCGCCGCCTTGTCCGCGGCCTCCTCCATGGCCACGTCGCCATCGCCGTCCTTGACTAGTTTCGCAGGCTCAGCCTTGGCCGTATCGCCTGCTGCTGGGCCCTGGAATTCCTTTACCGTGGGCTGCGGCAGTCCGCCAGCCGGGCCCGTGCCGTTCTCGCGCGCATGATGTCTCGCGGTCACCAAGCCTGAAGCAGCGGGAGCGGCAGGCGCGGATACTGAATGCAGCGGCCCGGCGGCCTCGGCCTGAGGGCCGGACGAGCCGTAGGCCCACTGCGGAGGGATGGTGTTGGTGCCGCCAGAGCGCTTCTGCGCAAGCTTGGCAATGGCGCTCGGCGGGGCGCTCGGCTTGCGCTTGACCAGAGGCCGCACCATCATGTACGACGCGACGGACATGTCTACCGGGTCGTCCGAAAAACTCCAGTGCCGGTACGTCATGACCTCGGTGAGGTTCTCCAGATTGGCGTCGTCGTGACCCCAGCCCCAGTCCTGCTGCATTTCCTCAATGTCTGGTCGCTCTGGGCCCATGGGCTTGCACCGCCGCGGCAGGCGGAGGAGTGTGCCCTCGATAAGCGGGACAGTAATGTTCAGGCTTGGAAAGGTGCGCGCGTTGATCTGGATCAGCTTGCGGACGTCGAGACCGAGCTTGTTGGCGATCATGCGCGGGGACTCGTTGTCGAGCGCCTGGTACCAGAGCCCGTTAGAGCTCTGCTTGCCAAGCGTAGAGTCGTTTTTCACGAGCTCGTGCGTCGCCGCCGACTTGGCCGGCTTCACCTGCGGCGGATGGTGCTCGATCGGGTTCACAAAGCTGGGGAATCGCGGTATGCGCATCATCGTGCCATCGATGAGCTTGGACGTGTCGCGCAGGGCGCCATAGAGCCGCCTGTTCATGAACACGAGGTCACTAGGCTGCACGCCGAACTTGAGCGCCAGATCACGACACGTGGGCGTCTCGCTCGACTGGACCTTGTGCCACACGAAGCGACTGCAGGCGCCTCGAATCTCGGGGACTGCAAGGTCCGGAGAGCTGGGCTTGGCGTCCCGCAAATGGTCACTTGATCCGACGCCAGAATCGCTCAGGAGCGTCTCTTTGAGCGCGGAGGGCGGCGGCGTCGAGGGCACTCGTGGTAGAGACACGCGGCGGGGCAGAATGCGCCGCTTACTTGGGGTTTCGTCGCGCGTGGTTTCCCCGGCTCTGTTGTTGCTGTTGTCCACGTCCTCGCTGCCCCGGTCGGCCGCGTTGGCGGGGTCGCGCCGTTTCGGTCGTGGCTTGAGCGTGTGCACCGTGACGCCGTTGCTAACCGCGCCGCTCTCATGGGTGCCGTTGCTCCCGTGACCCTCTGACGATACCGACGTGGCCGCCGGCGGCGGCTGCGAGACCGGGTCCAGGCCGGGAAATGAGGGCCGCGGGTGGTGCTCCACCGTCCGCGTCGGCGAGCGCATGGGGACGGGGACCGGAATTTGCGAGGAGTTCGACTTGGAGTTGGACCGCTGCTCTGGTTTTTGGAAGTAGCGGGCGATGGCGCCTACGCGCACGAAGCCCTGCGACTCATAAAATGGCACCGAGTTCTCCGTGGCCTGGAGCACCACGTAGTGGTATGGGGAGTCGGTGCTTTCGAGCTCGTCCAGCACGAGCTTGACGAGCGCGCCACCGCACCCGAGACCGCCCAGTAGCGAAAGCTCAGCCACGTGCGGCCAGATGACGCCCTCGCCATCCGGATCGCCGTCGCGGATCTCCGCATTGAGCGCAGCGGCCAGCTCCCCCGTCCCGTCCACCCAGCGGTCCATCCACCACTGCGTGGCCGGGTCGCTGGGGTCGGTGCTGTGCATGCCCATGCTATGCATGGCCTCCATGCCGTTGCCGTTCGCGTCGAACATTAGCAAGCCGGCCTCGTCGCTCATCGAGTCCCAGCGGAACCACCGCTGCCAGCTCGTGAACGTGGAGATCGTCACGAATCCTTGCATCCAGCCCTCCTTGAGCGTGCGCACCACGTAGCCGGTGAGCGGGTCGTCCAGGTCGAGCCTGTCGGCCATGTACTCGATCGACAGCGGCTTGCCCGTGTGGATGGGCACCAGCTCGTACGGGATGTCCTTGTCATCGCCCTCGTCCTCGTCCTTGTCGTCGCCCCCGTCTCCATCAGGGTTTCCGCCGGCGGCGATCCTGTTGGCGATCTTATCTGCTTGCGCCTGTGCCTTCTTCATCCTCCTCTCCTCCTTGAGCTTGGCGATCTGCACCTTGCAGCGGTGCTCGAAGCGGAGCGCGGCCTCGTTGCAGACCTGCAGGAGCTCCCCGAGCATCTTGAGCCATAGCGACCTGTCCGTAATGCGCACGAAGCACGAGCCCTCAAGGTCGCGCTTGCACCTCGGGACGTCCTCGAGC
>KQ758891.1:446685-457303 GCA_001462505.1 Aurantiochytrium sp. T66 | reverse complement strand
CCGCGGCGAAATTGAGCCAGGCGCGGCTTCGAACGAGCGGAAATCGCGAGACCATTTAGGGAATCCAGAGTAGAGTTTCGCGCGTGAGGCTCGCGACTCGCGGGACAGAGCCGCGACGCCCGCGGCCTGGACTGAACCGCGGCGCGCCCGCGCGGCCTCCCGCTCGCGCCGGCAAGCCCGGGGCCCCCAGGGGCGAGCCCAGCTCGCTAGCGAGCTAGCGCTCAGGCAAGTGCAGGCACTCGACGAGGTGAAGTATGGAGCAACAGCAGCAGCACGCAGAAACCGTGACGGCGCCGTCGCCCGCGCGGTCCGAGGCGAGGCGGCGACGCGTGGAAAAGCTCAAGGGGTACGGCGACGATGACGAGGGCGTTTACACGCCCAACGGCATGAACACGCCGTACAGCACGTCGATGGGTTCGGTGTCGAGCTACTCGTCGTCCGGCGACTACGCCATGTCCGAGGCTGAGGGCTCGGAGGCCGGCATGGACCCCGCGGAGGGCATGCCGCCCCCGCCCAGGCGGTCCGGGTCGAACCGGCGCGACAAGTCGGCGCGCCGACAGCTGACGCAAGAGGAGCGCGAGTACTTTCTGCGCCTGGAAAAAGAGTGGCGCGAGGAGGACGCCTGGGCAGAGCAGCCCGGGTCCTGGTACTCGATGCTCGCGTGGATGCCCGTGCTCATCTCGCTCCGCGTGTTCAACGTGCTACTCTCCATCTTGTTCTGGCCGGCGTCCTTTGCGGCGCGCGTCTTTTTTGGCAAGAAAATCCACACGGTCAGCTTCTGGGACGTGCCGCTGGCGCGCCGCAAGCAGACGGCCGTGGTGCTCCTCTTTGTCCTGCTGCTGCCCATGACCGCCGTGGTGTACACGTGGACCCTTATCCTGCTCCTTTTCCCCCTCACCACGCTGCCGACGCTGTGCTACCTCATCTACATCTACTTTGACAAGAGTCCGGAGAACGGGTCGCGCCGGCCCTTTCTGCGCTACTGGAAGATGTGGCGCCACTTTGCGAACTACTTCCCGCTGCGGCTCATTCGCACGACGCCGCTCGACTCGCGCAGGAAGTACGTCTTTTGCTACCACCCGCACGGCATCATTTCGCTCGGTGCCTTCGGAAACTTTGCTACGGACTCGACCGGATTCTCTCGCAAGTTCCCCAGCATCGACTTGCGCGTGCTGACGCTGGCGCTCAACTTTTACTGCCCGATCTTGCGCGAGTTTCTCCTGTACCTCGGTCTCTGCAGCGCGGCCAAGAAATCCTGCAACCAGATTCTGGAGCGCGGGCCCGGGTCGGCCATCATGCTCGTCGTAGGTGGCGCCGCCGAGTCCCTCGACTCGCAGCCGGGCACCTACCGTCTGACGCTCGGACGCAAAGGCTTTGTGCGCGTCGCGCTGGACAATGGCGCCGACCTCGTCCCGGTGCTCGCCTTTGGCGAAAACGATGTCTTCGACACTGTCTACCTGCCACCGAACTCGTGGGCGCGCAACGTGCAGGAGTTCGTGCGCAAAAAGCTCGGCTTTGCCACTCCCATCTTTAGCGGCCGAGGCATCTTCCAGTACAACATGGGACTCATGCCGCACCGCCGCCCCATTATTGTCGTCGTCGGAAAGCCCATCAAGATCCCGAAAATCCCCCCCGAGCTCAAGGGCCGCGCGCTCTCCACCACGGCCGAGGGCGTCGCCCTCGTCGACAAATACCACGAAAAGTACGTCAAAGCGCTCCGCGAGCTCTGGAACCTCTACAAGGAACGCTGGGCCGTGCACCGCCAGGGCTCGCTGCTCATCCAAAAGTAAGAAAGCGTCTCGCCGGGACACGGACTTGTCGTGGTTCTTTTACCCTAATCTTTCTACCCTGCATGCCTGCGATTCTGCCAATACCGAGCCTGCTCGTGAGTTTGCTCGTACGAATGAAGCCCTGCAGAATGAATCGCGACGAGATGTCTGGCCAATGCGAGTAAAACATACATAAGCATAGTTGATCGATCGTACATTCGCGCATTCCTAAGTCCAATAACTTCCCGCAAAGCGAAGCGCCCGGGTGTGAGCTTGTCTAAGGAGCGAGTGTGCCCAGGGACTCCCGCACTCTGCACATCAATCATCAGGCAAACAAATCAGATGGGCTCGTCGGATACGTAAAATGTGTCAAGCATCGATGGCTCGTGCGCCGAAATGGCGTGTGCGCCGGCGCGTATACTACTTCTTGTCCCGGCGGGCGGTGGGCAGTGCGACTTCGCGGACGGGCTCCAGGCGCAGGCGGATGTTGTTGTTTTCTATGCTTTCTCGAAGCTAGCTTGAGGCCTCCTCAGCGGCGTCGGCCTCGGCCTCAGCCGCCTCGGCGGCCTCCTTAAGCGCGGCCGCAGCATCGAGGTCGTGGACGTACTCGGGCAATCTGAAAATGTGTAGCGTGTTGCGACCGCCCGACTTGCGCTCCCAGCGGCCGAGTCGGTGCTCCTGTCCGCAACCCGCGAGGAGAACGCGGCCCGAGGCGCCAAAGGCTAATGCGTTAACGTACCCCGGCACCGGCAGGCTCATGAGCGAGGGCGCACGGATCTGGCGCACGGTCGTATCTACGTTCCAAAGCTTTACAAAGCCGTCCGAAGCGCCCGAGGCCGCCACGTCTGCGTTAGGCATGGCGGCCACCGAGCAGATCCACGAGCCAGCGTGCGCGCGACGCACAATGGAGCTCGGCTTCTTCTTGGCCGTGCTCCAGAGCGCCAGGGTGCCTTCCTGGGACCCGCTCACAAAGTGCGTCTCGTCGGCCATTGCAATCGTGTCAATCGAGGACTTATGCACGCCTTGCAGGACGAGTTGCGACTCCTCGGGGAACTTCCAGAACCGCACGGAGCGGTCCATGGAGCACGTCACGGCGCGCTCTCGGTAAAGGCAGTCAATGTCCACGATGGGAGCCTGATGGCCGAACAGAGACTCAATATACGCCATCTCGTCCACGTTCCACGCGCGGACGCTCCGGTCAAACGAAGAGGAGTACAGCATGTGCTTGCCCTTGAGAAAGCTGAGGCCCGAAACCGTGTCGCGATGGCCTGAGAAGCTGTCGATGAGTGTGTTCGAGCGTGCATCCCAAATGTGAATTACCTTGTCCTTGCCGCCGCTCGCTAGGTAGCGCCCGTCGGTGCTCACCGCGAGCGCTAGGATCTCGTCATGGTGGCCCTTGATGCTCGACGCCGGGTTCTGCTTGGTGGCTGGTCTTCCGGGGAAGCGCGCCACCTTTTTGCCCGTCTCGACATCCCAGCGCACAATCGAGCAGTCCTTGGAGCCGGTGTAGGCCACGTCCTCGGCACCGGTGAGCGTGACGCAGGTCACGGACAGCCGGTGCGTCCGGGCGCACTTTTGGTAGGTGATGTCGTCTCGTTTAAGGGCGGCGGCCACGGGGCGGCGCAGGCGGCCCTCGGCGCGAAGCAGGTTATTGTGCAGTTTCTGCGTCACTGGGTCGAGACCGCTGCCGTTATTCTCCGTATCGTCGTCGTCTTCGTCTGAAGCGCCGCTCTCGTCGCCGTATGCGGCCTCGCCGGCCCGCTCCCTCGAGGCGTTGACCTTTTGCAGAATCTCTTTGGCCACGCGCAGCCGTTTCTCTGCCGGGGTTTCTGCCTGCGCCTGCGCGCGCTCGAGCGCCGCATCATTTCCGTTGCGCGACACGTCTTCTACATCCGAGTCATCCTCGTCGTTGCTGTCGAGCTCCCAGTCGACCTTGAGTTTCGCCTCGCGGCGTGGGCGCTTCGCCCCACCCGCCTGTGAGCACAATGAAAGAATCCATGGATATGTCAGTCTGCGCTGTTCCTCCTCTCGAAAAGTTCTTCCGCCATCCGAGGACGTGGGGTGCATCTGCATGCCTCAGCTGGCGATCAAGCCTAGGTTTCGACAGTCTCACTTTCCCTAGGGGAATCGGAAACGAGGAATTCCATTTTAGAGTCTAAACTGCAAACATCTTCACCGGCATGCACTTGATGTCCCCTTCGTCCAAGGTCCGTCCAAGATCCTCCTCGCCCGGGGCCAGGCCAAGTGTCACATCATGCGCAGGACCTTGTCGACCTCCACGACGGTATCGTGCGCCACATCTTTCGAGCTGGCTAAACTCCGAATGAGCGGCGCATTCCTCGCCAAGAGACTTTCGCTGTCCCTGCAATCCGTCCCTTCCACTCCCTCTCCGCTCGCGTCGTCCTTCTTCGTGGCCTTGACCTTGGTCTCGGCGTCGAGACCCTCCATGGGACCCATCTCATCTCGTCCCCTCTCCTCTCCTCGAGCTCTCGAGGAGAAGCGTCCGCGTCGCGGGACATCTCGTCCAACGTACTGGCGTCCGCGTCTCGCGTGCGTGCTTCATGGCGCGCGCGCGATGATGCTCGGGCCGAGTCGTCCGAAGCTGGTCTGGTCTCGCCTCGACATGGTTGGTTGGCCGTCGAGGTGGGCCGCGCCGCCCACTGTGAGCGGCCTCCCTGCACAGTGCAGAATGGCCGCCCCGCAAGTGGGCTATCCGGCGCCGCACAGTGGGCGCCAAAGTCCCGTTGTCGCGCAATTTACCGGACCGCGTGTCATCGGCGCCCGCGACCACCCGCTCGGCCGACGGCCCCGCCGACCCAGACCCGCTCCGCCGCCCCCGCGCTCGCGCCCGCGCCCGCGCCCCCCCACGCCCCGCGCCCCGCGCCCCGCGCCCCCGCCCCGTGCCCCGCCACCTGTGCGCGGTCGGGCTGGAGGAGTAGGAGGAGGAGGAGGAGGGGTTCGAGGAGCGCGTCTACGCGCACAGCGACGCGGAGAGCGGCGCGGAGAAGATGCCGGGCGTGAAGGGCATGGACACCCTGAACCAGAGATGGGCGAACGACAAGAGCAAGTTCGGGTACAAAATGCTGGTCAAGATGGGGTGGTCTGACGGCAAGGGCGCCGGCAAGAACGAGGACGGCCGCGCCTCGCACGTCAAGGTCGACAAGCGGCCCGAGACGCTGGGCCTCGGAACCTCCGAGGACGGCGTCGGCAACGCGGCCTTCCAGGGACAGATTAGCAACTTCAACGACGTACTCCGGAGCCTGAACCAGGCGCACGGCGCCGACGCCAAACAGCGCAAGGAGGAGCGCCGCAAAATGCGCAAGAAACTGAAAAACGCAAAAGCAGGCGACTCCGAGCAGGTCTCCACAGAGGCCACCGTGGTTGTGCGCACCGAGAAGCTCGCGGATGGTAGCGAGGTCCGCGACATTGGCGTCGTCTCCATCGAGACCGAGGAGTCGGGCGCGGTCGAGATCGCCAAGAAGAAGGAAAAGAAGGCCGCCAAGGAGGGCAAGAAGAACAAGAAGTCGTCCAAGAAGTCCAAGAAGGCCTCCAAGAAACGCGCGCGCGACGAGGACAGCGACTCCGAAGACGATGATAAAGACACGGACAAGGCCGCGGATGCCGAGGACGACGAAGGGGAGTCCAAGCCTCGCAAGAAGCTGGCCAAGGCTGACGCCGCCGTAGCGCGCAAGGTCGCCATCCGGCTCGTCCGCGCCAAGGACGTTTCTTCGTATTCGCGCGGCGACCTGAACGCTATCTTCGGCATCGCCTCATGATGTCGTTTCATTGCAGCCCGATATGTTCAGAAGACTCGAAGGCTTCCGTCCGATGCGATGCGGCGTATGCCGAGCCAGCTTGATAGCTATTGTGTTGCTTTCCCTCTCTCTCGGCGTCTGTCCGAGTCGTTGATGAAAGCCCAAAAATTATGTACAGATTCCATTTTTCCATTTCTGAACGTGGTTCTGAGAAAATTATTCGACCTTGGGCTCAGAGATTGGTGGCGCGCAAACTTGAGGTACGCGCGCGCCCGAAGCGAGAAAGCACGTCGCAGTAGAAGCTAAAGTCAGTCGTGACTCGGCGCATGGTCGCTGCATCGAGCTGACCGCGCTCCATGCCAGACGCATACAGCTCGCGGACGCTGCCATTGCGCAACACGGGGTCCAAGATGTCCTGGCGAAAGAGCTCGGGGCAGTTGCAAATGCTCACCGTGCGAAGCCGCGAGCACGAGGCCAGCGCATCGAGGTCGCGGAGACCGCCGCAGTGCGCGAGCCAAAGGCTGTGCAGGCGGTCCTTGCCCCGTAGCGCCTCGATGGACGGCACGAGGCCACAGTGGCTCAGGTACACGATCTCCAGGTTCGCGCAGAGCACGAAGGGTTCAATGTTGCGCAGCGCGATGCAGCGCACGAGAATGCATTTTGCGAGTCGCGCGCACATGGCCAGGGCCTCGATGTTCTGCAGCTGGATGGCGCCAGTCAGGTCGATCGTCTCGAGCAGGCGGCAACCGCGAATGCCCTCGAGGTCGCGAAGGTGCACGCACTGGCGCAAGACGAGGTTGGTGAGCTTCGGGCAGTGATCCCCAAGAGTGTCAATGCTCCACAGGCTATTGGCCTCGAAAATCTGCAGGCTGCGTAGGTGCTCACAATTCTCCAAAAAACCGAGCGTGCCGTGACAGGCCGCGTTGCCGAGCTGGAGGTGCCGTAACGAGCGGCACGTTTTGATCGCGGTCAAAGAGCTCTCGCGACAGAATTCGGCCGTCAGCGCCAGGGATGTGAGATGCCGAAGCTGGCTGGCCACTGTGGCGAGCGGGCTCTGCAGCTCGCGGTCGAAACGGTGCAGCTTTGCCAGCGCGACGGGCGGCGTTGGCCATGAGGCCCGGAGCCTGAGCGCCGTGAGCCGCCAGAACGAGTCCCCCCGCGGAAAGCATTCCTGCACCCAGTTGACATCGCGCCAGATGCTGTCCTCCACCGGAAATCCTTCCAGCGCCGCGCGCCACGCCCAGCAAACGAGGCTGCACGCAAGGACCTCGCGGTGCGCGAACCTGAACCACCCGCCTTCGCACACGAGTCGTAGCGCAAGCAGGTTCTTGCCGGCAGGGATCGCGTCTGCAGCCTCGTGAATTTTGCGCCTCGAGAGGATCGTGGCGCCCGCGTCCTCTACGGGCAGGGCGTGCGCGAGATCTACTGCTCCGACATTGTGCATGCTTCTTGCGCTTTGGGGGCTCACCGAAGCAAAAGAGCTTCCGGAGCTCTGGTCAGCGGATCTTGGTCAGCAGATCCTGGTCGCGGGCAGGCAAGATCTAAGGCGCCGTGGTCCAGCCCGCAGACGTGGGTCCTGGTCGCGTAGTCGTGCTAGTACACGTGCGACGGGCTGGCGGCCTGCACGCTGAGGCTAAAGGCCGTCGCGCTCGTCAAGACTGAGCCCGTCCCGCGTCGACGACGAGGGGCGGGGCGAGGCTAGGCGAAGCGGAGGGGGGGCGGCCAGTGGGCGGGGCCAGCGGCCGCGCGCCCGCGAGCGGCCTGGCGCGAGGTCGGCGGCGCGTTGGTAGGGGCTAATGGCCTCTGCGAAGCCGTTTATGACGAGGAATTGTGCTTGGAGAATCCGGGCCAGTGGCTCCCCTCACCTTCTATGCTTTCTGCCCCGCAGCTGTGTCGATGTCATACTGGACCCACTTAGGTGGCAGTGTATAGTACTATAGTCATTACAATTCTATCAGCTCGAATGCGTCTGCGGGGTATTTGATGGCAGTGGCGAGTCAGTGTAACGCACACAAGTACAATTTGTGAGGACCAAGTGACAGTGTGAAAGGAGGGGGTGTGGGAATGAACAATGATTGTGTGTTATAGTAGTATTGGTCATCGAGAAGGGCGTCGATGAGCGTAGTATCAGGCACAGGAAGGGATGACGGCGGCGAGGAATGATATCTGGCAGCAATGCGGCCCTCGTCAGGGAAGCGACGTTCTGTCTTGGGTCCTTTCTTCGGTGATGATCGATCGACGCGACTCGTCGCACGACGTTGTGGCGGTCGACGAGCGAGCGTTCCGAAGATGTATGTTCTCGACTCTCGAGGGGGAGCAAACGTAAATTGAGCATACGGCGAAAGGAAGTCCGTCCGTGCAGTCGACAATTTACAATTCCAAGAGACTGACGATGGGCTCGATGTCGATGAGATCGACCAGAGGCGACTCGGCGAGGTAGAGCTTGACGGTGTCCATGTCGAGCTCATGCAGATCGTGCAGGTAGTCATCGATGCCGCCCTGGCTGACGTAGATGGACAGAATCATCGCCAGGGTCCCACTGATGTG
Source organism: Aurantiochytrium sp. T66 (assembly GCA_001462505.1). Lineage (NCBI taxonomy): Eukaryota > Bigyra > Thraustochytrida > Thraustochytriidae > Aurantiochytrium > Aurantiochytrium sp. T66. Next base: position 449,232 of record KQ758891.1, on the reverse strand, counting down.
CCACCACACGTGGTTCTCGCGCCAGTGCTCGGAGCGGACGGGGAATTGGCGGCACTGATTGAGGAATTTGAAGGGGCCCATGGCGGAAGCGACCTGAAGGGACAGCTTGAACCAGCTGGCGATGTGCGTGAGGTCGCTGGCGATGACCCAGCGCGTGGAGAACCACGTCAGGTAAAAGACCCCGAGGGTCGCCGTTAAGCGGTCGGTCACATCGAGGTAATAATGTCTGTAATACACGGCGTCCGAGAGCGTCGAGAAGAGCGTCACGATGACGAAGGTGTACGCGCCGAACCAGGCGCCGTACCTCCAGAGTACCGCTGCCACGAGAAGGAAGAGCAAGCACGAGATGCCCACCTTGAAGTCGAGCAGGATGCGCGGCTCGTGCACCTCTTCCCAGGCCTCTTTGCCCTCGATGCTCGACGGCCGCCGGAAGATGCTCAGATGCCTAAAGACGAACTGCACCATCGTGCGGGCGTCGTCTCTCCTTCACGCTCTGCTCGCGCTGCACGGGAACGCGGGGAGACGCTTCGCGCTTTCCGCGGCCTGGCTCGACTCCTTGCCGAGCGCGCCGTGCGCAGCAAGGAGCCGTGTGCTATGGGCCCCGAATGACGCCTTGTGCAGCCCGCGTCCGCGCGGGGTATCTCTCCAGCGGAGTCGTCGGCGGGGTTCTCGAGGCGCTCGGGCTTCCTTCGCGCCCGCGGTCGCCGCGCAGGTCGCGGTCGCGGTCGAGGTCGAGGCCGTCGCGCGTGTCGCGCTCCTCGCGTATATTTATGGGGGCGCAGGAGCACACGCACGGCCACGGCGTCGTCACCGTCCGCCCGCGCGGCCAGCGCGCGCCAGAGGCAGGCAGCGTCCAGGGGCCTGGCAGCGGGTCGTCCGCAGGGCCGGGCGGGCCGCCGCGCGCGCGGGTGGGCCCGGGGCAGCGAGCGGGAACGGGCGCGCGGTCACGAACGCGGCGACTCGGTGGCCTCGCAAGCAAGCAGGCGGGGGCGGAGAGAGAGAGAGAGAGAAAAGGTTTCTGCCTCTGCTTGCCTCTGCTTCTTCTTTCTCTTTTCTTTTCTCTTTTTGTCGCCCCAGCTAATACTCGTAGTAGGTCCTGGAGGGGTATTTCTTTATCTGCGCAAAACTTGAACTGGGAAAAGAGGCCGCCGCCCCAGGCAGCCCCAGGCAGCGTTTGCTCGTGCTTGCGCAGGCAAGCCACGAGCCCGCAGGCTCCCAGGCTGGAGTTCTCTGTGAGCAGCTCCGAGCCGTGCAAACGCCAGCCAGCTGGACAGCTCCCCAGGACTGGCAGGACTCTGTCATGTCCATTGAATCAGTGAGGACGACTGACGACTGTCTGACGACTGGGGCGGTGCGGCGCGTGCGCACCTTGTTCAAGGCGAGCAAAGGCACTTGAAAGCAGGCAGGCAAGGCAGGACTGGTTGGCGGCCGGCGGTACGAAGGGTTGGACCGCGCGGAGTTCTGATCAGAGGCTCGCGCAATAGAATTCTCGGTGATCGGGTGATCGAAGATGCTGGCCGCCCAGCGGCACTGGTCACGTCAGTCCAGAGGACGACGTCCAATTTGATGATGCGAAGCGCAGAACTGGCGTCCAGACTGCACAGCAGTCAAATCACTGCACTTCAAGTTGTTGATTGATTGATGAAAGGTCTGGAAACCCCCAGGCTGCGACTGACGAAGTTTCTGCGTCGCGTCGTCGAGGCCGTCTGGCTGAGAGCCCTGTACGGTACGCAGGATCGTGGTACGCGATACAGTACGTACAGTACCCGGTACGGTACTGCGTCCTGGGCTCACCGCGCATCGATGCGAGAAAGTCAGTGCGTATGAGATTGGGCTGACGACGTCGCAGGGACAGTTTTGTTGAGGGTGGCCTTCAAGTTCGCACGAACGAAAATCGCACGAACGCCCGGCGAGCCAGGCTCCAGCAGGAAGGGGAAAAAAGTTGTGAAAATCCTGTAGGACCTGGAGTCTTGGACTGCCAGGATTGGGACGCGTGGCGGTCAACATGCACTGTGCAGCCGAGGCTGCTCGCCCGTCTTGCACTGCAACTTCACTGGCACTGGCGACACTGGCAGGAGAGGCGCCAGGCCCGAGCTCTGCGTGCCCTTCTCATCTCTCAGGCGCCACCGTCGCACATTTTACATTTTCAATTTACAACATAATATCGTGCGTCCTGACTTTACGGTACCTCATTGCCCACTGGGTTTATGATTTATTCTTCCTCCCTTTTCATCCCAGTGTTCTTGTGAATCCCTCCACTGAGGCCTTTCCGGCCGCTCACTCGTCGCCCTCCATCCGACTCCTCTAATCTGTCCCCACTGGAAAACCTGACATTCACACACTTTGGTTCGCATCCATGCAGAATCACTGACGTAAAACTACTTCATTTTTCCCAAGTATAGGAGACTTACTCATTGTGTCCCAATTCGTTCTGAAGCTTTTCGGCGTTTTCGCAGACAGAGGGCGCGTCCCGGATTTCCGTGGCAGACGTTGCGATGTCCCGGAAATCCGGGCTGCGCGTCGCCGCGAAAAAGAAGAAGAAGATCC
>KQ758891.1:435951-446675 GCA_001462505.1 Aurantiochytrium sp. T66 | reverse complement strand
CGGCGGCGGCGCGGCGACGCCGGCGAGCAGCGCGCGGCGACGGACGCGGCACGCGCGCCCGAGCCGACGGCGACCGCAGAGCCGAGAGGAAAACCGCGGCGGCCCGAGGCGCAGCTCGCGAAGCTCGCGCCGGTCGCGCCACTCGCGGAGAGGGCCCGGGACGCGGCCCTGCGGCGCGCCGGCCCGATCTCGGCGACGCTCTTCGCGCTCGGGATCGTTTGGGTGGCGCTATTCCCGCTCGTGTGCATCACGACGGGGGAGCTCAAGTGCCGCGGGACGTACTTTTCCGAGAACGCGCTCAGCCCGGGCACCGGCGACATCGCGTTCTCGGCGGCGACGCTCCAGGCGGCTAGCGCTGCGGAATCGGCCGTGCGCGACTCGCCGTCGGCCAATCTGGGCAAGGAACTGGCCGTGGCACGCGAGATGGACCGCGCGGGCCTCGAAGACGTGCACGTGGGCGAGCATGGAAGGCACATTTCTGGCGTCATCCGACCCCGGAGCGGCGCCGATCGAAGGGACGCAATCATTCTCGTGGCACAGGCGCGGGAGCTGCCGGGACCAGGATCGCTCGGGGGCGAGGGATGCTCGGGTCTGGGCATGGTCCTCGCGCTGGCGCAAGTGCTGGCAGACGCAGAATGGCTGAGTAAGAATGTCGTGCTCCTTGTTGCTCGCGACCGCAAGGCCGTGCGGGCGTTCGCGGCAGACTACCACGGCGGAGTTGCGACCAACGGAACGCGTGCGCGCGTCCCACGCGGCGGAATTCTCGTAGGTGGTCTGGTACTGGACCTTGAGCGTGCGCCCGCGGGGTTCTTTGCCGAGGCGATCGACGCGCACGTGCCGGGCGGCAACGGTCTTTTGCCTAATCTGGACCTGGTCAACGTCGTGGTATATCTTCTCCGCACGCACGCCGGTAACAAGGCCGTGAATGCCATGCAGTTCACGGCGCGCTCCGCTGCCTACTGGGACACTGCGGTGGAGACTATCGTGCGCTCCGGGGGCGCCCGCATCGATGAGCTTGCGCCGGGGGCGCTACGGGCCGACCAGGTAAATCAGTACGCTTCGCGAATGGGCAAGCTTGCGCGATTCATGCAAGGCGTGGCATTTGGGCCAACCGGATGGCATGCGGAGCTTCTTCCGTATGATATTCACGCGGTGACGCTGTCTATCTCGTATACGAATGCGAAGTCGCGACGATGGGCCGAGCCGGGTCAGGCTTGCGAGGCGGTGGGGCGCACGACGGAGCACACGCTGCGCAGTCTGAGCAACTTGGAGGAGAAGTTCCATCAGTCGTACTTTTTGTACGTGTTACCCGACGCGGGACTATTTGTGAGCATTGGGGAGTACGCCGGTTCCCTCGTGCTCGTGTTGGCGCCTCTTTTGCTGTGCTTTTTGCGTTCAATTCTGGGGCCATCTGTTCCCTCAGGAGCGGGGTCCGGCCGCGCCGAGGGCGACCCAGTCTCGGCGATTGTGGGTGCGAGCGCCGTGCTGGCCGTGGCAGGCTGCTATGGCGGCTTCCAACTCGGTGGCGGGGCGCGCGGATTGAGGGAGCCGCATCATGTGGGGCTCGTGGGGCTCGTCTCGCTTTCGCTCATGCTCGTGGTGCGGCGACGCGTCCAGGCCGGGTGCCGCAACGAGCTCTGGAAGCCGGTCAAGGGAGCGCTCGCGCTTGTCTTTGTTGTGGCGCATGCTATGGTGGGCATGATGAATTATCCCCTGGCGCTGGTCTCGGCGTGCTGGAGCTCGCTCTTTTACGCGTTCGTCCGGCCAGTAAGGGGCGTTGTGAGCGGCGGCATCTTGTTGACATGGTGGGCGGCGGTGTCGCCCGCTGTGGCCGCTTACGCCCTGCCGCACCTCGTCGTAGATCCGAGCGCATGGGGTATGGACGAGTCGGGCGCTCCAGCGTCGTATGCGAGGATGCTCGACACACTAGGTGTCGCGTACGCGGAGCACGGCTGGATGCACGTGCCCCTCTTACTTCTCGTCCACGGGCCGGCGCATCTGGTGGCCTTTGCGATTCTCTCTGGGCTTCTCGGGCGGGCACCGTAAAAGATTGGCGAAAGTTGTCTGTCGTGTCTGCAAGAGCGTCAGAGAGCGCAAACTGCTCGTTCAAGTCCGGAAAACGGATCAGCGGTTTGGAGGTTAAATTTGTTCATCATATCAATTTCATCAGGCCACTTTACTCAACATTCAACATATACGGATGGGTGGGGACGGCTCCCGCCGCCTCAGCGAGCGGGTTTGCGGCCGCGCCAGAAAAGTCCCCAAAAAGAGATTGGGAACGCAAAAAATAGGCGCCAGTGACAACAGTGAGGGCGGGGAGAAAAGAGGGTCAACGACGAAGATACAGGGCCCCTCTTCGCTCGCTCGCTCGCTCACTCATTGTAGGAGGATGCTGCCCCGCCGAGAACTCTTTCGTCCGCTCTTTACCAGCGATTGAGGAGCGGATTGTCGGACGGGAACTTCATCGCGGAGGCGGATTGGCTCGAGGAGGCGACCATTTTGGCCCTTCTTGCCTCGGCGTCGCGAAGGATCTTGCAGTGGTCGCGCATCGCCTGCGAGGAGATGCCGCGGAGGGAACGCGGGAGGTGCTTTGCGACCTCGTCGATCTTGCAGTCGAAGCGGACGGAGATGTCGTGGAGCTGCTTCTCAAGATCGCGGGTCCAGGTGACCTCCTGGTCCTTGGCGCGCGCGCGCTCAATGCTCTTGAAGCGGGTCTTGACGCCGTTCTCGGTGCGACCCTTGAGATGGCGCTTGATCTCTGCCCAGCGGTTGCCGAGCTTGGTGTGAAGCTTGAGCAGGAGCTCGTCCTCGGCCTGGGTCCATGCGCCGCGGTTGATGGACGGGTCGAGGTTGAGGCTCCAGCGCTCGCGGCACTGCTTGGCAGTGCGTCCGGGGATGCGCTGCGCGACGTCGGCCCAGTTCTTGGGCTTGCTCGTGCTCATGAGCTCGAGAAGGAGGTCGTCCTCCTCCTTGCGCCACATGCCCTTAACGAGTCCGGGCTGGAGGACCTTTTTCCAGCGTTGGAGGCACTGGACGTGGTCGCGGCCGTGGACGAGGTTGGCGATGGCCTTCCAGTTCTGGCCGTTATGCTTTTCCACGGCGCGGCGGAGCTCCTCGTCCTGCTCCGGGGTCCAGCGGCGGGCCGTCTTTTTCCTGCCCGAGGCATCGCCGTCGTCGTCGTCATCGTCGTCATCGTCGCCCGAGGCGACCGAGGACGCCGCCGAGCTGAAGTTGCGCTTGAGCTGGGCCGAGGTCGTGTTGGCGCCGGGAGAGGACGGCGACGAGGATGAGGACTCGGACAGGGTCGTGGGCGACGAGGTGCACGTGGACGAGATCGAGACGGTCGAGTTCTTGCGGACCTTTTTCTTGGGCGGCATGCTCGTCGTCGACGGGCGCTGCTGAGGCAGATGCGTCTGCGCCACGGCGTCGCCGCTGGGCGCAACACCGGAAGCGCTCGGGCCGCGGCTTGTTTTCGCGGCGGCGGAGCCAGCGGCCGCAGACGAGGACGAAGAAGAGGCAGAGGTCGAGGAGGACGAAGCCGGTGAAGACGAGGATTTCGCGGTCGTCGTGGTCGCGGTAGCGGCGGTCGGGCTAGGCCCAGGGTTGGCCGCAGACACCGGCGTGACGGTGGCCCCGGAAGCGAGCTTGGACGATCGCCTCGTGACCATCTCCGAGGTCCTCTGCGGCGCGGTATGGGTAGAAGCGGCGCTCGACGACTGGAGCTTGCGTTTCCTCCGGGTCGCATGTGGGGAGGGGAGCGTGGGAAGAGGTGAGGGCGGTGCCAGGGCGACGGGGCTGAGAATAATATCCGAGGAGACTGCGGCGGCAGCGTCCTCGATGTCTTGCGCGACGAGGTGGAAGTCGAGGCTCTGGTGGGAGAAGGCGCGGGTCTTGAGCGTTTGCGGTGTCTGGGACCATTCCTCGTCTGAGGTATCCTCGACGGCGGCAACGGCCTCCTCGACGATGCGTTCAAAGTCATCGTTAAGGTTTTTGCGGAGCTGGCGCGGGGTGGCCTGCTGCACGTCGATGGGCGCGGAGCGTTTAAGCTCTTCGATCTCGTCTTGTTTGGCCCGGAGCTGGCCCTGGAGGAACTCGATCATCCGCAGAGCCGAGTCCTTGGACGTTAGCAGGCTGGCCTCGTCGTCCTCGTCGTCGTCCTCGTCGTGTGCGCGAAAGTCGTTGGCGCGTCTCCGGGAGGCCTTGGCGACGAGCTCGTCCTCGTCGTCTTGGTCTGCGCCGGTTCGGACCAGAGTCTCTTCGAGCGTTGAGGATCGCGGCGCGCGGAGCTCGCTGGGTTTGCTTGGCTCGAGAGAATCCTCGTTGAAGACGGCCATGGTCGTGAGCGGGGTCTCCACGCCCTCGAGGAACTCGTCCGTCATCTCCACCATGGCGTCGAGCATCATAACGTCGTCCTTCATGACGCTGATGCCGTCTGTGTCTGTGAGAAGGACATTCTTCGGGTCGAAGAAGGCCTCAAAGTCGGGGAGGTCCCTGTCGTCGTCGACGCAGGTCTGTCCCGCGTCTACTGGCCTCTCGGTCATTGTCCTTTCTTTCCTTCCTTGCTTCCTTCCTGGCCTCCTTCGGGCTTAAGCTTGCTCGTTTGCTTTCCTCTTTTGCTCTCGCCTCCGTGCTCGGCCGGTCCCGTCTCGGTCCCGCTCGCTCGCTCGCTTTGCTTTTGCTTCGCGCGCGAACCAACTGTCCGCCTGCGCGTCCCACTCGGGCCTCGCTCGATGTTCGGGCCGGCCACGCTCCGCTTCCCCGCTTCTTCGCTCGCTGGGTAACGCCCGCCCGCCCGGGATGGGTCTCGGGGCTGGGTGCGCGCGCGGGTGCTCGGCGGGTCGGTCCTGCTCGGCGGCCGGGGCTCGCGCGCCTCGCGTCGCCTCGCCTCGCGTCGCGTCGCCTCGCGTCGCCTCGCGTGAGTCGCGGTTCCTTGTCTGTCTCTGTCTCGTCTCCGTTTCAAACGAGAACGAAGTGAATGTTTTGAAACGCGACAGTGTTTGAAACGCGACTCAAACAGTGCAGTGTTTTGAACTGAGTGTTTTGAACGAACGAACGTCGCTCAACGGCTGCGAGGTCTTCCAGATCTCGGCCCGCGTCGACAGGCCGCGCTCGGCTCGGCGCCCTTCGATTGATCGATCGATCGATTGATCGATCGAGCGATCGCTCTGCACCCCCGCGCGCACTCGCTTGCTGCCGGCGGTTGGGAGCACCAGTTGCTTGCTTGCTTGCTTGCTAGCTGGCTGGCTTGCTTGCTTGCTTGCTTGCTGGCTTGCTTTGGGGTCTTGGCCTTACACGGCACTGCGCTGCGCTGCGCTGCGCTGCGCTGCGCTGCGCTGCGCTGGCCGGCGTTACGCGCGCGCGCGAGAGCGAGCGGAGGCTGGACGCTGCGCTGCGCTTGACCTGACCTGGAAGAAGATCGACGCGACGGGCGCGCGTGACTGTGACTCTGAGTTGGCTCGCGCGCTTGGTTTGGGCTGCTTGCTGCCTGGATTCCGGGACCCTGGCAAACGTCTCGTCTCCGAGAGGCGACGAGGTCCTCTTCTCCTGCGATCCGCGGACGGGAGGCCGGCCGGGACGGGATGAACCCACCAGCCCACGCGCGAACGAACCTACCACCGACAGACGGGAGGAGGGAGGGCCTAGCGAAATGCAGCTGGATCTCGCGTGACTTGGGGGAGGGAGGGATGGATGCCGATAGCACCTCCGCCTCACCCAAGCTTGCTTGCTTGCTGTAGCGCAGCGTGCTCGCGGTGGACAGCACCTCCGCTCGCTCGTCGGGGCCAAGCGGAGTCTTGCTTGGGGCCAACGTTCGTTCGTTCGTTCGTTCGTCCGTGAGAGATGGATGTAGTACTACGACGCGAAGAGGGTTGGTCGATCTCGGACGCTCGATCGATCGATCGATCGACCGTGCGTTCCGAAGGCAGGCACGGCGGCGCGACGGATGGTTCCCAGGCGACGCGCGAGGGGCAAGGGAGAGGCCTGCGCGGCGGCGGCGCAGGGTCTCTTCTCGCAGCTCGGGAGCTCGACGCGACGACTTCTGCGGTTGCCCTCCCTCCCTCCCGCTAGCTAGCTAGCTCAGGCCAACCCCGACGCAGGATCGGAGACCGGCGCGCGGACGGACGTGCCTCCGCCCGTGCTCGATCGTGAGCGTGCTCGAGCGCGAGGTCTCGAGCGTAGCAGGTCCTCAATGTGCGAGCGCACGTGGATGGATGGATGAACTTTGGATGGTTGCCTCGCGGCGCGGCGCGGCGCGACAGCTAGCTGAGCGAGCAGCTCGCGGCTGCGGAGGCTGGCGGGAGGACTGCGCTGCGCGAGGGGAGCTGTCGCCGAGCGAGGCGAGGTGTGGCCGGGGTCGTAGCCTATCTGGTTTGCTGCCTGGCGCCGTGGATTCGTCTTGTCAAGCAGATCGACGCGGCGCGACGCGGTCCGCTTTCTTTTTATTTTATTTTATTTTTCTTTTCTTTCTTTTTTCAAAATTTTCTTTTCTTTTCTTCTTTCAAATCGAACTCTTTCAGGCAGATAGCCGCAGTCTGCCTGCCCCTGGCCTGGGCGTTTCTTCGCTTCGGCCGCGTGCTGTGCTGCGCTGCGCTGCGCAGTGGCTGACGTGGCTTCTTCCACTGCCTGCCTTCGCTCCGCGTTGTGCGACTGCAGCAAGTTGGTTGCAAGTCTTGCAGAGACACCTGAGAATCACGCGCCGGCCCTCTTCTCTTTTTTATTCATTTTTTTCGTCGCTTATTTTTTTTCTGGTGTTCTTTTTCGGATTTTCTTATCTTCTTCGTCTCTTCACAGGTCAGCGAAGGCAGGACAAGGCAAGGCAGCCAGCCGCGAGGCCGCGAAGCCGCACATTCTTCTCCGGAAAGAAGCCTTCGAGGCGCGTCCGCGTCATGGTCATGGTCACACGGTCGCAGGTAGATGATAGCAGGCATCATGGAGCACCAGAGCCGCACTGGCAGCCTCTCAGTCACACTGGCTGGGAGCAAGCGCGAGAAAAAGTGCGGCTCTGTGAAAGAGAGTCTCGACGGTCGTGAATCTTATGAACCTCATCTCATGTCCAGGGGCGCGGGCGCGTGACGCCCTCTGCGCACTCATGCCTGGCCTGGCCTTGCCTGCTTGCCTGCGCGGCGCTGCACTGCGACTGCGATCGCAAGCGGACAGTCTGAGGCAGATAACTACTAGGCGCCTACGTAAAGCACCTTGCGCGTGGAAGTCCCTCAATCATGCATGCGGAGGAGTTGCCATGGTCGATTGATTGATTGATTGATTGATTGAGATTGGGGTTGCCACACTTGATCATCGACAAGTAGCCGAAGCTTTCGCTTCCTCCCTGTACGTACAGCGCCCGGAAACCGTGCATGTTGCCGCCGCCCATTCCTAGCCTAAGCTGCCTGACTGTTCTCTTCCCGTCCGTCCCGCGCCGCCATTCATCCGATACCACTGCATGATCCGTCCATCCATCATCCATCCATCCATCCATCCATCCATGCATCGATCGATCGATCTTCGGCCCCACTCGAATCGCGACGTCACGCTGCTCACGCTGCTTCGCTGATTCCTCGGCCTGGTGCCTGGGGCCGGCCGCGGCCGTGCTCATGACAGTGCAGTGGAGCGCAGCGCAGCGCAGTGCAAGCGCAGAAGCGCAGACTCTGGCTCGCGCGTCGATCGAACACCGAGACTGGCTGCTCGTGGCGTCGCCCGCCACTCGAGAGAGATCGGTCGCACGCACGCACCCGTGACGGTCAGCGCCAGCCAGCCAGGTCGGCCGGCCACTTCGCCAAGGCAGCGAGGCCTCGGTGGCCACGTGGTCACGAGGCGCGCCGCCGTGCATCGACGTGGCCAAAGACATGCTATAATAAGGTAGTAAGTAATAAGGTAGGTAGGGGGGCACGCTGCGAAGAGCGGTGCGGCCCGCAGAAAGAAAGAAAGAAAGAAAGTTTCACAGCCAGCGGAAGGCCGAAGAGTCACGGGACGCGCACGAGGGAGGCGGCGCCGCGGGGCCGAGGCGAGCGAGCGCAGCACGCTCCCGCGGGGCCCCGCCGGGTCACGTGGACGCGTGTCGCGCTTGTTGGCATGGCTGGCTTGCGATCGTCGACGTCTCTCGACGTCTGTCACGGGCCGACTCGCAAATGATGGAGACCCGCAGCGCCGCGCTGGCTAGCGGCACGAACAGAGCGAAGCGGCCAATCTATCACAGGTGATGACTCAGAATAGCATTGATGATGGATCGTGCAGATGTTTCGAGTCCCACCTCGTCGGTGATTCTACGCGTCCCGGTTGATTCGAGTGGGGGAGTCAGCTTGATGGAGTCAGCTTGATCATCGGCTGCGACCCCAACTTGAAGTTCGGCTGCGCGTCGTAGCAGCACAGATGCAGCGGATTTTTCCCGCGGCGCACGGCTCGAGCCGTCACGTGTCGCTAGTAATGGTCATCGCAATTTGCGAGATGAATCGTGAGATCATTCGTGATGCCCGGGAAACGCCGAATGAATGCAAGTAACGCTCGAGAAGGAAACGTGGACGGACGAGTCTGCGACGCGGTCTCGGTGATCATGGGCGCTCAATCGATGGGTGCGTTTTAGATTGCGGGTCAAGTTCAAGTTGGGTGCGAGTCGAATGGACCTCGTTCGTCGAATGGCCGGGATGGACCGGCCCGTGATCTAGTCTGGCCAGCGCGGCCCAACCGCCAGCCTCTTGGAGTTCACAAGCTGCACTCGCAAGGCAAACCCGCTGCATGCAAAGGATGCAGAGTAAAGTAACTTGCGCACACTACAGAATGCAGGGCGCACTCGCACTCGCAGGCTGCCCCCGCATGCGCTAAACGTTTCGCCTTTACGGACATTTTCAAGATGATGAAAGTGTTTTTTTCGAAGTAAAAAATTCCTCGGCCGCCGCTCGTTCTTTCCGCCTGTTCTTCTTCGCGCTTTTTTTTTGTCGTGAGCTGGCTAGCGGCCTATTCACAAAATAGGCCTGTTCATTGAGCGGCCTTGGATGTCACCGCACCGTCTGGTTTCGTCTGGTCTGGTCTGGTCTGGTCTGTGGTCTGATCGTCGCATGTGGATGTGGTGGAGTGGGACAGGCCCGGCGCAAGCTTCGCGCAATGCGCACGATGCTTATAGCCAGGCATGCAACGAGGAGGCCGGCCTCTCGCTGCTCGCTGGCTTCTCTTTGGCTTGCTTCTTTTCGAAGACCCGGCAGCGTGATTCAGGCAAAGAATTTATTTATAAAAGAAAAGAAAAACGTTTTTCCTTTTCTTTTTGGACGATAATGTTTTTGTTTCGGTCCCGGAGGAGCGCCCGCTCGCGCCCGGGGTCCAGGACCATGTCCAGGCGCCGCGCCGTGAGGCGCACCCCGCGTCGACGCGGCCTCCGGCGCGCTGCAGCACGCGTTCGCACGCGCGGTTTCGCCCCCGTGGTTGGCTGCCGCGCAGGCATCCTCGTCACGCATGGCGATCGATCCTGCCCTCCCTCCCTCCGCGCCTCAAATTTATTGCCACTGTGGAACGAACCTGCCTTGCGACTTTCGATCGATAATATGAGCGAATCCACCCACCACGGACGAACGAGGCAGACTCTGCAGTCTGAGCGTCGGCCAGGCCGGCCGCGCAGCTCGGCAGCGGCAGCGGCTGGCTGTCCAGCTGGCGGCTTTCGGCCGCGGAACTCCGCGAGGTGCTGGCTGCCTGCCGTGCGTCGGAACTGGCGGGACTTTGCGACCGCGAGAAACATGTGAGCACTCCAGCAATACCGACGGATTCCAACAGCTGCCGCTGCTCACGAACGATGATACTGTCACGTCGGGAGCGCTTGGGGGCAACTTGAAGTCCCGCGCCATTTTCGACCTCCCTTCAACAGCTACGTACGTACGTACGAACGTGGCAGAATCATGCAAATTTCTGGACAATTTGGCATGGCAAACTTGTCGTGATCATCGCCGGGGCTATCATCCAACGAATACGATTTCACTGCATGCCATGCCGATGATCATCGGGCATGGCGCCATGATGCCATGCCATGATGATGCCGTGCATCATCATCATGCCCCACGCAGGCCAAAAAAGTCCGAGCGAACTGTGGCTGCGCGAACCGGTGGAATCCACTAACCTAAGACAACCAAATTGAACCAATCTATCCGCTGCGCCAGGCTTTCATTCCTTTCCTTTCCTTTCCTTTCATTTCATTTCATTTCAGCCTCGGCGTGCGCGCCGAGCCAAGCGAAGCGATCGATCGATCGTGCGGCCCTCGTCGCGGTAGCCAGCGGAGCGGACCGCTGCACCGACCGACCGGATCAAGGGCGCGCCAATTGCTAGATCAATTGCGAGGTCATCGCGAGGCGCGAGGCCGCAAAACCAACGCGCGGGCGGCATCATCGCTGCAAAACAGACAAACAGGCGGGGCGCGCTTGGAAGAAAGAATGATTGACATGAATAAGAGAAGGCCGGAAGTGATTTCATCATTTCGCGCCAGTCAGTCAGTCGCACCCAAGGACAGCACAAGCAAGCAATGCAAGCAAGCAAGCATGGCGCCCCACGTGGATTGCCTGAGCTTCAGTCAATCAATCATCCAATTAATCAACCAAGCGACCAAGAGAGGCCAGTCCAACTTGGACCCACTGGTTTACGCATCATGATCGGTGCGGATCGATCACCTGATCATCACCATCCTGGCTTCTCGTTCTCAATGCATGGATTGGCATGGATGGCATTGCAATGCGTGCGTTGTTGATTCCTTCCTT
>KQ758891.1:406793-428064 GCA_001462505.1 Aurantiochytrium sp. T66 | reverse complement strand
CAGCAGCAGCAGCAGCAGCAGCAGCAGCAGCAGCGCGGGGCCCCGAACGCGAGGCGCGACTTCTCCCAGCAAGCTGACGAGGTCGCTGGGATCCGCGAGGGCCAGAAATTCACCAGGGCCAAGGTCCTCGAGGTCGGCCCCGGCGGCACGCTCGTGCAAATCACACCCAAGGTCGTTGGCCTCGTGAGCGGCGTGCAGCTGTACCGCCCGCGGAATAACGCAGTCTTGGAAGTCGTGCAGGTGACCAAGGTGCTGGCGTCCGGCCTGGTGCTCCTGCGCTGGGGCCTAGCGCGCACCCCGCGGGAAGACGGGCCCCTCATCATTCTCGACCTGAACGGCGTGCTCGTGAATCGTCCGAGCTTCAAAGACCGCGGGCGCGGTGGGGGGCCGAGCGGCCGCCCGCAGTTCACGCGGCGACCGTTTTGCGACGAGTTCATCCACTTTTGCATGGAGCACTTCCACGTGGCCGTGTGGTCGTGCGGTAAACGCCACAACATGGAGATGGAGCTTTTCGAGAATTATCCGGACCGCGTAGTCTTCCAGTGGGATCAGGAGAACTCCACGAACTTGTGGCCGCGCAGGTCGGTGGTGTCGACGGAGAAACCTCTCTTTCTCAAGGACCTGGCCAATGTGTGGGGCGCCTACGAGGGCCGCTTCACGCCGGCCAACACGCTGCTTCTGGACAACCACGCCGAGAAGTTCGAGCTAAACGCAGTGTCCACCTGCGTCCTGATTCCCGATTTCGACCCGGGCCAGGCCAGCGACACGCTGCTAAACCCGCACGCCGACTTTTGCAAGGCCCTCGAGCGTTATGCTGCGGAGGCGCGGCCCGACGGGTCGGTGCGGCCGGCAAGCATGGACACCATCCAGCAGGTTTTCTTGCGAGACCGCTTTGCGACCCTTTTCACTTCGAGCGAGATCATGCAGCGCAACTGTCCCGAACGGGACGTGCCCTTTTACATGGAATTCCGCGACATCCCGGGGCCAAGGGCCGAGCCCTTTCGGGTCTCGAAGCTCCGCAGCGTCGGACAAGATCACAAACGCTGGGTCGTTTGCGAAAAGTCGGACGGCATGCGTCACATGCTTATTGGTTTCCCAGGCCCAGGCCGCGAATGCTTCGTAGTCGACCGCTCGTGGACCTTTCGTTACGTAGGCTCGTTTCCCGATAGTACTGGGGACCATGCGCAGGATGGCTCTGCGGACTGGATTCTTCTCGACGGCGAGATCGTGGCGGACCGAGGGTACCTAATTTTTGATGTGGTGCGTCTCGGCGCTCGCGACGTGGGCGCTGTGCCGGATTTGCGCGAGCGCATGCGCGCATGGCGGGAATACCGAGGCGATGTAGAGTCCGTGGGGAACTTGTTCCTCATTGACAAGCAGTTCACGGACATGGCAGAGGTGGCCAGTCTGCGCGAGGCCGCGCGCGCGTTCACGTACGAGCACATTGGTGAGGTCGCGTGTGATGGTCTCGTCCTGACTCCGGTGGCCAAGAACTATTATGAGTACACGGTGATCAAGTACAAGCCCGCGGAAGCGCTGACGGTTGACTTCCGCATCTTCGCACACGACCTAGACTCGGACCGCCCTCGCCTCCCGCTGAACCTGGTCGAGTACGTGGCCCCGGGCGGCGGCCGATCGTTTCCAACAGATGTCCAGGTTGGCGAGGCCGAACTCAGCGCTAATCTGCGTGCCACCGCCAGCCGCCACGCTCGCGGCAGCGGCGCGGGGCGAGGCGGTCGGCGTGTTCCATCGAGCAGCATCGTCGAATGCCGCTTCGACAAGGAGTTTGGCATCTGGCGCGGTGTTCGGCTTCGTGGCGACAAGGGCAAGCCAAACTCGCTCAGCATCGGATGGACTGTGATTGAGTCGATCGCGGAGGCTGTTACTGTGGATAACTTTGTACAGCGCGTCGAGGCGCTTATCAAGGAATTCCCGGAAGGCGTCCTGCAAGAGGACGACGCGGACGCCGTGGCGGCGCACTACAACGAGCGGCAGGCGGAACGTAACTCCAAGGCCAAGCTCGACGCGGGCATCGAGAACCTGCGCAAGCTGAACAATTGGGCCAAAGCCGTCCTCATCCACGAGTGCTGCCTCGGCAAGCTATCTGCGGCTTCGGCCCCTTCGCCCGGCGCATCCGAGTTGCCGGGCATTCCGGCCGAGCTCCAGCGCAGGTCGGGGAAGGACATGCGCGGAGCAGAGCCCGCGCAGGCCAAGCGGCAAGCCCCAATGAGGATTCTTGATCTCGCGTGCGGCCGCGGCGGCGACCTCAGAAAGTGGAAAGCGAGCGCCGCCGAAATTCAGACTTACGTCGGGGTCGACATCGCAAGCGTCGCCCTTGAGGAGGCGCGCTCACGGGCTGGTGAGAAAAAATCTTCACGGGGGTCTGGGCCGCGGCATGTCTTTGTGGAAGCAGACATCTCTGACCCCGCGCTGGGGGAACACGAGGCGCTCAAGGGCCAAAAGTTCGACGTAGTGAGCACCCAATTCGCCTTCCACTATTTGTGTGGCGAGGAGGAGCGTTGCGAGCGCTTTTTCAAGCTGTGCGGGGACGCGCTGCGGGAGCGGACGCTTTCCGTGGAGAAAGACCCGTTCGAGCCGCTGCTGCTGATCTCGACGACGGACGCGAATGTTCTGCACGCGCGGCAGCCCTCGTTCAAGAATGATGTCTGCTCCGTTTCGTTCGCGGACCCGCTGCCCGCCAAGGCGTCCGAAATTGACTTTGGGAGCGCCTATACGTTTTCGCTGGGCGACGCCGTGCAGGACTGCAAAGAATTCGTTGTGCCTGAGGCGCGCGTTCGGGACATGGCGGACCGCCACGGTCTCGAGCTCGTGTTTTCGGAGAATCTCTCGTCTTTTGTCAAGGCCAAGTGCAGCGCCTACGAGACCATGCTGCACTCGATGGCGGTCATCGGCAGCAGAGCACGGGGTCGCTCGACGATCTCCAAGGCGGAATGGGAGGCCATTCAGCTCTACAAGGTCATGGTATTCAAACGGAAAGCCAAGTAGTCTCAGGTGCTCCTTTTGTCGAGCGCACTCACACAAGTACACAATTTTGCGCTCGAATTTATTCCAAAAAGCTTTGCACATCGAGCAATGTCCAGGCTAGACGGCGATGCCGCAGAGCGCTTGACTGTAGCAGCTCTGCAGCCGCTCGCGCTCATGTCGGTAACATCAGCGAGTCTTCGAGGCTCTTGTACGCGCCCTGCTGCTCTTGCTGGGCGGCGCGAAGGTCCTCTATGAGCTTGCGCTCAAGCTCCTCGAGACGCTGGACCTCTTCCTCCTTTTCGCGGACCCGTTGCGCCTCGCGAGCGAGCTGGCGCGCCTTTTCTTCTCGCCTCTGGCGGTGGAATTCTGCTTCGCGCCGCTGTTGCTCTTCGCGCTTCTGACGCACCTGGGCGAGGCGCTCTTTGCGCTTCTGCTCCTTTTCAAGCTGCCACTTGGCCTCAAGCTTCTTCTTCTCGGCGAGAATGCGCTGCTTTTCCTTTTGGCACTCTTGCGTGATCGTGCGCTTTTGCACAAATTGCTTCTTCAGGACCTCTTGCCGCTTCTTGCGCGCGTCGGACCTCAGGCGGTTGTTCTTTTCGGTGTCCTTGATGATCAACGTCGAGTGGCTAGCCCTGTGCATTTGCAGCGCCTGGGAGCGCTCTTGGCGCTCCCTGCGCTGCTCCCGGATCTGGTCCACGCGCTCGCGCGTTTCCGCCACCTTCTTCTGCGTCGAGTCGTGCTCACTCTTGAGGTGCTGCAACCGGTTCTTGAGCAGCTGGATGTCCTCGTCCAGTCTGCGCCGCGTTCGCTTCTCCCTGCGCAAGCCCTCCTGCACCTCGGACATGGACAGCGCGTCAAGCGCAGGATCACTTGGAGATTCGGGCGAGCTGGGCCTCGGTCGCGGGTTCTCCGAGCGGGAAGACGGCACGGTGTCGCGCGGGCTGTCTGAACGGGAAGACGGCACGGAATCACGCGGGCTACTCGAGCGGGAAGACGGCACCACGCCGCTCGAGTTCTCCTCCTCTGCGCCTCTCGCGGAATGCCTTGGCGTGCGTCTCGGCGACGCTGCCTTGTTGCTAGGCTTTGATGAGGACGACTTCGAAGAGGAGGCAGACGATTTGCTCCGCCCGCTCGCCTTGGCCTCACGTGGAGTCGCGTGCTGGGGCGTAGGCTCTTCTCGCGGATTCTTTTCCTCTTCCTCCAGCTCATTGTCGTCCTCGTCCTTCTCCTCGTGGGCATGCTCGTAGTCCTTTTCGTCTTCAGCAGGCGATTTTTCTTCGATTCCAATCGACCGCGACGAGGGCACTTCGTCGTTGGCTCCATCGTCTTCCTCCGCCGGAGCGGGAGCAGCAGCAGCCTCTGGTTCTTTTTGCTCTTCAGCAGAAGTGTCGTCCTCGACCTTCTCTTCGTCTTTGTCGGGAACCGTTCCGGTCAGATTTTCCGCATCTTCAGAATGCTTGGCCTCACCGTCGCTGCTCTTCTCCTCGTCTGCATCGTCTTCGTATCCCTTGCCATCACGGTCCTCGCTTTTCTCGACAGTGGTCGGCGCCGCTTCATCTTTGGTGCCGGAGTCTACTTCGTTGTCGAGGACCTTCATGGCCTCCTCTTCGTCTTCCTCGGGGTCCTCAGCCACGCGATCGCGCTCCTCGGACGCTTCGCCGGGCGTCTTCTCCTCGGCCTCGCGGACCTTCGCCTCGATGTCGGACATCTTGACCCGTCTCTTAGCCTTGACGCACGCACGTCAAGACAAGATCAGCACGTTTGCAGTTCTGCCCTCAAGACCATGCGCAGCTGACTTGACGTTGGTCCTGATAACCACAACGTACGCACACCAAGATCGTCACGCTTCAAGCTACAGCTTTACTTAAAAACGCTGCACGTATCACGGCATCCAACCGCGCACGTCTCGGGCTTGCTTGCCACAAGCGCTTATCTCACCAACGATCAACGGCGTCTCGCTCGCGATCTCACTTCTCGGACTCTCTCTTATTGCTGCCCAAAGATCTCGAGCTTTTGCCGGTTTTGCTGCGCTCGACGCCTTCATTCAGAGTCGTGTCCTCGTCCTCGAAGTCCTCCTCGAAGTCCTCCTCGAAGTCCTCCGCCGCCGGGCCCGGGCCCAGCCGTGTCCAACGGATAGGCGCGCTGCCCTGCAAGTGGGTTATAGCGCCCGCACAGTGGGTTATCCGCGCAAAGTGCACTGTGCGGGCGGTCCGCCAAGCGGGGCGCCGGCCGATCGGGCAGAATATATTTGGCCACAATTGCAAAAAGATATTCTTGGAGCCCGCGATCAGAGCCCGAGCCCGACGCCCGACGGGCCCGAGCCCGAGCCCGCCCGCGCGCGCCGGCGCCCGCGGCCGAGCCCCCGCGCGGCCGCCCGCGCGAGCGCGAGCGCGAGCGCGGTCCGGCGGCCCGGCGCGGCGGAGAGCGCGCGGGGCGGATGATCGAGACGGAGCAGCTGGAGGTGAACTCCGTCTACGCCGTCTTCGGGGAGCACAAGGACGACCTGCTGCGCGAGTACGTCGCGGAGAGGAACAGGCGGCGGTGCGTGCTCAAGCACCGCAGGGAGTTCGCGAACTCGGACCCGGCGGCGTGGTCCGTCTCGGACCGAGGCGGGACCCAGGGCCCGGGACGCAGGGACGAACCCCGGCTCGACGACGCCGAGGAGGCGCCCGCCCAGCAGCCGCAGCCGCAGCCGCTGCCGGCCGCGAGACACCGGGCGGAAGGCTCTGCGGCGAACGTGGATGCAGCCGGAAATGAATCCGGAATAAATGCAGCCGCGCGGGACCGAGAGCCCATGGGCGTCCCATCGTACGCGGAAGACCTCCTCGAGGAAGGAGCGACGGTGGTGCTCTGCATTCCGCAGGAACTCTCGCTACGCGCGAGGCCAAACGTGGACGACGTGCGGTCGCATATGCTCGTGGCGGCCGAGGAGGCGCGCGGCGACTTTGTGACATTGGACGGGCGCAAGATCATCATCAAGGGCAACCAGATCTTTGTCGGGGGCGCCGAGAAGGAAAAGCCCGCCCGTGCGCGGCCGGCATGGCGCGAGCGCATGGTGTTTGTACTGTACTCGGAGTCCGTAGAAGTGACGACGCGGCATGGCATGCGGGGCGAGGGAACGTCCATTTCGCTCAAGATTCTGCACATTGACCGCCCGCTGCGCGGCGGGTGTGTCTCGCCGTGCACGTTAGTGGGCATGACCTTGAGCCAGATTGGCAAATACCTCGGCGTGCTGCGATCGTACCCTGAGCATGAGCCGATCTTTGAGGAGCTGGACGATGTCGTCGCGGCCGTGCAGGAGGCATGGGGCGAGGGTGCGGACAGCCAGTGCCACGAGAACGTGCAACGGACGCTCAAGAGCTGGGTGCGGACCTCGGCGGCCTCGCTGATTTACTCGTCGCCGTGTTTCGCGGCGCTGCATCGCACCAGGGGCGCAGTGCAGCTCGAGACGTCGAGGCGCGAGCGGGACAGCCTGAAGACGCAGGTGCGGCGGCATACGATCCAGGTTGAGCAGGCGCTCGAGGGCTACGTGATGACGCAGCTGCACGACCAGGCCATGCTGAAGCTGCGGCAAGCTTTCGCCGAAGACGACGCCAAGTTTGCGCGAGAAGCAGTGGCCCTGCGCGCGCGGGGACTCAGCCAGCAAGACCTGGGCATGCGGCCCGAGTATCAGTGCCCACAGGACGCGGCCATCGAGCATTTGCGGCAGCTCGCGGCAAAGACGACGCCCTTGGAAAAGCTTCTGTGTCTGGAGACTGTGATTTCGTTCATTAACGCGGCCGTCGAGGACAATTTGCACCGGCATTTTGAGGACGTTTCGTCTTTCCAGCTGACCACTGACGACCTTCTTGACCAGCTCATCTTTGTCATGGTGTGGACTGAGGGCCTCGAGGATCTCATGGCGCAAATTTATTTCATGCGCGCATTCCACACGATGAACGTGAACACGACGGCCCTCGGGTACAATCTCGCGAACGTCGAGGTGGCGGCGCTCTGGGTCACGAACAATGGGCGCGAGCTACCGGCCACGGTGGCGGAGCGCGTGCGAGAGAGCCTGGCGCCGAGCGGCCCGCCGCTGGAGCGGACCCTTGTCTCGCCGGAGAGCGACTTTTCGCGGCTCTTTGTTGTGGTAGAGGCGCAGAACTCCTCGCGAGAGGTAATGCTGGCGCTGCAGGGGAGCGCCGGCGAGCGCCGAAGACCGGCGGCGAGCTGGCAAGACCCGGGCCTTTTAGAAAACATTCAGCGCTTCGCGGCGAGCAAGTTCTCGCCCGGGGTGCACGCTTGGATTGGGCGCAGCGGACGCGTGCGCGTGAGCACGGGCATGCACCACTCGCTGCTCTCGCGGCAGCGGTTTCGTCGCGTCGCGTGTGGGGAGAACCACATGCTCGCCGTGAACCACGCCGGCCAGTTGTTCGCATGGGGCGACAACCGCGACGGCCAGGTGGGAGTGGGACCCCGCGAGGATCGGTGCACCTCGCCCATGTGGGTGGATTTCCCCGCGTCGACCAAGGCGTACCGTGCGCGGGAGGACGGGCGGCAGATCGTCGTCGAGGTAGCCTGCGGGGCGCGGCACTCGATGGCGCTTACCGCTGATCAAGAGGTGTGGTCGTGGGGACGTGCGACGTGCGGGCGCCTGGGGCTCGGCCCGCGCGCTGATACGCAGTACTTGCCGGCTCGCATCGACCGGCTCAACGAGGAGCGCATCGAGCAGCTCGCGGTCGGATGGTCGCACAGCATGGCTGTCTCCGAGCTTGGCTCGCTCTTTGTGTGGGGCTGCGGGGGCGAAGGCCGGCTCGGTCTCGGGACCGTGGCAGACGTGTACACGCCCACGCAGGTGAATCTACACGGGCGGCGCGTGGCAAGCGCGGCGGCCGGGTACGCGCATTCGTGTATTCTGTTGCGCGATGGTGCGCTCTTGGGCTTTGGGAGCGCAGCTTTCGGACAGCTGGGTCGCGGCCGAGACGATCTCTCACAGGAGGTTCTCGAATCGCCGCCGGCGGCGGACGCTCATGGCAAAGACGGCGTCGCTGGGGATGACATGGCGCGCAGAAGGGAAGCCAGCGCTGGCGGCGCCAGCGAGGCGCTGGAGCCTTCGTCGCCGTCGCTTTTGGAGATGATGCGAGCCTTGCTACCCACGTCCCCGGGCGCGGACGACGAGGAGGGCTCGTTTGCCTCGCCGGGGCCCAGCGGCGGGAGCCCTAAGGCGCATCTGCATGAGATGCGCGCGAGTGGGATCCACACGGTCGACCAGCGGCAGCTCACACCTCGGCGCAAGCCGTTCGTCCGCGCCTCAGAGAATGGCCCTCGCGGCGACGGCGGCGACCGCCAGGGGGGCAGCAACCCCCTGATCCTCCGAAGCGCCAATCGAGGGGCCTCGTGTCTCGCGCCGCAGCCCGTGCCGCAGCTCGAAGAGTACCGCATCGTGAGTGTGGACTGCGGCCGATATCACTCGGCAGCGGTGACGGACCGCAACGAGGTACTCATCTGGGGCTTTGATGAGCAGGACGATCTCGTCATCCCCGAGCCGGCACTCGTCCGCAACATCTTGCCCGGGGCCGCGGACCACGTCGTCTGCGGCGCTGGGACAACCTTTGTGTCATTCAGCCAGGAGGTGATCTCCTCCTTGACATGATAGCACATAGTTGGTCATGGGCCGGTCATCGTGCCATTGAGCAGGTCATGATGCACTCAGGCTGACGCACTGCAGAACCCGTGCCAGGAAGAACTCAACTGACGACCCGTCTCCACGGCCACCCGTCTCCACGGCCACCCGTCTCCGCGGCCACCCGCTCCGCGGTACGTAACCCGTCTCCGCAACCATAAGTAGCTTGCTCAACCCAGGTCCAGAACCCACTGGCAGCCTGAGCCACTGTACATATACTTCGAATGAATACTATGCCGCTTGCAGCGTTTGCAACACGTTCTTCGCCTCAAAAGTCCGGCAAGTCCGCGTCCGACCGCGCGTCGTCCGAACCTGGAAACCCTGGCTCTTCGACCGACCGCCTTCTGGTGGCCGCCGCGGCCGCGTGGGTTCCGGTCGATGCGGTACCTTCATCCCGTCACCCGCGCCCGCTCTTCTTCTGACCACGCGCTCGGTCTCAGATCAACAAGCAAGCAAGTTGATAACTGCATGCCATGGACTGCCATGCCATGCCGGCTTTCGCATCGGCGTGGCGCGATTCATTGCCAGTGGTCTGGTCGACCAGATCAAAAAAGATCAAAAGATCTGATCTTTTCAATTTTCAAATTCGTACTTTCGCCGATTGCGTTCCGCAGTCAGCCCGTAACGCGGCGCCCCGCGTTACGCCCACGCCGGCGGCGCGGGCGGCGCGAGCGTAACCCGGGCGGCGGGGTGACGGCGGGCGGGGGTGGCAGGCACGCGCTGCCAGTCACCGAAAGATCGAAATCAACTTGAAGAGCGAAAGCCTTGCCTCGATTGAGAAAGAGCCAACCAACCCAACCTGGCGCGCCCAGGCTGCCGGAGCGGCAGACGAGAGGAGAGCAGGACCCGCGCAGGATCCCAGCGCAGAGCCCGCTCGCCGAGCGGGCGAGCCCGGACCGCGAACCGGGCCCGAGAGCGCAGAGCAAAGCCCGAACCTCGCGGACCCAGAGGCCGTCCCACCAAGACCGCGGACGACGCGGACGCCGACGCGGACGCGGACGGGGAAGGGGACGAGCGCGACGACGGCGAGCGGCAGCATCGAAGCGGCGGCAGCACTCTGGAGGTGAAGCAGGAATCGAGGATGGCGACGCGGGAGACCCCGACGACGAGGCCGCGGCGAACGTCGCGGCGCAACGCGGAGATCAGCGCGAAGAAGGCGGCCGCGGCGGTGAAGAAGCAGGCGCAGGAGCTCAAGTTTGGCGAGAGCGAAATTGTGGCGGTGCTGGGCGACGAGAGCGCGAAGACGGCCCGCAACAAGTTCTTCGTCGGGCGGCTCCTTGCAGACGTCTACATGTCCACGGACGCGCAGGACGAGGTGGAAGTCCTCTGGTTCGATCAGGACACCAGCGATGACGCGGATCCCGCCTCGTACGTGGCGCGCGCCGCCGCCGAGACGACCCCGATCGGCGCCCTGGTCTGCGCGCTGACCGCCGCCGGCGTGGAGGTGACTCCCGGGTCCAGGTCGGCCCCGGCGCGGATCCAGGTCCCTGACGAGGCCATCGCGCTCGCGGAGACACGCCTCGCGGCCCAACTCAAGGACGACTACGCGTCCGATCAGGACTCTCAGTTCGGCGACACGGCCGTGGAGGCGCGCCTAAAGGCCGCCCGGGGCGGCAAGCGCTCGCGCGCCGCTAAGACGAAGCGGGCCAAGAAGGTCGCCGCCTCCGACGACGACGATGACGACGACGACGACGACGACGACGAATTGGCCAACATTAAGAACGAGGAGGAGGAGGAGGAGGAGGAGGAGGAGGAGGATGTGGCGCCCCGCGGTCGCAAATCCCGCAAGGTCGGCACTTCGAAGCGCGCCAAGGCGGTGCCCAAGAAGGAGGCTGCCGCGACGCCGACGAAGAAGAGCAAGAAGACCACAAAGGTCGCAACGGCCTCGGCAACCAAGCCGAAGCCGAAGAAGGGCAAGAATGGCTTGGCGCCGCGCCCCTCCGTGCCCGAGGTTCCGGACCGCTGGATACAGCCCATCAAGGGCCGCCCGAGCACATTCAACGGCGACGTGGAGCGCGCGACGCGGGAGCTGGTCCGCGCCGTGCGCAGCGGCGACGAAAAGGCCTTTGCGACGCTCATCAAGGACCGCAGCCATATTGGCCCGGTCCTCACCGGACAGTCCGTGCACGTGGCCGTGCCCACGCTCGTGTGGGCCCTGGTCGAGGACCGCAGGGTGATCATCAAGGACCTCCTGGACGAGATCATCAGCGAGAAGCCTCGCGCGAGCCTTCAGGCGTGCGCACTGTCGCAGCTGACCACCGGCAAGCATACCTCCAAGTACTCAAGTGGCTACGGTCACCGCGCTCTCAACGCCTCGCGCGGCTCCAAGGAGGGCAACAACGCGCTCATGAAGGACGCCAGCGGGAACACGTACCGTTCCACGCTCAACAACAGACCGGTGAGCAAAAACCCTGTGAGCGTGTCCCTGGGAGAGCTCCAGCGCTATTTTCCTCCCGATAGCATCTCGCTGGATATCTTCCAGAGCTTCGACCCGCCAAGCAACGAGATGATCGACCTGCTCGAGAGCAAGTACGGCTGCTATACCTGGGCCGACCTCGAGAATGCCGTGCTGAGCGGCGACCGCCGCCTCGCGGAGCGCGTCGTCAAGGATACCAATCTGGACGTCAATTTTCTGCACATCGAGTCCCTTCAGGCCAAGGCGCCGCCAAAGTCCAAGAAGGAGGCCCCCTTTAGCGGCCCTATTCGCGCCGTGTCCGTCACGAAAAAGTGCGGCCCGTGCGAGTCGCGGCCCAGCCCCATCGCGTTCTCCTGCATCAACCCGTGCGTGGACTATCTCAAGGCCTTGCTGGCGGCTAACCCGGCCGCGTCGACCACGCTGGACGGGAAGAAGCGCTCGCTCCTGCACTATGCCGCCGCCTGCGAAACCACGGGCCCGCTCGAGCATCTGCTCAAGAAGCACCCCGAGGTCGACAGCCTTTCGGCCGACCGCTCGACGCTCAAGCTGACGCCGCTCGGCGTCGCGTGCAGGCTCGCGAGGCCTGCCAACGTCAAGCTCCTGCTCAGCAACGCCGCCGAAAATGTGCAAAAGACCATGCTCGCGGCCCGCGGCCTCGGTGGCGCCACGCCGCTGCACCTCGCCGTCATGACGCGGCGCGCGGCGCGCTACGAGGTGGTCGACATCCTGCTCTTGGCGGGCGCCAACATCGAGGCCGCGCTCGCGCCGGATAGCAATAAATTCATGCCCCTGCACGTCGCCGTGGTCCTGGGCGACCTCCATATGGCCCGAAAGCTCGTCGCCGCCGGCGCCAAGCCCAACAAGGCGGACAAGCTGCAGCGCTCGCCACTCGTGCTCGCGTGCATGAACGGCCATGTGCACGTGGCGGCCTGGTTGCTACGCATCGGCGTCGATGCTGAGGCCGCCGACTCGAGCGGCAACACGCCAATGCACTACGCGGCAGCGTACGGCTACGAGGACTGCGTGGAGCTGCTCCTCGAGCACGGCGAGGCTTCCCCGGACCCCAAGAACGACTGGAAGACCTCGCCGCTGAGCATCGCGCTGCAAAAGGGCCGCAACATGGTCGTCCAGGTCCTGCTCAAGCAGGCCGTCGACGTGAATTTTGCGGACGACGAGGGCCGCACGCCCATCTTCCAGCTCTTCGAGGACTTTATCGAGCGGTTCTCCGGGGGCTCAATCCAGATCGACGCCAGCGCGCCCACGATCGCGCAGGTCCGCGCCGCCATGCCCTGGGCGCTGCCCGCCCTGCTCGACCGCGACGACGTCAACCTGGGCCAGCCCGACGCCAAGGGGCAGACCGTGCTGCATCTTTTGGCCAAGCAGCGCTTCCCGTCAGGTCCCAAGGCCGCCGTCGCTGTGCGCCTTCTGGAGATGATCCTGGAGAAGAACCAAGTGGACATCAACGCCAGCGACAGCGACGGGCTCTCGGCGCTCGTGCACGCCGTCGCGAACGGGAACAAGGCCATCGTGAACCGGCTCATCTCCACTGGCGCCAGTCTCGAGACCGTCCTCGACGACCGCGGGCGCAACATCCTGCACCTCATCTGCGGCGCGGCCCCGGGCTCCGGCACTGGGCCCGACCAGCTCGCCACGGTGCTGGACGCGCTCGACAAGACGGCCATCCCGCGGCTCGCCACCGCGGTGGACCATGAGGGCTTCACCCCGGTGCTCCGCGCCACCGCCTCGCTGGCCAGTTTCAAGGGCGCGGACATCCAAGTGGGCAGCGCCATCCTCCGCACGCTCTGCAAGCACGCCCAGGTGCCCGCCGATGCCGTTTCGCGCGTCGTGCAGCCGCATCGACACCGCCGCGAACCCGAAGAGGTCGCCAAGAACCTGCTGGCCGGCGAGGGCAAGTGGGCCGACATCCTCGAGGTCGACGCCGTGGCGGCCGCCGAGGATGCAGCTAACAACAAGGCCCTCACCGAAGCCACCGAGGCCAGCGTGCTGGCCGCAAACCCCTTTGCGGACGAGCGCGTCGACGAAGGCAAGAGCGTCCTGCACTTCGTGCTCGCCGTCAACGATGTCAAGGAGGTCGAGAGCATCCTGGGGTGGCTCCTTCCACTGCTCAAGGACGCCAAGGCCTTGGACCTTGCGCACAAGCCCGCTGGCCCCGCAGGATCGCGCCAAAGCCCACTCCAGTTCCTCATGCGGACCCGGGTGCCTGCTGCCGCCTCCATCGACAGCCGCGAGGGCGAGGACGTCGGCAGCCCCGTAACTGCGCTGAAAACGGCCGAGCCACCGTCGTCGGCGTCGCCGCAAAAATCGTCGAAGAGGGCCCGATCGAATAGCTACGGCGACGGCTCGGACCCCTCCAGCAGCGATAGCGACAGCGATGTGGAGATGGGCGACGCCAAGGAGGCCGCCGCCAAACTCGGCGAAGTGGAGGCGACCCCGGCCGCTACGACTCTGAGCGCCGGTCAGGGTGCCGGTAAAGACGCCGCGCCCCCCTTCAACGAGACCTGCGCGATGCTTCTGGGGATTTGCAAGCAGCTTCTGGCGATGGACAAGGCGGCAGACCTCAACGCGCCTTCCGAGGCGGTCTTTGCGTCCGTGGCCGCGCGCGAGGGATTCTCGTTCTCTGCTGCCGAGGAGCAGGGTGCGATCGACGAGATTCGCCGGCAGATCAAGGCCAAGAAGCTCGCTGGGGTCCCAACGGCGCTCGAGTTGCTGCTCCACAAGCGCCTCCAGCGCCGCCTCGCGCTGAGTTCGCACGAGGGCTGCGCGCTCAAGACGCCGACTGCGCACATGCTCGTGGACGCCAAGGGCGTCTCGCAGGAGCTTTTGAGCGAGTTCGTGTCACTTGGGCTCGAGCTGAGCATTCGCGACCCCGAGTCTTTGGCCAACACGCTTCATGTGGCGCTTCGCCGGTGCGCGCGGGCCGGAACCGACCGCAGGGCAAGCGAGGTGCTCGCGTTTCTGTGCAATACTTACCCGGTCCTGCTGAGCGGCACGGATCGCCAGGGGATGACCCCACTCCACAATGCCGCCGACCTCGACAACTCCAAGACGCTGCAGCTCGTGCTGACGGCCGTGCTCAAGAACCAGGGTCAGAATGCCGGGTCTCCGCCTCTGATCGACTCTCAGGACGCCATGGGCCGCACCGCGTTGCATCTGAGCGTGGCCAAGGCGACGCTCCGCGAAAAGGAGGTTCTCGAGCCGTGTGAGATTGCCCTGCTCGATGCGGGAGCGCGTCTGGACGTGGCCGATGTCAATGGCCAGACGCCTCTTCACGCCGCCTTTGTGGCCCCGGACAGCCCGCTGGCCGTGCTGTGCAACTTCCCGCACGATCTCCATGGCGCCGTCGAACACGACCGAATTGAGCTCGTCAACGCGCTCCTCGGGTACGCGCCCACGGACGTGAACGTCGTGGACCAAGCCGACTGCTGGGGGCGGACGCCGCTCATGTACGCCGCGGCGGCGAACGCGCTCGTCTCGAGTTTGCTACTTCTTACCAAGGGTGCGGCGCTCTTCGCCGAGGACGCGGACGGGAACAACGCGATCGGGATCGCCGTGCTGCGCAAGCACGCCATGTTCGCCATCACCATGCTCAAGAGCGCCGACGCCCGGACCCCGGACAAGTTGCCGGAAGTCGTAAATATCACTCGCAAGCCTGAAGAGAAGACTGTGAGCGCCAGCGATGTCGGCGCGGAGGCCGTAAACGCAGCGCAGAGCCGTCGAGAAGACCCCTTCCACGGCATGCGCGTCATCTCGCGCGAGAAGAGGTCGGTTTTCTGGCACGCCGTCAAGAACAAGAAAATGGGCCTGGCCTACATTGTGCTGACGATGATTCCGCGCGCGCAGGCCACGGCCGATGCGCTGGAGTGCGGATCGTTTCAGGTGGTGCGCAAGATCATCTCCACGTGCGGACGCGAGGAACTTTTGGCCCGCGATGCAGAGGGCCGCACTGTTCTCCACCACGTGGCAAGCGCGCGGGCGCTGGCGCAGAACGTGGAGTGGGGCCCTCTCCTGGCGGCCAAGATGATCTCGCGCGGCGTTGAGGCGTCAGACGTGGATCAGCACGGACGGACACCGCTCCATTTTGCAGCGGAGCGTGGGGACCTAACGCTATGCAAGTACCTCATGGAGCAGGCCCCGAAGTGCGCCGAGGCTGCCGACAAGAACGGCGACCCGCCGTTGTGGTACTTTGTGCGCGCGCTCGAGACGCTCAAGTTGACCACGGCCAGGACCTCGCAGATCGTCGAGCTCTTGGCCGATCCTGTCCGCGATTCCCTCCGCAGCGGCGCGCTCTCGAACACCATCAAGCGGGTCAAGGCGGCCCCGAAGCTGCCCAACCTGGAGGACCACGTTGACGCCCTCAAACTGGAGGCCGGGCCAAACCCAGAGACGGTGCGTCGCGAGGCGGCTGACAAACAGGCGCAGCTCGAGGCTGACAAAGCGCCCGTTCTGGGCAAAGAGGGCCACGGGAGTACCACGGCGGCCATTTGCGCTCTGCAGGCCAAGAATGCCAGCGCCCTCGGCTGGCTCATTGCGTACGGGGTCGATCTCGAGGCCACGGACTCGGAGGGTCACAACGCGCTGCATTACGCGGTTCTCGCCGGCGATATCACGGCGTGCGCGACTGCATTGCGGCACGGTGCCAAGGTGGACGCGCTAACGCAGGCCAAGACTGGCGCGACCCGGACGCCGCTCATGCTCGCGACGCTCATGATGAACGAGAAGCCGAACGAGGCGCTCGCGATCGTCGACGCGCTGCTCGTCTTTGGCGCCGACCCGACGATTACGTGCACCGCAGATGGGAATACGGCCCTGCATTACGCCATCGCGCGGAATCGTGTCGAGGTGGTGCACCGTTTCTTGCGGGCATGCAGAGACGCCGCGGTTCTACCGGTACCCGAGACCGTGAACGCGCTGCGCCAGAGTGACTTTGTTATGAAGGCCAAGCTGCATACCCTGGTCAGATTCGCGGACGAAGCGGCGCTCCGGCCGGTGTCGCGAGTCGGCGAGCTGAGCTTCCGGTTCGGGGTCGCCAGCCAGACCCAGGAGACCGAAATCACCCCGAGAGAGGCATTCCTCAACGAGATAACGGAGGCGGTCGTCGCAGAGGGACTCGCCGACCAGCTTGAGGCGGAGGCCATCGGCAGCAAAATCCTCGAGGAGGGCATCACATCTATGGCGACTCTGGCGGGTCAAGACCTCTACAAGTTCCCTTGCAAGCTTCCCTGTGGCTTGTACAGGGGCCGGCGCGTAATCCACCTTGCCTCAAAACTTTGCAGGCAGAAATTGCGGGCCAGATTCCTGAAGCTGCCGTCCAAGCCCAAGACGACCCCGACGCAGGTCAGCCCTGGGCTCTGGTCGCAGATCCTCGATGCGAGCGCGCTCAAGCTGCACACGGCCTCGGCATTTGCGGAGATCTGGGAGTCCGCCGCGCCCGGGGAGGGCGCCGAGGCCAATTCGGAGAACGAGACCGACGCGGAGAAGGCGAAGCGGATCGCCGAGGAGGTTGCCCAATACGAAGGCGCCGAGCACCTCGTGGTGGGTCAGAAGGATGCGCTCTTGACGGCGCCTCTGCAGCGCGGGGCCGCCGTGCTGGTGTACTGCAGTGACCAAGACTTTTACCGCGAGGGCCGCGTGGAGGAGCGGCACCCGAACGAGACGTACACGGTGGACTTTGTGCGGGGCGAACGCGAAGAAGGCATTCTGCGCTCGCGCATGCGGCCGTGGGGGACCCCCAAGGAGACACCAGCCGCGCGCGAGATCCGGCCGGGCGCGCTCGCCGCTCTTGTGCAGCAGCGCAACAAGGCCGGGGCCTCGTGCCTCGACCTCGTGGCCAGGCCTTTTGACTTTGGCTCGTACGAGAACATCGAGATTGCCAAGCGTCTTATCGAGGCGGGCGCCAAGGTCGACGACAAGGTGCTGAAGCTCGCGCGTCCTGGTGGACATCTCGCACGGTACCTGCAGCAGGTGGATAGCGGTAGCGCAGAAGCCATGGAGGTGGACGACGACATCGCGGCGAACGAGGACGATGTGCTCACAGAGCTGACGAGCGTCCCCGACGCTACGACCTACGCCAAGGAAACGCACGAGGCGGCCGTGGCGCTGGAGCGCGAGTTCATGTCGGCAGTGCCCAAGGTGGCCAAGGTGAATCCAGCGTGCGAACTCAAGAGCAAGGGGATCCGCGTGCTGCCCTGCGGGGACGACGACTTCTACGACGCCGTGCTCATCAAGGTGGAGGAGAAGTACGGGTTCTTTCAGAACAACTTTTACAAGCTGCAGCTCGTCCAAGACCCAATCAAGAACCTTGTGGTGATGGTGAACAACTGGGGTCGCGTCGACGAGCGCGGCACTGGCGCGCACCAGCAGACGGCGTTCCAGACCGAGGCGGAGGCCATCAAGGAGTTCGAGAAGGTATACAAATCCAAGACCGGCAACCTTTGGTCGGAGCGGGCCGCGTTCACGCCGCACCCGAAGAAGTACCGCCCGGTGCAGCGCGCCGCGCGCACCTTCGAGTCTCGGCCACTCCCCAGCCTGGCAACCGTGCTCAAGGACAAGGTCGAATTCCCGGACGCCAAGCGCGAGACAAACCTTCCTGCGCCTGTGATGCGCATGCTGGAGACCGTGACGGACCCAAATGCGCTTGCGATGGCTGCTCAGAACCTGGGTCTCTGTAACGCAGAGCAGCCGCTCGGCCAGCTCTCCCTTGACGCCATTCTTCGCGCCGAGGCCAAGCTGCTCGAGATCTCGAGAACGCTTGAGCGCATTGAGACCACCACCAACAGTTACGACAGGTCGGACTCCAAGAAGGAGCCCACGGTCGAGGATAAGCGGCTCGGTCTCGAGAGGATCACGAAGCTGTCGATCGAGTTCTTTGAGCTCGTGCCCATGACGGACGGCGACGGCGACGTGGGCCCAGTGCGCCCGTTTCTGTCCCGCAAAGATCGGCACCTGCATCGGGCGATGGAGCTCGTCGTGAACCTCAAGGAGCTAACGACGGCCGCGCAGCTGGTCGCGGCTGGCTACCACAAGCGCAACGAAGAGCACTGTCTCGAGCGCGTGTATCGATTCACGGGGGCTCGCATGGCGCCGCTGAGCATTGGCGATCTGGAGCGCACTTGCGTCGAGCAGTACTTTCGCAACACGTGCGGAGACGGCGGCCAGAACATTATGGTGAACGAGGTCTTCAAGGTTCGGCGCCACGGCGAGCCGTCGAACCGTCACATGCACAACCGACGGCTCCTCTGGCACGGCACGCCCACGTGCAATGTGCTGGGCGTGCTCAAGGACGGATTGCGCATCGCGCCCGCGGAGGCGCCCTCGACGGGGCTCGCCTTTGGCCGCGGCGTTTACTTTGCGGATGTGGCGCAAAAGTCCCTCGCGTACTGCCGCGCGGACGTCGCCAGCGGCGATAAGAACGAGAGGGCTTATCTCATCCTCGCCGAGGTCGCGCTCGGTCGCGAAAACGAGCTGACCATCCCCGAGTACATGGAGAAGCCCCGCGAGGGCACAGACAGCACGACGGGTCTGGGCGACCGCCGGCCGGACCCGGCGCAAGATCTCGTCTTGAACCCGGCCGGTGTTGCTGTCCCTCTTGGGCGCATTCGTTCGCGCCCCGGGCTGGCAAGCAGGTTCACCTGGTTGATGAAGCTCCCCCACTATCGCGGACAAGAGTCTGCTGTCCTCGCCAAGGCCGCGATGGCCATCGAGGAGCTCCGTCGGAGCCCGGAGACCAGGTTTCCCGGCGCAAGCATTCGGACTTCGCTCAGCGAGGATCTTCCACAGGTCTTCGAGATCACGCTCGACTCAGGGCCTATGTCCACAACCGCGACGGCCCGCGAGGTTGACAGCGTGACGGGCAAAGTGGACGAATCCTCGTCGGAGGTCCTCAAGCTCGAGCGTGCTCCGTCGCCTCAAGGCAGCCAATCGCTGCTCTCCTTCAACGAGTTCATTGTCTACGACACGGACCGCATCAACATCCGCTACATCGTCGAGCTCGCGCCCAAGACGGCCGCAGGCTCCTCTTCTTGATGACCGCCGTGCTGCCCGCCAAAAAAGAAAGAGAACTTCATCTTTACCATCATCATCATGCCAGCCTCTCCTCAGCAGGCCCTCAACGTTGTTGATTCCTGCGCCCGTCGAGCATCGTGACGTCATCGTGACCTTCCGCTCTAGGAAATGCCGTCGTGGAGAGCCTGATCTCGGGAATCGCACCGGTATTCTGGCCGCCGCGCCATGCCTGATGCCTTGGCACGTACGGTACATAGTACTTACCAATGGTAATAGTAGCCTGTACGTACACCTTCAAAGAGCTGAGCGCGGGTCCGAGCACCGTTCCGAGAGCGGGCCTAGGCCTAGACGAGCGGTGCCCTTCTCAGAATCCTTCTCAAAATCAGTCTCGTCCCAAACTCCCTCTGTGCCGTGGCGGCGTGGCGGCGTGGCAGGCAGGTTTGGGGCGCGTGGCGGGACCAAGAATCGACTTTTGATACTTACCTATGGAACTTTGACTTTGACTACTTTGACTTTGACTTTGACTTTGATTGACTTTGACTTGACTTGACTTGACTTGACTTGACTTGACTTGACTTGGCTTGGCTTGACTTGACTTTTTGACTTGACTTCACCGAGTCTTCGGACGGAGGTCGGCCACGACTCCCGCGACAAACCGCCAACCAGCCAACTCAACTCCGACGACCGCAAGACCGCCCGAGACCCGACCCTGCGCGCGCGGCGAGCCCGCGAAGGCGCCCGCGAGGAGGCCGGAGGACCAGGAACTCGGCGGAGAACTTGAAGCCTTCGAGGTGAAGAATATGTCCCAGACCAAGACCGAGACCGAGACCGAGACTGAGACCGAGACCGCCTCGGAGGCGAGGAGAGAGGTGCTCGTGCTCGACGGCGGGATGGGCCGCGAGCTCAAGGACATGGGAGCGCCGTTTCGACAGCCGGAGTGGTCCGCGCTGGCGCTCATGGAGGCGCCGGAACTTGTACGCAAGGCACACGAGCGCTACGTGGAGGCCGGGGCGCAGGTCCTGACGACCAACGCCTACGCGGTGGTGCCCTTTCACATCGGCGAGGAAAGGTTCCGGGAGCAAGGCGCAGCGCTTGCGCGAAAGGCTGCGCAGCTCGCCCGCGAAGCTGCTTCGAAGGGATCTCCGACCGCGCAGAGCAGCCGACCGCGCGTGGCGGCCTCCGTCCCGCCAGTTTTTGGCAGCTACCGCCCGGACCTCTTTGACGAGGCCCGCGCCGCAGACCTTTGGCCGGTCGTGATCGACCCGCAAGCCCCGCTGTGCGACCTTTTCCTTGCCGAGACCATGTCGAGCGTGAGCGAGGCCAAGCTGGCCGTCCAGCTATGCGCCAAGCACGGCAAGCCGATCTGGGTCGCGTGCGCGCTCGAGGACCACCGTGCGGTGCTTCGATCAGGCGAGAGCGTGGCGGAATTTGTCCGTGGCGTGCAGGCCGCAGACAAAGACGGCCTCGTGGAGGCCGTTCTATTCAACTGCTCGCAAATGGAGGTGATGGAGCCCGCTATTCGCGAAGCTGTCTCGCTGACCGTGCCGCACGGGACCTCGTACCGCATCGGAGTTTACGCCAACGCCTTTTGCAGCCACGTCGAAGCAGCCGTACCTGCGGCGAACGAGACCCTTTGCGAGATCCGCGACGACATCACTCCGGAGCTCTACGCCGAGTTCGCGAGACGGTGGGTGGACGCTGGCGTGACCATTGTTGGCGGCTGCTGTGGCGTTGGGCCGGCCCACATTGCCGAGCTCTGCCGTTCCTTCGGTTCTGGACGCTCGTCTTGAGGCGGCAGGTATGAGCGCCTCCGATGACGGTGCTCCTGCAAAAACCTGAGCAACAATCGTTTCCTGCAATTTTACTATGACAACAACATCCGCAACGACGACAACATCGGCAACGACGACAACGTCGGCAACGACGTCACCAGTGTTTCATCAGCGTCGAGCTCCAGCTTGAACGCCGGCTACGACGATCTGAGACCACCGCCGTCGAGATTTCCGCCGCCGCTGAAGGCACGTTACCTTTTCCCTTGTTCGCCTTCATGACGACCTTCACCGTGACATTATGCACCTCCACCATGACATTCTGCACAACCTTCTAATTTATCGTCTTCTAATTTATCGTAATCTCTGATGGGGTTCGCATCTCGTCACCTTCGCGCGCGATTTCGCGCTCATGAT
>KQ758891.1:375154-399179 GCA_001462505.1 Aurantiochytrium sp. T66 | reverse complement strand
CAGTCTTTTTGTCGTCGTCGAGAACGCCACAAAAGGCGGCTCTTGGCTGCGCCGAGACCCGCGCAGGCACTGGCAGGACGCGGAGGTGGCGGCCCGGTGGCGGGCGAGGCGCTGCGCGACTTTGCCCTGCATGTTCGCTCGTCGTCTCTGCGATGATAGCCCAATTCCTGGACGCGATGATGATGATGACGACGATGACGATGAGGTCAAGATGCTGGTTGGACTCGTCCACGCCGACAAGCTTCGGTGGGAGAGGCGCGGCGGCAGCGCGTGTCCCAGAACCGCGTGAGCGAGCCCCTTCAAGTCTTCAAGTTGTCCTGGTCCATTAGTAGTAACGCTGAAGGACTCGAGCTAGCCCAGGTGGACGGGGGTGCCCTTTCGTGCGCAAGACAAGAATTTCGCGGGCGCGCGGTCGGCGGCTCCAGGGGCTTTGCTCGAAGCTCTTGCTCGCGCCCAAACGCAGGTCTCGCGCTCGCTCTCTTCGCGCAAAGTGGCACGGCATGCAGCAATAAAGCAGCATCTCGTCTCGTCGGGTCGGGTCGGGTCGGGCGCATCTGGCTGCCAAGCTCTGGCTTCGGCTGCGGTCCGGCTGCCCGGCCCAAGCTCCTGCCGCGCGAAGCCCAAATCGTCCCACGGCATCGCGTCCGCGTCGTGATCGCACGGCATCGCCCATGCTGCTCGTTCGAGGCTGCGCGGGACGATGTCGGGTCCCGCCTAGGCCCACGTCACAAGGATTTATGGGTGGATGTTATGTTCGTTCGCGGTCCTGTGCTCAGACGTCGTCTCCGTGCATGGCATGCAGCCAGAAAAACGACGCAGCGCTCGGGAGTCGGCATGGCCAGCGTGCATGTGTTAGATCAGAAAGCGCACATCGTCGTGCCGAGCGGAAGCGGAGGTGGCGCTCACGCACCCTAAAGGTCTCGAGGAGTATGTATGACGATCTCGATGAGCTCATCTCCAAGACCCTTGCCACACCAATATTAGCCATCAGAAGTTCGCGTGGCTTCTTCTCACCCGAACGTCTGTCAATGGCTGGGCGACCCTCGGCACGAATAGCGCGGATGGCGGCCGGCCATGAGCCTCGCGATGACCCGAAGGTCATCCGT
Source organism: Aurantiochytrium sp. T66 (assembly GCA_001462505.1). Lineage (NCBI taxonomy): Eukaryota > Bigyra > Thraustochytrida > Thraustochytriidae > Aurantiochytrium > Aurantiochytrium sp. T66. The sequence continues at coordinate 398,073 of KQ758891.1, read as the reverse complement.
ATGGCCTGGCGTGACTCACTGTCAAGCAGCAGCAGAAGTGGTATCTTGTCACCTTGAGGATGTTTACGAATCGGCGTCATCGGCGTGTCATGTCACATCATCGACATCGTCGTAGGCTAAGGCTCGGAGGCCTCCTCACTGTGCTGTGCAGCGCGGCCCGCGCCGTTATTATGGTTCTGCTCGGCACGGCATGGCACGGCACGGCACGGCATGGCACGGCATGGCATGACACGAGACGGTCCGGCCCATCGAATGGCCTGGCGAGCCGCGCGCAAGTCCTGGTCTTGCGCCAAAATCGGCGACGATGGGCACCAGCAGCGACGCGACGTATCGGAACAGAACGCGGAGAACGCGCCAAGGGTGTGCACTGCACCCGGCGTCTGTCGGTCGGGTGGTTATCGGTGACCGGTCGGCGCTTTGTCGGCGGTTTTCGGGCGTTCTTTCAGCGTTCCCCGAGAGACTAGCCTGATCGACAGACGATGTAGAAACAATCAACCCTATTTCTTTCTGCAGGACCACCTTATCTTGTCCGGTGACCGCCTGTTTTAGGTTAGGTTAGGTTAGGTTAGTGATCACCTCAGCTACCTAACTTTGAACTGAGCTAGCCCTTTTTGTTTGGCTGGGGGGCGACCTGGTTGTGTCGAGGATTCTTGCTGCTGTCCTTCGCCTTCTTGTTGGGTCGCGGCGCGCGTCCAGTCTCCAGCGACCTAAGCTCCTCCGCAAAAAAGCGCTGTACGTGCGGAAGCTCAGGAATGACGTCTTCAGGAACAAAGAGGATGAGTTGCTTGGCGCGCGAGAGCTCCGTTTCGAGAGCGCGAATGGACGGGCCCACCACGGTCAGGTAGCTCAACAGATCCAGAGCCAGGAATGAAAGGCAAAGGATCACCATGTAGCGCTCGTACCCGAGGACCTCGGCAATGTGCTCCGTGTGCCGGATCTCAGAGGCCCGACGGAGCTGCACTTGCAGGTACTCGCGCTCGAACTCTTCTAGCATTCGAACGTCCTCGCGCTCGAAGAGAATTTGTGTACTCGCGTTGTCGCGCTTGACCGGCGCATCCTCAAGTTCTGGGTCGAAACTCAGACTGAGACAATCGTCCACAAAGGACTCGAGAGCACTGTGCAAACCGGTTTTCATGACGCCGTTGTGAAAGATTTTGCAGTCTTCTTCAGTCCGAGAGACACCAGTGGCTGGCCATCCGTAGCATCCCTCTTGGGCGTACAGCCGCATGATATCGTCATTCAATGCAATATTCGTCGTCAGGATCCCAGATATACCGTACTCCGCGCTGCCGAACATCATGAGCTCGTGAACATTCTGAAGCCCAAGCGCCGAGGTCGCAAAAGCGCTCTTGGACGTGTTAAAGTCGATCGCCGAAAAGCCGGCTGGCAAATCAGATAGGGCTCCGGAAAGATACAGACGTAGCTTGAGAATGACCTGGCGCGCCATGACTTGCCGATAGACACCCATAAAGGTGTCCGACGGAAATCCCGAGAATCGTGTCTGGGTGGTGTACACAATTTCCATCATTCCCAGGGAGAACCCAACGCTGAAAACCAAGAGCACACACATTCGCAGGATTCGCAGCATGCGCTTCCAGCTCCGTCGCCGCTGCACCTGAAGCTCTCCGCGCAGACGCTCAATGTGGGGCGTCATTGACCGCTTCAGAAGTGAAGTACCCGTAGGAAGCATGGTCACGCGGCTCTCACCAAGCTGCGGAAAAGCGGTTTCCTCCTGATTCGCGCCGCCGGCTCCAGGAATAGCATTTTTTTCCTCCTTGTTCATCTCCTCCGCATCCCCCGCTTCGCGATTGGCGTCATCATCGTCTCCATCATCGTCATCTTCGGCGTCCACGAGGTTTACAGCGGGCTCTATACCGCCATGGATTTCGCCCATGCGCCGCGAGAACCGTTCCATCAGATCTCGCGCCGCCATTCGCGGCATTTGCAGGAAAACTTTGAGCACGCCTAGCTTGGTTCGTTCCACGCGCTCATCGTTGCCCAGCAAGGGGTACAAGCTGATCATGAGTAGCACAAAGCTCACTCCGCCGAGCGTAAGCGACTCAATGAGGAGCTTGTGTTCCATCTCGATCAGCTTCTCTTGCACGTACATCGTATACAACCTGGTGGAAGTGGCGAGATTCTGCAAAAGCGAATGCGGGAAATAGTCCATATTTGCCAACAGAGCAAACGCGGGGCTCTTGCTGACGTCGAACTCGCTCAACGCGAGGTTAGCCGCTGTGGTAGCCGCGCTTGATAGCCCCAGCACGCCCTCGAACAGTGTGTTGTTGCTCAGCTCGAGCTGGCCGTGGCTCAAATCCGCATAAGCGGTCGTCGCGTCTTGATAGAGGCTTTCCAAGGTGCCCCCGACATTTGTTCGCTGATCGAAGAGAATAGCATCGACGTCTTTGAGCGCGGCACTCGAGTTCAAAAGGTCGGCGCGGAAGCCCTGTTCTAAAGAGGCACTCAAAATTCCCCGCCGGACCATGTCGAGACCTTGCGCTGCAAGGGCGATCATGGTCATGTGAAATTTGCGGTACCCAAGCGATTGGACTCCGTTGAGGCTGTCCTTGAAGTCCTCGAGTACATTTCTCGTGTTCACAAGCTGGTAGATCGCAACGATGGCCAGAAATAGCGACGTGGCCAAGTAGAGCCGTCGCACTCGCTTTAGCGATGCGTCACCACTCGCCTTGGTCTCGTTGGCAAGCTCGAGCCGGACCCTCTGCGCCCGCTTGCGTAAAGTATCGGACTTGGCAGAGTACACGCTGCTTGCACCATCGCTCGTGCTTGCGTACCCGTCGTTCGAGGAGAGAGCACGTTGCTGCAGCGCCTGCGCACGTCGCACGAGGCTGACAAGGTTCGACTCGCCGTCTGCTGCACCCACAGCTTGGTCCGGGACGTCCATGCCTTCGTCGCGATCCTCCGCCTGCTGCAGCTCGAGCTGGAGCTGCCTGAAATGTTCCGGCTGCGAGACGGACACCCGAACGAACTCTTCGCCGAGGCGCGAGATCCTCTCCACGGTCACGTGCACATGTGAGTCGATGATGTGGTCGATGTCCTCGTCCTCGAGATCTTCATCCGCTTCGAGGTCCTCGCTCACCATGACCAAGCATCCAACAGATCCGTCCGGCAGTTCGTCGACGAGACCTTCGAGCGTGAAGACCCCCGAAGCTACTGCCTGAAGACGGCCCTGCTCTTGCGCCGCGGACCACTTTTCTGGTGACCGACTCTGGCCAAGTTTGTCCTTTACGCCATGGGCAGACTGGCCCATCGTCGACTGCTGGGTTTCGCCCTCGTCGGCGTCAGCCGTGAAGTCCTCGAGCCGTGGCTTGCGGCTGCGCTGCACCTCTTGCAAAGGGACTCGCGTGGTCGCGATGGCCTCCTCTAGATCCGCCGCATTCATGACGAGGTCGTTTAGCCGGCACTTTCTCGGCTGCAGACAGTCATCAACGGCCTCGTGGCCGCGCCGGTGAAGCGACGCGCACGCTGGATGGCCATTGAACCATGTGTGGACGTGGCCTGCGAGCCCCACCACGCTAAAGCTCCTGGGGTCGACTAACATGAAAGAGGTCAGATCTTGGGGTGAACCCGACCCCGAGGGACTGCCAGGGGCGTGGAAGGACGGCACGGGCTGCACAGGCGAGAAGAGGGCGTAAATTTCAAAGTGGAGGCCGTCCGAAGCAAATGGTTTGAGCTTCATGTCGACCTCTAGAACCTCGCCCATCGGCGTGCGCAAGAATGTCCGCACCTTGCGATCGAACCACGAATCATCGCCCCGTTCGATGAATCTCTGGACGATTGATGTGAGCTCGCTGCAGAGCGGTTCGACGCAAAAGTCCTGGAAGCGGTCTCCAACCATGAACTGCCCAGGGGCGTTGAGCAGCTGGGACGCCATCGGATTCGCAGAAACAATAGTTCCAGTCCCGTTGCTTCCGAGTGTGTCCGAGGCGGTCATCACGATCACTCCAATGGACTCGGAGTTGATGTCGTCGAGGTTCTCCTGCTGGGCCCTGTTCCTGTGCGCGTTTGACAACCGCAGCGCGCGGTGCAAGATGGCAAGGCCGCTTCTGTAGTCGCTGCAGACCTCGATGAGGAAACTCCCGAACTTTTCGAGAATCTCGGGGTTGTGCGGCGTCAGGTGCAAAAGATTCATGTACGCATGACGCGCTCCGGACGACAGCTTGGCAATGGAAAGCGCCAGCTGGCGGACCTTGGGCACGTCCGGGTGAGCCTGCTGCAGCTCGTCCCAGAACTTGACGAGCTCCGAGGTGCAGCGCTCGTCGAGACCCACCGCCTCCTTCATGTACATGGCGCTCTTGACGTAGCCTAAAAGGTCCGTCGACGCCGACAGGTTCTCCTCGAGCAGGCGTTTTGTCTTGTAGATGGCAAAGTGCAGGTCAATGTCGAGACCTCGCCGCTCCGCGATGAGAATCGCACGCCGTACGAGCGGGCTGCGGTTGCGCAAAAAATCCAGCAAAAGGTGAGCGTGGAAGACGCACAGCGCGCTCGAGGACGGGAAGACCGCCGCGGCGTCGATGTACCAGCTGTGAGCGCGAAGCGCGCGCCGTTGCAGCTCTTGAGGGTCTGCCTTCGAAAGCACCCCAAAGTGTTTATCGCGCCCCACGCCTTGAATCTCCAGGCGGCACTTGAGCTCTAGCTCAAAGACATTGCTGCACTGGCGCGGGAGCTTGCTCGCGAGCGACTGCCGGCGATAGTGCACGACGATGTGCGTGAGTGGAATCACGAGCAGAATGCCGCCGAACAGCGTCGTGACGGATGTCGTCTCGAAGCGCAGGTCTTGCGCGGCGCATTCGCCCTCCAAGAGCGAATCGTCGCCGTAAAAGAGCCGCACGTGCAAAAAGGTGCACGACGCCGTCCACGCGAGTATGCTTGAGAGCACCGCGCGGACCATGCCGACCCCTTGGTCAAAGTACGGCTGGTACCAGCAGAACAAAAAGGCCAAGAACACCGAAAAGGCCATGGTCAAGAAGGCCCATCCGGTCTTGAGCCCGATGCCTGGGTTCTGGGTCTGCACGATCGCAAACACAAGCGCGAAAACGGTCTTTGCGCACAGATGCAACGTCGTGATGCGCGCGTGCGGCCGCGCCGACGGTGCTGCAGACATGGGCCGCGGATCGAAGAGCGTCAGCGACACCAGCAGGGAGATGTTGATGAAGACGATCAGCGCGATCACGGTGATGGGTCGCAGCGCCAAGCACGTTTCGCTCTCGATGCCCCGGCACGTGAGCACGTTGGCCATGACGCCAACAAAGGGAATGAAGAGGATCCCCACACAGCTCGACATCGTGTGCCGCAACACTTGGATGGTCCAGATGTACTTGAAGTCCTTGTTGGTCCACATGTACCCGACATAAAAGAGGTTGACCAGCTCGAGCACGACCACCACTAGGCAGACACAGAGGACGGGCACGACGGTGAATGTGCGTGTCGCCTGGTAGCCAATCTGCATATAGACAATTCCGCGCGCCAGTTGCGTCACGGGGCCCGGATAGTCAAAGTCCATAATCTCTGGCGGCGGCAGCACGAACGAGAGCATTTGCACAAAGTCCACGAACATGAAAAAGAGGAACATGAAGCGCGAGTGCGAGCTCTTCTTCGACATGGCAAAGAGCACGCCGTTGAGGCCATCGTGCGCGGCCTTGATGGCGTGATCCACGGCCTCGAAGAAGGTCTCACCTTGCGAGGTGCTCTGGCCGAGGTTCTGCAGGTCTTCCATGTCCTGCCGTTTGTACTTAGCCATGGTCCTTGCCCTTTTGAGCGTGCCGCCGCTCGCGCCGCCACGCGCGGATGGCGCCTCGCCCAGCGGCCGCGCCAATTGCGCCTCAGCTCGTGACCAAGCGAGAAAGCGAACCTCAAGAAGAGGCGAGCAGGTCTGCCTGCGCGCAACAGTGTCGCTACTCGCGCCGCAGGAGCTGTCCGTGAAAGTTTCAAGAGACGCTTGCCCGCTTGGCTGTTACTGCGCGCTCCAGGACGGTGCCGGCAAAGGCCTTTTCAGGGCCACGTGCGAGCGAAGCAAATTGCGTATATGCACGATGGAAGTCGGAAAAGCCCACTGCGCCCCGTTGCCAAGCGCCTTGAACTTGTCCACCCTGTTGGCCGGCAGTGCCCGTGGTTCTAGAGCGAGGTTTGATGTACGTACGTACGTAATACGTATACGTGTCCCAACTTGAAGAAGCAGAAACAACTTGCGACCTGAAAGATGGCCAGAAGAAACGCGCAACCCTTAGAAACGCGCCTCGCTGGCCCGCTCGAGACTGTGGTTCAACTTCGTCAATGCCTGGGGCGCATGCGAAGAGCTGACTGGTGGCAACTGGCGGACCTGGTACGTAGCGTCCTGGTGGCCGGCCGGCGGCATCCAGATGCACAACGATAATATTTTTGATGACCTCGTTTTCGATCGATGATTGTGACGCGCAAAAACAAAAACGTTTCTTTTCTTCAAAAAAAGTACCCGGGGCCGGTTACGAACCAAGAAAACTTGAACCTCTGTCAGGGGCTTGCGCATGCACTAGATGCACGATGCTTCACCACCATGGTGCGCATCCCGAATGGGCCATGATTGGCCGAGCGAGACACATTTCACAGCCGTTCGTCCACCCACTTTCCGAGCCTCCGAGCTGAGCCTCTGAGCTGAGTCCGAGCTCGAACAACGGTACAATTTCCTAAACAAGAGGGGGGGCTAGCTAGAGATTACGTGAGTACCGGCGGGTACGTACTAGCTAGGCTACGCCGTACTTTCCAAAAAACAAACGACCACCGGAAGCGCCAAGCAAGATCGGAGTTTTGCAGAAGCTACTCTGGCCTTCGGCGGGTGTAGGCCTTCCTGATGCAGACATTCCCCGAGTTTTTGCTCCATTTGACGTCAACCGGAATGCCTAGCGTGGTGATCATTTGCGCTTTGCACAAGCCGCAAAACCCGCCCATGCATGCGTACTGGTACGTACGTGGGTACGTACGTAGCACCCTACGTCCGTACGTAGTACGTACGTAGGTTCCTACGTAAATTGGCACGCCGGGCGTGAATCGCTCACAGTCAGGCGGATGCAGCTGCTCAAAGTTGTCTCGACGTCGTTCTCTTGGCTCGTGTCAAATCAAGGGGAGAGCTCGGGAGGCTTGTCGCCGAAGAATGCCGATTCTCTGTTGGAGGCCTACGAGGCTACGACGTACCACCGGGTACGTACGTACGTACGGTAACGTACGTACCCCGTCTTATCAGTGAGCAAGCGACGTGCGTTTGGTAACAAGTCGCCAGGAGCTGTCGTCGCCAAGACCGCACGAGTTCGGCGAGGCCAAGCACTGACCACAGTCCTTGCCGGGCTTTGGATAGAGAATTTCCCCGTGCCCACGGACTGCCCATGGTACAGGTACGCAAGGTAGGTTCCGTTGAGATGAAAAAGAGCCTGAGCTATTTGTAAAGCAGGCTCGAGCTCCAGCCCACCCAAACCCAAAGCCTACGTTGCGTATTGGCCTTGGCCTTCGGAATCCAGCTCGACTTGGCAGCCGACACGGCATGTCAGCACCCACCGGCCTCTACTCGCAGCTGAGGCGCGTTGAAGCAAAAATCAACGGTCCGTCTCTGGGCCTGACGCGGACGCGGAGGCATTCCTTTGAAACCGTGCCCGGCCCGGACCACAGTAGAGTTTGTTTGCGTGACGCGGAAGCGAGCTCAATGAAAAGGAAACGCCGCTCTTTATCGTCAACGGCTGTCTTCGTAGAAACGACGTAGATGCTGCCACTGATGTCTGGAAGGCCTTATCGCTCGCCCCGCCTGCCGCCGACGTCGAGGATCCTTGAGAAAAACGGTAAACTTTAACTGTGTGACATGATGCCATACGTGGGGAACGTTCGTTCGTTTACGCTACGTTGCCGCTTCAGTAACCGCGCGAAGCCTGTTCGCGGACGACGAACAGGGCCGCACGCCCGCCCGCCCGCCTGCTCTTGGCAGGCACCAGGGAACTTGGTACATAGCGAGAGCAAGGTCAGAATTCTTGGAGCTGCAGGACACACATAGGCCAAAGACCTGCTCTTTCTTCAGTGCTCCATCCAGCACAGGAACCAAGTTGCCGAGTCCGTGCCGCACTGCCGCTGCAGCTTTGTTGATAACGGCTTGTTGCGCCAGCAAGCACGGTTCATCCAGTCGAGCAATTGCACGAGCTGACACGCTCTCGCGCTCGCAGCGAGGGCACGGCTGCTTGTGCGGGGCCAGACCACGCTGCCATCGGCGTGCGTGCGGAAGGCTTCGCTCAAGGCCCAAGGCATTTGCCAACCGGGTTCATCCAGATCAGCGCTGTCGATATTGTGAACAACGAGAACATGGCGGCGACGGTCGTCTCGCGCGCGCGGAGCCATGTCAGCGGCATGACGGGCATCAGCACGGGCGCCGACGCCGACATGGACAGCGCCTTCCGACAACTGCGCTCCCAGTCGGGCAACGCCACGAGCATCTTCATGGACCTCGAGGCCTTCTTCGAGAAGTCCAAGACAGGACTCAACAACCTGCTGCATAGTTTGACCCGCACTTCACGGGAGACCCACGCGGTCTTCCTTCTTGGCGCCCTCATCGAAGCGGGCCAGCTCGCCTCTTTGGCGCTTCCGCGGTCGTCGACCCTCGCGATGAACTTCCCGGGACCCGTGGAAAAGTTTGCCGAAATCCTCTCGTATACCCGATTCGGGGAGCTCTTGTGGGAGCACTTTGACCACTTCACGGTGGCCATTGTCGTGCAGAGCATTCTCCTGGTCGAGTTGCTCGCGCTGCCGTACGTTGCCTACACGTGGGCGAGCAAGGAGGGCAAATCCATCGGCACGAAACTCTTGCAGTATCAGATGTCGGTTTTTGGCGGCGTGCTCTTCATCCCCATCATTGCCTGCCTCGCCGAAGGAGCCTTTTGCAGCAAGTTCACGAGCAGCCAATGCTCGGTGTTCATGCCAATCGCCATCATCGAGCTCTTCGTGTACATCGTTCTCGTCCTCCTCGTCGCGATTATGCACTTTGACTCCCGGCCCACTTCCAAGTCCATGAACGCCCGCCCCCACGCTCGCGTGCATGTCCTCAGTGTCTTTTTGCGCGCGGCGCTCACGCTCATTTTTGTTGGCGTGCACAACATGACATCGTCCGGCGGCTTGACCAAGTTCTGGGTCGTCTTCGTGGCAGGAGCGCTCACCATGCTCGGCATCTTCTACACGTGGTACCAGCCATATTATCACCAGCGCGCGAACGCGATCCGGGCCCTGCTGACGACGTCCTCGGCCTGGCTCGCCGTCGCGAGCATGATCCACGTGTTCATGTCAAGCCAAGACGATGGATCGGAGTGCACGTATACTTCGGACGGCACGGTCACCGTGACGGTCTTTGGTGGCCTTCTTCTCGTCCTTCCGCTCACCTGGTTTGGTCTTCACTACCGTCGGTACACGCTGCAAACGAAGCGGCCGAACCAGTGCGCCAATGTATACGAGTTGGAGCTCAAGGGCCGTCTCGAGATCCAGGGCCTCGGGATCCATCACGTTGCCGACCTGACAAAAGCCGACAAGGACGCCATCCGCCAGCGCGCGCTCCGCGTGCACAAGTGGTACATGGATGCGGCCTCGCTCTTCCCGCTCACCGGGGCCCTCTTCATGTTCCACGCCCAAGTTCTCCTCGCCTTTCTGCCCCAAAAGACGCCGATGGTGCGGCGCGCCATCGCCATCGGCGCCAAGCGCGGTCTCGCGCCCGACTTCCACGTCATCGCCTACAAGGTTCGTCGGACCCTCGAGGAGACGATCAAGGGATCCTCGGACGTGCTGAGCATTGTCAGGTCCGAGGAGTACACCGCCGAGGCCTTGAAATACGACAAGCGGTGCTCCTCGCAGCTCGTCGAGTTCTGGAGCGAGCTCTCCGAGAAGCGGCCGGACATCAACAAGGTCCGTCGCCTGGCGCTCAACATCGCCGTGTCTTCCTCCGCGGCGCACACGGCGTACCTCAAGCTGCTGCGCATCTCCCCCAAGTCTTCGCGCGTGTACGAGATGATTTCCTCGTTCCTCCTCGAGATCATGCACGACTCGCGGCTGGCGGCCATGATGCGCATCAAGGGGGCGCGCATTGCGCGCGAAGCGAGCGCGCGCGCGTCAACGAACCTCAACGAGGCCGAGTCCGACTCGCTCGGCGTCATCGTCGTGCGCGCTTCCATGGAGAACCGCCACGAGCTCGGCGACATCGTCTTTGCCAACGCCAATGCGAGCCAGATCCTCAACCAGGTCAACCAGATGATTGTCGGCCAGAAGATCGAAAGCTTCCTCGTCTCCCCGCTCGCTGAGCGCTTCGTGGAGATCGTGGACGGCTTCCTCGAGCATGGCAAGGACGAGGCCTTCGAGGAGACGATCCAGACCTTCTTGCGCACGCCGAGTGGCAACCTCGTCGCGGTGAACCTAAAGCTGCAGCCGTACGCCCCGGACGACGTCAACTTCAACATGTACTTTGTCTTCCAGGCAGACATGTCCCACGCGGGCGAGAACTTCATCGTCGTCGACGAGGCAGACGGCATGGTGCACGGCATGGGCAGCGCGTGCTTCTCGGCCTTCCAGAGCCACTTTTTCGCGGCTGCGCAGCAGCGGCAGTTCAACGGCATGGGCTTTGCCGGCCTTGGCCCCAACGGCGCCGCCGTGGAGCGTCTGCACGTCTCCACGCTCATCCCGAACTACGCGGTCGTGAGCCCGCAGCGCTTTCCCTCGGGCTCCCCGATCCCGGTGACGCTGCAGGAGGAGGACACCGGCGACCACGTGCTCAGGCGCTTCCGCATCACCTTCAACTCGGATCCGCAGTCCGGAGAGCGGCAGGGCCGCGACAGCCAGGAGGCCTCCGGCGGCCGACCCGTGCGTCGGCCGAGCATCGCCTCGCTCATCTGCAGCGACGAGGTCGAGGCAGCGACGCGAGCATCCTTCACGGCGACGAGCCTCGAGACCGACACGCGCCGGGCCAGCTCGGCGCCGGGGGCATCCCAGGCCGGCGACGGCGAGGCCTACGTGATGAAGAGGTCGTCGACCACGTTCTCGCCCATGCGGAGGGCCTCCTCCACGTACCAGCCCCCGCCCAACGTCAAGGGCAAGATCTGGTTCCAGCACAAGCAGGTCCTCGGCAAGCGACTGCTGCAGATCTTCATCCACGACCCCGACGTCCCGGAGTTCAATGCTGTGGACGAGCGCTTCGACGACCGCGGCATGACCATGGCGGATGGCCAGAGCGAGATGGACGACGCCTCGATGGGCAACGTCGAGTCTGAGTTCGGCGACAGCGACGCCAAGAGGCCCGGGGGCCTCATGCGGAGAACCTTTACCGACAAGTCCGAGCACATGCGGCGCTTCATGGACGAGATGGGCTCCGAGGCCAAGATCGTGGTCCCCCCGCGACGGGTCGTTACCGGGTCCAAGGCCGGATCCAGGGCTGGGTCTGTGGCATCCGGCGAGGTTCTTCGAATCAAGGCACAGGCGGTGCGCAAGATCCTTCAGGAGAGCCAGAATGCAGCCATGGACGCCACGCTGGCCAAGCTGCGCCGCATGTACCTGCGCGCCTCGGTGCTAGTGTGCATTTGCGCAACCGCACAATACTTTAACAGCACGAACTTGCTCGAGAGCTACATGTCCGACATTCAGCTCATCGGCAGCCTCGGCTTTCGTCGCTACTGCTTGGTGGCAATTGCATATGCGGCCCATGGACTCGACCTCGTGAGACGAGGCATCCTCGACGCCTCGCAGGAGTCCTCGCTTCGTAGCCAGCTTAACTCCTTTGCCGGGACGCTGAAAACGTCAGACTTTGATCTTTTCCAGAGAAGGTCCGAGGTTGGGGGCGACCTGCAGTCCCTGTACGAGGACGCTTCGCTCGACTACTACACTGTGCGCAATGGCAACATCGTGTCTTCGACCATCAGCCTGTTCGAATCGACGCTCAAGATCTCTAGCGCCGCGTTGCAGGCAGAGCAGGCCGACCTGTCCGAATTCTACGCGGGTTCGGCGCTCACGTTCCCGCTTATGGAGAATCTCGACTACTTTAACGGCACCGCTCTTTACGGCCTGGAGCAAACCACCCAAGACTTTGCTGACTACGCCTACGATCATGCTGCCGTGATCTTGCACCAGCTCTACGTGATAGCAAGCATCATGCTGTTAGTCGTGGTGATCCTCGTCGGCGTGACAATCTACCCCCTGGTCGGCAACGGAGGCAAGATCGAAAAGGTCAAGAGCGAGATCCTCCAGGTCTTCTCTGACATTCCCAAAAAGACGACGCAAGAGGTGGGCCTACGCTTCGTGGAGAGGCTCCACAGCGTGCACGAGGAAGACGTCGACGCCTCGCGCCTCAATGGCGAGCACCCTACCATGCGCAACCAGGAAGACCGTGAAGGGATCGATCCAAAAAGCGGCGGCGGCGGCGGCGGCGGCGGCATGCTGAGACACCTTGTGGACGCGTCCGGTCCCTCCAGCGAGACCCAAACCCGCGATCCGAAAAAGGTGGCCAAGGTTGCTCCAGATGTAGCGGCCTCTTCCGAGCGTAAGAGCGCTCCGCGACACAAGGGTGGAGGAGGCAGCAGCAGCAAAAAAGGGGACTCGAAAGCAAAGTCGAACAACTCGTGCTGCTCAGTACGCAAGGTGGTCATTGGTGCGAAGATGAGCGCGCTTCTTTTCTTCTCCATCATCTACTTTGCCTCCATCGTGCTGCTGACGGCCAAGCTCGAATGGGACACGAGTAGCGCGCCTGCAATTGCGAACCTGGCGGGCTATCGGCGCATGAAGACGCGCTTGGTCATGCACGAGTTTCGGCTCTGGGTCACGGGGGCGTTCGAGGGCGTCGACATGGTAACAGAGGGTGGCGAGCATCTCGACTTTCGCAGCAGCGCGGAGCACGTCCGCTATCGGCTTGGCAACTTACAGAGGGTTCATGAGAAGCTCCTCTATGGCTCCGAGGCAGATCATCTGACCGGGACTTTTCGCGACCCACAGGCAAGCGACACGCTCATGGAGCTTTATACCAGCAATGGATGCATCGACATATCCTCGGGAAACATTACCGAAGCAGACTGCGAAGCCTTTGACAACGGTCTCATGGCGACCGGTCTGCAGAGCGCACTTACGAACTACATGGACACCATGCAGGAGCTCACCTACGACACCGAAATCGAGACAATCGTGCACTCCCAAGACAACGCTGCCCTCAGGACACTCTTTGCGCGAAGCGATATACAGCGCCTCGTCGAGCTCGAGTCCGACTTTTTACAGCCGCAACTGACTACGGTGATCCGCATCGAGAACGCGGCACTCGCCAGTCGGGTTGCTCATGTGGAGGTTCTCATGCTCGTCCTGCTGGTAGGCCTCGTGCTTTCGGCCTTCTTCACGTACGCCTTCGTGGTGCGCGCTATTCTCAGCCGGCTCGATACCGAGGTCAAACGAACGCGGAGTCTGCTTTTGGTCATCCCGGAGGACGTCCTCGACTCCTTGCGCCACATCCAGGTCTTCCTCGTCGATTCTTTTGGCGAGAATAATACTCGCAAGTAAAGTAGTAGGCCTAGTAGTAAACATCATTGAAGAATTTCTGTCTGGCGTCGCTCGAGGCTCTGGGGCGAGAGCACCGGAAGGTTAGCGATGGCGAAGGAGTCATTAGCAGTGCTCGGTGAGCGCTGCCTTGTGTAAGCGAGAAAATCCTGCGCATCCTCAAAGGTGAGGCTGCCGCGCTGCACGGTGGCGGCCACGTTGGCTTTGCGGGTCCCACGGAAGACGGTTACGCGCCTTTCGGAGATGCTTTTTTCCCGTAGCAACTGCGAGAGCCGGTCCGAGTTTGCCGAGAGCTCGCGCGTCAGCCGACGCTGGCGGTCCTTCTCCGCCCTGGACCTTTCTTGGCCGAAGGCGGGGTCGACCCATTGCAAAGTTTCCGCACTCGTTGCAGATCCTCGTGCTGTCGCGTTCTCTTCGTCGGCGTCCTCCTGCAAGGCGGCGAAGGAGTGCCCTCCCTCGAAGCTCTTGCGCGATTTGGGATTCGCCAGGATGGTGTCGTCGTTCAGGTGGGTCTGCAAGAGCGTCTGCCGGCTGAGTGGGTGGGCGGGTCGGTCGCGCAGGAAGGCGGTGTTCGGGTTACCAAGAATGTTGGCAATGTGCCGCGCCGAGAAGCGCCCGAGTGGCGTCTGCACGCTGCCCGCGATCTCCGCGACCTGGCGATGCAGCTCTTTGCTCTGCTTGATGGTTTTGCGCTCCGGGTGAACGAGCTCGGCGAAAATGCCGATCGTGCGGTGCTCCGGGAACTCCACCATGATGCGCTCGAACTCGTCCTTGGCGATAAAGACCAGCTCGCAATCTTCTGAGCATTGCACGGTCATCGTCCGCTCGCCGCTCAGGGAGTACAGGCACTCGCCGCCAAAGTGGTGCCCGGCGCGGAGGGTGTAGCGGCCCTTGCCTCGAATGCTCATGTTGGAAGGCGGCGCGAGGCTGAAGAGATTCTTCTGGCTCTGCGCGCGCGAGTGCTCCGGCGCGGTGACCTCGACCTCGCCAGACTTGATAAAGTAGATTTCGTGGCCAATTTCGCCCTCGCGGAAGACGTACTCGCCCTTGCCGCAGATCTGCATCTGTAGCTTGCGCGCAATGTGCCGCTGCACGTGGATGTGGCACTTGCGCAGGCCTCGGACCTTGTCGATGATCTCGTGGTGGATGCACATGGCCAGCTCTAGCTGCAGCGGGAGCGGCAGGCCCTCGATGACGGAGTGCATATCGACGCCCTCAAAGTGCTCCCAGTGGTTCGTAAAGTGGTCGATAATCTCACGCTGCAGCCCGCTCGGAAGCTCGCGGAACTCCATGAACTCGATCAGCTTGCGCAGCCTGCTCTTGAAGGAGATCTCGCCCCGCGAGTCCCAGTGGAGGAAGACCACCGCGACGGAGCCAATGAGAGCCGCAAACGTGCATGCTCCGAGTACGACCACGATAAGCTCGTGGACGGTCTCCAAGAGCGTGTAGGGGCGAATATCGCCGTAGCCAACACTCGACATGGTCGTCACGGTAAAGTAAAGAGCGCGCAAATAGACGAACCAAGGCGTCAGTTCGTCGTTGAAGATGTTGTGCTGTCCGGAATCCGGGTCGTACGTGGCCAAGCCGTCGGCAATGGCCCACGTCTTGTGCAGGTCGATCTCCAAATACCGGTGCACAATGAACCACGTGCACGAGGCCCAGTGGTTGAGCATGAGGATGCCCACGAACAAAAAAAACACTGACATGACGCTCGAGTTGATGCGCGGAAAGAGCTCGTGAACGTACTTGTCGAGCAGCTTCGAGTACCCATGCAGGCGCAGTAGGCGCAGCATGTGAATGAACCGGACGACGGACATGAGCGTGATATGCGAGTCCTCCGCACTCGAGGCGAAAGCGACCCATGCGAAGATGTCGACAGGAAACGAGGCCAGCAAGTCCCACAAGAGCCAGGTCTTGCGGTAATTCTCGGCGATCAAAGACTCGTTCGTGATGACCTTGCCGTATTTGTTGATGGCGAACCGCTTGTAGCGCATGTAGATATCCACCAGAAAGAAAATGTCGATGCCGTACTCGACGACAAACCAGGCCCAAACGCCCAAAGGCATCTTGTGATCTTCGAAGGGAGGCCGGCTGTCCGCGAAGAAGGCAAAACGGAATGGAATGGAGAAGGCAAAGTACATGGTGAAGAAAAGCGAGGCCATGTTCCACACGCGGCAAAAGGTCTCATTGGGCCTGTAGATCCGGGCTTTCCGTGCTGCTGCCTTGAGACGCTTCTTTTTCATGCGCGACTCGCTCACCAGGTGGTGCGACAGCTTCGGCACGGGTTTGCCGTCGATGCCGTACTTTTTGTTGGGCGCCACCTTGACGGCCGACGACTTGAGACTCGACGTCATGAGGGACTTGTACAAGGTGCTACCAAAATTGCTCGTGCGAATCGACGTGGGGCTTTTGGGCGAGGCTGGCCTGACCTCGTAAGGGCGCCCGCTTCCTCCTCCTGCTGCTGCTGACTTCAGGAATGACGGGCGCTTGGTCAGCATGCGGCGGCCGTAGTCGAGAATGGACCCGCCCGTGAAGGACTGCCTCTTTTCCGACATGAAGTTGAGCATTTTCGAGCCGGCGATAATCTCCTCCATGTTGTGGCGAAGGTTGTCGTTGCGCAATTGATTGTTCTCACGCAGCTCAGACACAACGCTAAACATGCGGTCGGCCTGGTGCGGGTAGCGGAGCAGGACCTCGTCAAGGTCGTCGCGGCTGAGCGAGTAGAGCTCGGTAAAGTCCATGGCCCTCGCCGAGCAGCTCCTGCGCTCATTGAAAAAGACGGCGGTCTCTCCAAAGTACGAGCCTGCCTCGAGCGTCGCGAGGACGATAATCTCGTCCTCGCCAATTTTGGAATCGAGAGCCACCATACTCGCGCGCTTGGTGCTTGTGACACTACTCCGCAGCGACGAAAGCGAGGGCTGCTTGACGACGCCAACGCCGGATGGCCCGCCAAGTGACCCTGTGGACTTGATGCGTTCGGGATTGCTGGTCTTCCCGCTGAGATTCATCTTCGCGTTCTGGTTGGCCGCAGGGGTCCCCGGCTCGAAGGCCACGCTGCTGGCGCGGTGCCCGCTTCGCCAGGTGCCGCGAAAGGACACCATCTGGACCGTGCCCTGCTCGATAAAGTACATTTCTGTCCCGACATCGCCCTCGTAGAGGATAAAATCGTGGGGCGAGAAGACCTCGGTGACGAGCTTGGCGGCGATCCCCTTGGAGAGCGCGGTATCGCAAAACTCAAAGAACGGGGTCTGTATCACAAAGCGAAGCTTGAGAAAGTTGGACACCTCGGCGCGCAGGGTCGCGGGCATGTGGTCGACCAGACTGGCCTGCACCGCGTCCTTCTCGGTCTCCCACAAATACTCGAGGTAGTTGCGCGTGCGCTGCTGCAGCGCGGGCGGGACCTTGTACATGTAGAGGAAGCGCTCAAAGGTGTCCATCTTCTCGCGGTACTTGGCAGCGCTCCCCTCGAGGTTGGCCATGAGGTTGGCGATGCTGCCAATGATGGCGGCGTTGATGGTCACACCAATAATGATCATGAACGTCACGTACAGCGTCCCGGGGACATCAACGGGAATTGTATCACCAATGACAACGACCACGAGCGTCGGGAGAGCCCAGTTCAGCGCCCGGAGGTACTGGTGGTCGAGCGAGCCCCCGTCGAGCGGAAGGAGCCCCATTTCCATCTGGTTCTGGATCCACGTCTTGTTCCACCGACAATGCGCCTCGTACGTGGCGCCGCACGTCATGACGTCCGAGCACGTGGTGCACGGCTCGACTTCCGAAAGATTGAGCCCCATGGTGAAGAAGGTCTCTTCCGGGCAGCTGTCTGCGGAGTACCGGATAATATCCGTGGTCGAGGTCGTCGAGTTGACCGCGTCCATGCAAGCTTGAAAGACTTCATCGTCGGGCCGCTCGTAGTACGCAATGGCGTAAAAGAAGCACCCCGTCCAGTGTGAGATCGCAATGACCGCGATGATGAGAAGGAAAAGTCTGTACAGCGCGATGTAGTCCCGGAATCGGGACATGCCGAAGAGCGTGTCAAGGTTGGCCTTGAGCTTGGGCATGCGCAGCACGAGCAGGAGCTTCGGGATGCGGCAGCACGCCATGGCGAGCGCGAGACTTGAGTTGTCGACGCCAATGAGATAGGGGACGAGAGAGAGCACGTCAAAGGGGAGCGTGGTGATAATGTCGCGGCGCCTCGCGCCGCTGTTGAAGTAGTTGGACCTGATCTCGTCCTGATCCGTAAAGACCTGGCCGCCCTCGAGAAAGCCAAAGAGCTTGTACCGGCAGTAGACGTCGATGGCCAGCAGAACGTCGAGCGTGTAGTCGACGGCAAAGAGCGTGAGCCCTGCATTGAGCGCGAGGCGCACAGGCACAATGGCAAAGTTGTACAGAATGGCAAGAAGGATGAAAACGTCCCAGGCGCGGCGGAGACCCGACTCGGGGTGTCTCCACGAGGCGTCAGACACTGTCTTGCGGTCATCGTACTCGTAGCTGGTAATTACGGATAGCTTCGAGTGCCGATCCATGTTCTCGATGACAGAAGCGTTCCTTAGCCTCTTCTCCTGAAGCGTGGCCCGCAGCCGCGTGATGACGATGCCTCGCTGCTGAGGAAAGTCCCGCGTCACGCGGTCAAAGTCGTCCTTGTTGAGCACGAAGCAGTCGCAGTACCCGATGGCGATTACATTGGCGGTGCGCTTCTCTAGCCCGAGCAGCGAGCCCTCGCCAAAGTAGTCCCCGGGCGTGAGCACGGCGTACGTTAGCTTTCCGTTCGGGGAGGTCACGCGGGTGGCGCCCTTCTCGAGGAGGTACATGTCCTGGCCCAGCTCCCCGGCGGTGATGATGTAGTCTCCGGGAAGGAAGACGGAGGGCTGCAGAACGCTCAGCAGGTGGCGCAGGAGCTCCTGGTCGACGCCGTCGAGAAAGGTGATGTTACGCATGATGGCACCGTTGATGTACTCTTGCACCTCCATGCGCAGCGACGACGGGAGGTCGTGGAGGATGTAGTCCTCGTCCACGCCACGCTGACGTGACCAGAGATAGTCGTAGTATCGCATAATCCTCACGCGCAGAGGCCTGGGAAAGCGCTTGACGGCCATGTACTGCGTGAGGATGGAGAGTTTTCTTTGAAAGTCTGTGCGCGCCGTGTCAAGACTGGAGATGAGCGCAGCCATGGCGCCCACCACGGCGGGGTACCCGAGACCACCTATAAAGGTAATAAAGGCGACGTACGCGGTCTCACGCGTATTGTACGGGATCAGGTCTCCGTAGCCAACCGTGGTCATGTCGACGAGTACAAAGTAGATGGCACGCAGATAGGTCACCCCAGGTTGGCTGTGGTTGATGTTGGACCAGTTTTGGCCGTCCATGCAGACCCAGTCGTAGTCTGTCTTGCTGCAGTCAAGCGGAGCTGTTCCAAATTCTTCGAGGGCGTCGTGGTCAAAACCCATTTGGTGGCGGGAAAACAACGACATGATCATCCAGCCGCAACCCACAATGTGCACGCACCAGATGACCCCAAAGAAGATCTTGATGATGCGATGCAGGCCGTTGGAGATGGTGATGCGTCGCGCGGCCATGTAGGCTTGCGCGATGTCGTAGTGCCGCATGAGGAAGTTGATACGGGCGAGCTTGTTGATGCGCAGGATGGGCAGGAGCGTCTTGTCGACGGCAGCGACGACGTCGAGGGGCAGAAGCACGACAAGGTCGGTGAGCCACGGCTCGGCGCGCTTGTATTCCTGGAAAATGCGCTCGCTGTCTCGAATCACAACGCCCTCCTGGACAAAGCCGAAGAGGCGCGCGCGAAAGATCACGTCGATGATAAAGAGCACGTCGAGTATCCAGTCGAAGACGAAGTGGTCAAATCGGACGTCTTTAGCGAACATGAACGTCTGCGTCGCCAATCGGTACGGGCCGATCATGGACATGTAGGCGACGCCGACAAAGTTGATGGCGTTCCACAGTTCTCGAAACCGAGAGCGGGGAAGGAGGATGTCTTTCCACGAGTGCGTCTCCTTGCTTGTGTTGTCGAGGCCGAAGAACTTCTTCACCTTTGCGCTACGCTTGGCAGCCTTCTCCGCATCCGAGCGGATCTCTTCAAACTCGTCCTCCTCCAGCGACTCGGACAGGATGTCCTCGAAAAGCTCTTTCTTCAAGAAAAAGAATTCGCAGTAGCTCTTGGCCCGGATCGAGTTCTCAAAGTTGCCGGGGAAGAAGAGCGACATTTCGCCCAAAAAGGTCCCGTGCTTGCCGCTGAGCTGGGCAAGCACGGCGCCTGTGGAGGAGATGATCTCCGCTTCCCCGCGGCGCAGCCAATAGCACCCCGACATGTTCTGGCCTGCTTTTGCAACAAAGTCGCCTGGCGATACAATAACCTGCTCGAGCGCGACGCAGATGGCGTTAATGACGGGGTCGCGCAGCTTGCGTAAAAAGTGCACCTGGGTGACGAGGTCCTTTGACCGCAGGCCGGCCACCTGGAGTCTAAGCGTGATGGGCAGCTCCTGAAGAAACTTTGCCTCGTTGACGCCCTTCAGGCTCGTCCACATGTATGTGTAGTAGGCGCGGATGCGGTCGCGTAGATCAGTGGACAGGTGGCGGTAGGACATGTACTTGTTCATATTGTCCATTTTCGTATGGAACTCGTCCTCTGCGGCGTCCAGATTGGCAACCATATTGGTGAGGTTGCCAATAACCAAGCACGTTAGCGTCATGCCAGTGTACATGGTCAGGAGGGTGAACAATGTCTCCGTCCCCGAGCTCTTTGCTGGGACCACGTCGCCGAGTCCCACTGTGACCATGGTGATGATCGCCCAGTAGATGCTGCGAACGTATGCGTGCAGGATAGTGGTACCGGGAGTGAGCGTAACGACGCCGGTGGCGTCAACGTGAATGAGGCCGTCATTGCTGGCCCAGCTGTCGCTGCTGTCCCAGTCCCATTCGCCGTTCTTCTCTTTCAGGTCCCTACGCAGGGACTCGTAGGCCACCGCAAAGAAGCCGCACGCGAACCAGTGCGCAAAGAAGAAGAAGACAGTCCAGAGCAGAATCATGCGCCGAAGACCGGCGTTGACAATGACTCGTTTCCTCTCCAGCATGAGGAAAAGCACCCCGGATTGCTCATCGAGGCGCAAGATGCGCAAGAACTTGACGAGGCGGAGCGCGAGCGCCGTCGACGTTTTGCCAAAGGCATACCTGGCAATGTAGTCGAGAGGGAGCGCGCAAAAGACGTCGGTCGCCACGTAGATGATACCGTACACCTTTTTCCGATACTGTTCATGGCTCGTCATTCGCTCCTCTCTTTTGCGCTCGTGGGTGGTGCTATGGGTGAGCGCGACTTCAGGCATGACAATGGAGCTGAGCCTTGGGTCGAATCTGACCCGAAAAAGGAACTTTTGCAGCAATATGTCTCCGATCAGTAGGAGGTCGGCGAGAACGTCGCCGAGGAGAAAGAGCATGTCCATGGCGGTCTCCCCGTCTTCCAGGGATTCGTAAAAGCTCAGTCGAAAGGGCACCTGAAAGCAGTTCCATGCTAATGCGAGAATCTGTAGTGACGCCCACGTCTGTCGCGATGGCGCCATCTTCTGGAGGAGCGCGCGAAGTTTGCGGCCGCGCATCTTTGCAGCAAGAAGTCGTGGATGGGGAGAGCCCGAGCCCCGACCTCGTTGGCCTCCCTGGTCGGCGGCGACGTCAACGCCGCCGCCCGCGGAACAGCCGCGAAGAGAGCTACAGCAACTTCGAACGCGAAGGCAGGTCCTGAGTAGCGGGTCCTGAGTTTAGCTGGCCTCACGACGGCCCGCTTGCTCGCACGCAGACTCGAGTCTGCCGGCCACGGAGGGCGGCCGCTCTCGCCGCTCGAGCGCGCCGGCCTCGCGGAGGCCTGGCACTCCTGACCGGTGTTGCCTTCCTTGCAAGAATGTTGTTGAGGTCGGCGCCTTCTTCTGGTCCTTCTGGTCTTTGCGTTTCGACAACGGGCACAACCAGCGCAAGCTGAGCAAGGACGTGAGTGAGCGAGCAAGCAAGCAGCCAGCGGTGACAGCAACAACACACAACAGTTCGTCGCCCACCCTTGCATGCACTGCGCTGCGCGTCCGCAACGCATGGCCTTCATGCGCAAACTCATGAGCCACAGAGTACCGTTGAAATCCAGCATGGCCCGGGCCGCCATCAATTGCATGGCATGATAAAATGGAGAACGCTACCTACGTGCGTATACGTACAACGTACGTACATACGTACGTACGTTCGTACTCGTGCGTTGCCATGATGATGGAATGAACGGTCTCGGTCACGTGGAGGCTCGGTGGAGCTCCCTCCGTGAACCTGGCTGAAATGTGACAATTTAGGCTAGACTTTGAGGACAAGAGCCACCGGTCAACTTGTTGCTTGGGCCCCGGGCAGCGGCTTTCTGCTGGCTGAGCATCGCATGATTCGCATCGCGCCTTCGTGACGAGGCTCATAATAAATGCAGCACAGCGGCGGGCGGCGGCATGGCAGAAACGACCTTTCTCGAGAGACTCCAGCTGTCGCGTCGCATCATCGTGCCTTCCAGGTGCGTCGCTAAAGCCAAGCACGTGATGATAAGATATTATAAGTCCCGGGTATCGTACCACGCAAGTACCAGGTACTACGTACAAGTACGTACCAGGGATACGGATACGCCGAAGGCGATCATGGAACCGCCGTGCTGGCCGTTACAAGCGACCCGGCCTCCGAAACGTGACCCGATGATCCTGAGAGCCTCCCACTTTCGGCGATCGGCGGCTACTTTGCTCTCTCCATGACTTTAGCAGTACAAACCTGTGGAAGATTTATTCATCCTGCGACCAGAACTTTTCATGCTGGTAGCGAATTCTAGGCCTATCTCGAGCTTGGGTGGTCAGAAGTCATGCTTGCTACGTGACTAGGCCTTCAAGGAAAGCCCGGAGCGCCGCTTGCTTGGTGATAATGAACAGCAACTCTCGTCTCACTTCGCCGCATAGCGCTCAATTTGAGGCGGGAATACAAGGTACGTACGTACATACGTACCCCGGTCCCCGGTGCGTTCGAGGTGATGATGATGGGCGACGAATCGATCATGGTACTGGGGGCTCGCTGCCCAAATCCGTCATCGAGCCGTGGCCGTAGGGCCGCAAAGGACGAGCATCAATGACGATGATGATGAGTTTAGGCACTGGCAGCGGCTGCTCATAATCATCCGCCAGTCATCACGATGGTCATGGTCATAATCATCACGATAATAAATAATCATGCAAGCCACTGGTAGTGCCAGATGATGCCGCTGATATCAACGGTTCGGTTCCGATGACGTTCCTCACGCGTTCCACGGGCCGAGAAGGCTCTCTCATTCATTCATTCAGTCATTCTTCGATCGAGCCCCCTCGCGCCGCGCGGAC
>KQ758891.1:349231-359258 GCA_001462505.1 Aurantiochytrium sp. T66 | reverse complement strand
AGCAGCAGCAGCGGCAGCGGCAGCGGCAGCAGCGGCAGGACTGCGGCACGATGATCTTCCTGGAGACGGGCCACCCGATCATCGAGGAGACCCTCCGGCAGAGGCTGGACCCCGAGACCAAGCCGGAGCCCCTCGACATTACGTGCTCGGACTTCGACGACGTCAAGTACCACATCGTGGCCACCTCGAGCAACAAGAACGTGCTCATCTTCAAGCTGGCGATTCCGTGCTACTCGACGCTGGCGAGCATGGGCGCCACCGCCGCGCTCGACTCCATGTATGGGCGGTACAAGTCCAGCGAGAAGGCGGACGGCTACGACCTCGTCTTCGAGATCGACATCACCTCTCCGGGCGAGGACCCCCAGCTCATTGCCAAGAACTTTGGAGAAATCAAGCGCAACGTCATGGCGGCGCCCTTCCGCCGCTGCTTCGAGGCGCTGGCCGACGGACGATCCAGCAGCGTCAAGCCAATGGTGATCCCCTTCCGTCCCAAGGAGCGCATCGTCCTGGCCCCGGGCAACGATCGCGTCATGGTCTTCTTCACCTTTCACTTTGCCGATGAGACCGACCGCGTGCTGGCGCGAGTCTTTCTCCAGGAGATGTCCGAGGCCGGCCGCAAGGTCCCGCAGGCCC
This sequence comes from Aurantiochytrium sp. T66, assembly GCA_001462505.1. Taxonomy (NCBI): domain Eukaryota; class Bigyra; order Thraustochytrida; family Thraustochytriidae; genus Aurantiochytrium; species Aurantiochytrium sp. T66. Next base: position 358,625 of record KQ758891.1, on the reverse strand, counting down.
CGGCCGTCACCTTCACCCAGGAAATGCCCGGCGATCTCGCCAAGGTCCGCGAGTTCAAGCCGGACGAAGGCCTCGTTGGCTACGTAATGTTCCAGGTCTTTAAGAACCACGTCGAGGGCGCTGAGAAGATGGAGAAGATCATCACGCTCTTTCAGGGATTCCGGGCCTACCTCCATTACCACATCAAGGCTTCCAAGTCCCACCTCCATTCGCGCATGCGCAACCGCGTCGAGCTCCTGCTCAAGGTCCTCAAGCGCGCCGACCCCACCGCTGGCGAGGAGTCCACATCCAAAAAGGCCTTCCGCACCTACACCAACTGAGCGGGAAGCGTGGAGGCCCCTCCTCCCCACCCCTCCAACCCAAAGAATCCAAAGACGAGAGAGGCCGCAGTGGCAAGGCGAAGCAGCAAACGCCGCCCAGCGGTCCCGCGCGGCGCGCGGAATTTGACGGACACGCTACGTTTGGCGAGGCGTGGCACCAGAATGTGAGTACGTAAACGAAAATGTCCCACCCCGGAGCCCCCCACGATGGTCCTGACTGCTCTTCGCCTCGAAAGGATGTCGAGGCTTCGGGCCGCGCAAGCGAACAAAACGACATTTACAGCACAAGAGAAGAATTACTGTTTTAAAGAAGGCTATACCCGTTCCGGAAGCACGGTGCAGGCAACTACGTATACATTGGTCTGCGCGAGTTTTCAAGGTCCCGAGAGAGTCACCCCAGCCCGGAACCCTGTTGAACTGCGCGAGTTTGCTTCTATCAGTGCCGGCGACCGCGGGTGCTCGCCTCGTGCACGAAGCCCTTGCCGCTGCCGCCGACTCAGATCCTAGAGGGCCAGCCAGTCAAGCCAGCCAGTCAAATCTGCCAGCCAGCCAGGCGTAGCCGCCCAACGCTATCGCTTGGCGCGCTTCGAGGCGCTACTGCTCTTTTCTTGCTGCTTCTTGCGCTTCTTGTGCTCGTGAACGCGCTTCTTGTGGTCCTCGGCCTGCAGACGAAAGCTTTTCTCGAACTTCTCGCTCACAGTTTCCATGGCCTTACGACGGATCTCCGGTTGCCGGTCTCTCCCCTTGGCGCGGTCCTCGTACATGCCTACAATCAAGTTGGCGATCTCCCGCACAACCTCCAGGCGCACGTTGAGCTGGCTAAACCACTTTTTCGCGTCTACGCTCGTCTGCACGCACGCCATGTAGAGCGCCGCCAAGGCAATCAGGTACGGCGGGTATATGAGAATAACGTCCGACAAGTACGAGTCGTTGAGGATATTCCAGGCCGCGCCCAGACACCCCTGCTGGTCCTCGATCTGGGCGTCGCGCGCGTACGTGACCAGGTACTGATACGGGTGGAAGACGACCAGGTCAAAGCTCAGCGCCTCGAGGATGTGGAACTCGAAGTCGTGGACGTGCTGCGGGCCAAATTTGGGGATCTGGAAGCCTTCGCGCGACTGCACCTCGCCCACACGGGCGAGCAGCCTGGTCAAGCTGTATTGGCCCAGCTCCTCAATCTTCGCCGCCAGGTACAGGGACGTCACCGCGATCAGTCGTGGATCATACCGCTCGTCCATGCGCACCATTACAAAGAAACGCTTGTACAGGAGCTTGCTCGACGCAATGATCGTCTGCCGCCAGCTCAGCGCCTGGCCGACCAGGTTCATGAACCTCATCATTTCGTCATTCAGCACCTGCGCTTGGTCCGCCGACATAAACGTGCACTGGCACCTCATCCTGCGCGCCTTGAGGTCTTCCTCCGTGAACAGCCATCGTCGGCAGTGCGAGGATTCCCAGAAGCTGCACGCCATGGTCGTCTGCCTTATTCCCCCTAGTAGGCGGCTGCCCCCACGGAGTCGCTCCCCTTTCTGCTTCCCGGGGCCACGGCGCGGCGGCCCCTTGGGCGGGGCGGGGCGGGGCGGGGCGGGGCGAAGTGGGGCGTCCTCCCCCGCCTCGCGCGGCGCCGCGGCGGTCCGCGCGGGCTCGGGCGGCGCGCGCGCGCGGCTGCGGTCTGGCAGCCTTTTCGTCGTCTAGAGCTCGCGCGGCGACCCCCTATAGCCCACTTGCGGGTCGCCCTCTGCAAGTACCGCAAACGCCCCCGGCAAGTGCCGCAAACGGGCCCCGCAAGCGCAGCAAACGGCCGAATCGGGGGCTCCACGGTTCGAAATCGGGGGCCTCGGGGCGGACAGAACTTAGATTTCTTTTTTTTTCAATTCGGAGTCAAGCCTCGAAACAACGCGGTTTGGCGTGGGCGGGCGGCGCGCGCGCGCTGCGGCGGCGGGAGCGAGCGAGCGAGCGAGGGAGGGAGAGAGCGGACGACCGCGCAGACCGCGCGTCCGCCGGAAGGATTTGCACGCGGGCAGAGGCTGACCCGGCCTGAAGGGAGATCGACCATGGCGTGGCGTGACGTTGCTAGCGGCCAGGAGCAGCAGCAGCAGCAGCGGCGGCGGCGGCAGCGGCTGGAGGAGGGCGAGCAGGAGGAGCAGGAGGAGATCAGGCCCTCGGGGATTGCAGCGCTTGCGGCGAAAGTGAAGGATCAGCAGGGTCAGCAGCCGAAACAGCAGCAGAAACAGCAGGCCAAGCGCAGCCCGCCGCCGCAGCAGGCATGGGCCCAGCAGCCGACGGCGGCGCCGCCCATGCAGATTCGACAAATACAGGCCAACACTGAGCGTCTCCGTGAGCAGCAACAGCAAAAGGCGCAGCAGACCGCCGACGATCAGTTGCCAAAAACGACGCCCGCGCCCCAGCCCAAAACTGCCAAGCCACGCGCGGCGGCCAAACAAACGCAGCAGCCGAGTCGAAGACGCGGACGCAAGGGCCCCAAGGAACCACCGCGACCTATGGTGGTCCTCCCCGCAGGTATGGACCTCACCACGCGGCCCACGGCAATCCTGAGCGCCAAGCGCGAGGCCGCACCGGGGACATCAAACTCCCCACCAGCACCGTCAACCTCGCCCGCCACGCCCACCGCCAGCAAAGAGACAAGCGCCAGCAAGCCCAAGAAGCAAGGCAAGGCTAAGGCCTCTCCGGCCAACGCGTCTGCCGCCACCGGCACCAAGGCCAAGACACCGCCACTCGTGAGCCCAAAGTCGGCACCCACGCCGCCTCCCCCCAAGTCACCTTATGTGCACGAGCTCGTGGACGCGCGTTTCAACTTTGTCTCAGCGGCCGCAAGTCTTCCAGCAGGCCTCTGGCAGGCCGCCAATTTGCAATACCGGGTTATTGGCGTCATCGGCACGCCGGGCAGCGGCAAGAGCGCGGTCCTCAATGTGTTGACGGCGTCCACAGCGTCCTTGAACCCGGCGGAGCGCGAGAACCCCTTTGCCGAGAGAACAGCAGCCGAGCGGCACGGCATTGTGCACAAGACGCGGGGCGTTAATGCTGCATTTTGCACGGTCGGCGGCGAGCGCGTGCTTCTGCTCGACGCGCAGCCTGTGCTCAGTCCCTCGGTCCTCTACGACCTCGTGGAACGCCAGGCCAACTTGAACCTCTGCAGTAGTCACGCCTCGCTGGCCACGCTTCACGACCTGCGCCTCGCCGTCTTCATGCTCTCCGTCTGTGATGCCGTTCTCGTTGTGGAAGACGGCGATCAGGAATCGCAAGCGCGGGCGCTGTGGAAGCTTCTGCGCTTTGCGTATCTCGCCAAAAGCGGAGACGCTGTCGATGACCAGGTCGCTGACCTCATTCTCGTACGAAACAAGATGACTGCTGCCAAGCTCGAGGTGGCGTCCGCTCTCGCGCGCGAGCAGGAAGCATGGACGTCCTTCTTTGCGGACATTGTCCCATACGCCGCGCCCCACCCTCAGCTTTTCTTTTGCCCACTCGGCACGTACGGGCTGGGCAGCATCGACGCGGCGAGCCCAGAAGTCCTTTTCCTCAAGCACGTCCTCTTATACGAAGTCTTTGCCTCCGACAAAGCGCCCGAGGTTCTCGCAACTCTGCGCGGCACCCCATCACTTAGCGCACCTGCACAGCATCATGCGGACCAGCTCTGGTGGCACGCCGCCGCCTTTCCACCAGATGAGGCGTATCTTTCCTTTTCTGACGAAGAGAATGGCGACGACGCCGACGACAACGACGACAGCGAGACAGATTATCCACATGACGACATTCAGGACGTCGAAGACGAGAGTGCTATTGCTTCTCCAATGCGCGTCAGCCAGACCAAGGCCGGCGCAGGGTTAACATCCGAGCACGACGAGTGGGAGGCGTGCCACGACGCCGGCGACGGCTTCGCTCACCTCCACACGCTTCTCGCGATGCGTCGCGTGAAGCAGCGAAGCGACCAGGCCGAGCAGCTGTTGAAGACAAGACCTCCCATGAGCGAAGCTGAGTGGGTCGACCGCGCGGCGCGGCTGTGGGCACGCGATATCCCGCACTCAATCCAGCTTCGGGAGTTCGCTGTGGTCTGCGATGGCCTCCTCCTTTCGAGCTAGGGCTAGGTGACCTGGGACAGTGAACTGACAGTGAGTGAAATGCTATGCAATTGAAGAGACAAAGAAGCCTTGGGTTTTTTCCATTCAAGCTCTACGTGGTGGTAGGCCTACTACGTAAAGAAGTCTCAAACAAGCGAGAATTGTACAAAAGGTCCTTTCGTCAATCAAATGCTAGCAGAGGGCGGCAGGATCGCGAAGGCGCGCACACGGTTGACGCCGCCATCGGGAAAGATCTTGAGGCGGACCTGAGAAACATCTGCCACCGTGGGGCTGATCTTGATGACCTTGGTGTTCCCAGCAAAGGCCTTGACCGGCGTGAGCGGCGCCAACTCGACCCACTTGCCCGCGCTCGTGAGTCCCTCCATGGAGACCTCGCGCGGGTTGTTATTTACGAAAAAGGTAAAGTCGAGCTCCACGCGCATGATCTTGACGGGCATTGCGAGCCGAAAGACCAATTCCTCGTGGTGGTTGTCTTCGCGCGACCGCGCGCTCTCGAAACCATCGTGCATCGACAAGGGCACGTACGGGGAGAACACCTGGCCCGCTGGCCCGTAGTGCTGGTTCGTCACGGAGACGAGCTCGCCTCCGTAGGCCAGACTCGCAGCGTCGAACTCCTCGCCGACCGTCAGGGCCGCGCGGTTACGCTCCACCTCGGCAGCCGTCGGCTCGTAGAGTAGCTGCAGCGGCTTCTTGGTGCTCGGAATTGGGTCCGAGCAAGGCACACACTTGGCCTCGTCGACCGGCAAGAAAGTCGCCGCCAGACTATCGAGTAGCGAGCCATCCTCGTAGAGGCCAACACGGGACAGTCCACCGTCCGGAAAGATCTGCACCTGAATCTGGTCGACGGTCACCGCGGCCTGAAAGTCAGTCAGGACGATACGCTTCTCGGCGTGTCCTTTGAGATGCGTCTTGGGCACGAGCTCGATCCAGTCGTCGGCAGTGCCGGCGCGGCGCGCCGCGAGACGCGCAAACTCGGCCTGGTTGCCAAGATGATACTTTGTGGAAAGAGCCACATAGCGAATCTGCGCGGGCCGCTTCAGGGCAAAGACGGCGGTGTCGTGCGTCTCGGGATTGTGGCGAGACGTCTCCCAGCTGTCCATGACCTTGCCCATGGGGCAAAAGAGCTCGGGGTCGAATTTGGGCAGGTGGTCCGAAGCCAGATTGCACGCGCGCGCAAAGCGCTGGCTCGAGACGCGCTCGAGCGAAGCGCCCACGAGCACGTTGCGGCAGGCGAGCGGGTCCGGGGGACCGCGGTCCTCGATGCCCGCCGGCAGTGTCGGCTCAAAAGCGGTGAAAACCAGATTCTTGTACCCGTAGTTGACAATTTCCTCTTGCGGAATTTTGTCGACATCGACCGTTGACGTGGGGAAGCGCGCCGTGTTTACGCCCTGCAGCCGCATCTCGCGCAAGATGGCCTGGCACGCTTCCGCGATAAAGAACATCGCCCGATTGTCGCCGTTTGCAAAGGCGCTCACGCTCTTGCCGGCATCGGGTCCGTCGAAGCAGTGAATGTAGATGGCGCGGAAGCCATCGTTGGCGCCCTGGTGGATCGCGAAGCGGTTCGGGCCCGCTTCGCCCACGAAGACGCCAAGGCCCATGAGAACGCCCATGAAGTCGCGGCAGCCCTTGTCGGTCCCATGCAGCATGCGCACGGCCGTGTCGTGCGAGATCGGCCCGGCGCCGTCCTTGCAGCGGTACGCCTCGCCGAGCACGTCCAGGAAACGCGTCATGGCGCGCGGCGTACCCAAGGCCCCGGCCGCAAACGAGGGGAACATTTTGCGCGTCGCGACAATCGGCTTTCCCGCGTCGTCGTAGCCGCAAGCGACCTGGGCATCCTTGGGTTTGTACGCAAAAGTCAGCTCTTCGGCGACGCCGATTTCCTGAAGAAAGGGTTTGGTGAGCGCATCGACGTCCCGGCCGCCCTCGAGCTGCTCAATCAGGTGCTGGAGCACCAAAAAGCCGCCCCCGCTGTACTGGAAGAGGGTACCGGGCTTGCCGACGACGTCGATGGGCGGGTATTCGTACCTCTCGTTGCCCTCGAGAAAGTCGCGTGTGTCGGGCATGGCCTCGTTCAGAGGCACACCGTTGACGTAGTGCATGTTGAGGGCGCTGTGGCTCATGAGGTGCCACAGGAGCACCTTGTCGCCGTAGGTGGCGTTTGTGATGCGAAAAGTCGAGGGCGTCTGGGCCAAGAGGTCGTTGACCGGGGTCTCGAGCGAGACGCCGCGCTTCGTAAAGTACTCGATAGCAAATGCGGAGCCAATCGTCTTGGACAGCGAGGCGATCTCGAACAGGGTGCGCGCCTCTACGGGCGCGTCGCCCGCCACAGCGTCGCCCACACAAACGGACTGGCCGCTGAGGCAAAAGCTGGCGCCGGTTACAGCGTGTTTCTCCCGCAGGGCCTCGAGCTGAGCTACGAGGCCCGCGTCGGAAGGCTCATCGGCTAGGCGCTTGCGCGTGATCTGCCAGAGCGCGTCGCGCGCATTGTCGAGCTCCTGCGCCGGCGTGTTGTCGATGCGGCTCTCGAGCACCGCCAAGAGCTCCTGCGCGGACTTGCCCTTGGCCGAGACCAGGAACTTGACGCCGAACTTTTGCAGGTAGGCAGCGCCAAGGTCGCGGAGGCGGGCGCGCGCAGCGTCGGCGTCGGCGTCGGCGGCCGCAAAAACCTTGGCCTGTTCGGCGCTCGCGAGCTTGTCGAGCTTGCCGGCGCCCTGACCAATGTCTCCGTGGAAGCCCGCGGACTCGATGACCTCGGACAGATCAAAGCTTTGAATAATCGCTTGCGCCTGAGTCAGGTCCGTGGCTACTGTCTTGGCCATGGTACGCGCAAATCGCATGGCACCGCAGCGCTCGAAAAAGTAGTGGAAGCGCGCGACGTAGGCGTCCTGGAGGCAAAATTTGGTCGGCTCATAGGAATGCGCGACCTCCCACGGGTTCTCGGCCTCGCGGACGCGGTCCACGGTGAACGGGGTGAGGAGCTCGGTAACAAAATCAACGGGCGCCGGGTCGCACACGAGCTTGAGCAAGAGCTCCATGGCCACCGGGTACCACTTCGACGAGGTCGTCGACCACGCCACGTGAACGGGCTTGCCATCGCGCGGGATGCCGCGGCGAATGGCGTTGAGTTCCTCGTGCGCAATGCGCACAAAGTCTTCGACGGCGACGCGGCCGTGATGAACCTCAGCCCAGAGCTCCCAGCGCGAGCGCTCGACTGTAGCGAGGTCGTCGAGTACGAGGACCTCGACGCCGTCGACGCGAGCGGGGAGACCAACGCAGCCATTCCCGCCGAGCCAGTCGGCCAGGTACTGAAGGGACTGGAAGACGTTGTAGCGCACCTCTTCGGGGTCACTGTTGGAGACCTGGTCTGACTCTGGAACGTTGGCCACGACAAGGGAGCGGGGAAAGTTGGCCGCCTTGATATCCACCGGGCCCGCCGGGTCCTCCCCGCGGGCAAAGGCGAGAACCTCCTCCTGATGTGCGGGATTGTGGAGCACCTCGCGCACGAGTTGCTCAAAGCAGGAAGACGTGGAGGCGGCGGCGGCGGCGCGCCAGGCGTGCACGATGGCAGTAGCGACGCGCACGTACCTGGGGTCTGCGAGCCAGAAGCCCTCGAGGCCGCGGCGCAGCTGCGTGATGACGTCCTTGAAGAGGCCGCGCAAGGCAACCTGGAGCGACGGGTCCTCGGGCTGCCACGAGAGTGGAAGCACGCCGTACATGCCGCCAATGGCGAGACCGCCGCGCCCCTTGACGACGCGGGCGACGAGCTCGTGGGAGGCCTTGACGTGCTTGAGCACAATGGTCGTGTCGGCCTTGACGGGAATGCGAAATTGAGGATCCTCCTTGTACAGGCGGGCCGTGGCGGCGAGGTAGTCGTGCCAGCCGAGCGAGGCGCCGGCAAAGTACGGATGGAGCGCGTCGGCAATCTCGTTGGCGCGAAAGATGGCCCGCGGGTTTTCGAGGACGACAAGGACGCGCACGCTGCCCAGCACGTAGGCCGGGTGGACCGCCTGCACGCGGCGCTCTACTGCGGCGATGAGCGCAGCCAGGTAGGCGGCCTCCTCTTCGTTTTCGAGTTTCGGGACATAGAATACGAGGGCCTCGGGCCTCGCCCAGTGCTGCAGGACGTGGACGGCAAGCTCGAGGACGTGCTGAGGAACCGGCTCGCCATCGGCCTGGAAGGCGTACGTGCAGGGGAGGGCGATCCCGGGGAGGCGCTTGAAGGCCTGCGCGAGGCGGCCGGTGTCCGTGTTCTGGGTGAACTGCGGGTCGCGCTCGAGGCAGGCGCCGAGGTTGGCGTCGGCGGCCTCGATGGTGTCGCGGAGCGGGGTCTGCGAGTCTTCAAAGTCGACGCCCCAGCGCGGGGGCGGCAGGCGGCCAACGCTGCTCAGGATCTTGTCGACGACGGCAGGCTCGTGGGCGAGGCGCGCGTCGGCGGCGCAGAGCGCCTTGGCGCTGGCCTGGGCATCGTCGGCGAGCCCGAAGACGGTCACGTGCTCGCCATGGAGAAAGCCCGGGAGCGCTGCGACCTTGTTTCCGGCGGGCTCCGCGAATGTGGCGTTTTCCGCCGCGGGTCCCACGACGACGCGGCCATCCGCGTCGCGCTGGCCGAAGATGGTCGCGTAGGTGTTGTCTTGCGCAGGGTTCTCCTCGCAGGATTCGAATCGGCCGAGCTTGGCGTTCAAGCCAGCGACGGCGCGCATCCGCTGGTCGATAAAGGCGCGGTCCTTCTTGCGCTGCGCCAGGACAGCGGCGAGCTTCTTGCGCGTGTCGGCGCAGACGGCGGCGACGAGGTCCGCAGCGCCGTTCCGCTTGAGCCGCTCGGGCACCGGGGCCACGACGTGCAGCTCGGGCTTGCCGTCTCCGCGGTCCTCGCTGGCCACGCGCTGCGCCACGGCGGTCAGCTCCGCGGCCAGCTTGCGCGGCAGGTACGCCTCGAACATCCTGCCTCCCAGGCGTCTGCGCGCGGCGCGGCGGTCT
>KQ758891.1:313409-329486 GCA_001462505.1 Aurantiochytrium sp. T66 | reverse complement strand
CCGCCGCCACTGGGCCGGTCGATGCTTCTGCTGCCAAGCCTGAAGGACCAATTTCGTCTGCCACGTCCACGACAGTCGCTGACCGGGCTCTCGCCCGTGTCAAGCCCTCGGAGACTCACCCGGACACCAAGCAGACGTTGCCCACGTCCATCCCGCTCGAAGCCGCGAATCCGAGTGCCAAGACCAGCAGCAAAACCGAGATGTCGACCCAGTCCACGAAGAAAGAGCAGCCCGACAACAACAAGGATCCGCGCCCTCTGAGCGATGACGAGCTCATCCGCCTGTTCCACCCAAACCTGAACCACGACAAGGCCTCGATCAACAAGCCCAGCAAGAAGACCAACAAGAAGACCAACAAGAAGCCCAGCAAGATCAGCAACAACCAGGCGGAGAGCAAGGAACTCAGCGAAGCCACAGCAAAGGCGGCGGAGACGGACATTGTCCAGCGCCTTGCTCCTGAGACTGAGCTTCAGGACAGCGACGAGATGCATGACCGCGTTCCACCTGAGCTGATCGAGGAAGTCCTTCTCAGCGACGGCTTCGAGATTGTCAAGCGCAAGAAGAGTCGTGCCATCAAGAGCGATCAGGGAGCAGCCAAGGACAGCAAGGTCGACGAAGCCACCCTGGCCATCGACTCCGCGAAGACCGCCGCCACTGGGCCGGTCGATGCTTCTGCTGCCAAGCCCGAAGAGGCGATCCCGCCTGCCACGTCCACGACAGTCGCCGTCCGGGCTCTCGCCCGTGTCAAGCCCTCGGAGACTCACCCGGACACCAAGCAGACGTTGCCCACGTCCATCCCGCTCGAAGCCGTGATTTCGAGTGCCAAGACCAGCAGCAAAACCGAGACGTCGACCCAGCCCACGAAGAAAGAGCAGCCCGACAACAACAAGGATACGCGCCCTCTGAGCGATGACGAGCTCATCCGCCTTTTCCACCCAAACCAAAACGACAACAAGGCCTCGAACAACAAGCCTAGCAAGAAGACCAACAAGAAGCCCAACAAGAAACCAAGCAAGATCAGCAACAACCAGGCAGAGAGCAAGGAATTCAGCCAAGCCACAGCAAAGGCGGCGGAGACGGACATTGTCCAGCGCCTTGCTCCTGAGACTGATTTCAGGACAGCGACGAGATGCATAACCGCGTCCCGCCCGAGCTGATCGAGGAAGTCCTTCTCAGCGGCGGCTTTGAAATTGTTAAACGCAAGAAGAGCCGTGCCAGGGACAGCAAGGTCGACGAAGCCACCACGGCCATCGTGTCCGCGAAGACCACCGCCACTGGGCTGGTCGATACTTCTGCTGCCAAGCCCGAAGAAGCGATCCCGCCTGCCAAGTCCACGACGGTCGCCGACCGGCCTCTCGCCCGTGCCAAGCCCTCGGAGACTCACTCGGAGACCAAGCAGACATTGCCCACGTCCACCCCGCTCGAAGCCGTGAATCCGAGTGCCAAGACCAGCAGCAAAACCACGACGTCGACCCGGCACACAAAGAAGGAGCAGCCCAACATGAAGGATTCGCGCGCTCTGAGCGATGACGAGCTCATCCGCCTCTTCCATTCAAACCAAAACGACAACAAGGCCTCGAACAACAAGCCCAGCAAGAAGACCAACAAGACGCACAGCAAGAAGCCCAACAAGATCGGCAACGACCAGGCGGAGAGCAAAGTATCCAGCCAAGCCACCGCAAAGGCGGCAGAGACGGACATTGTCCAGCGCCTTGCTCCTGAGACTGAGCTTCAGGACAGCGACGAGACGCACGAACGCGTCCCACCTGAGCTGATCGAGGAAGTCCTTCTCAGCGGCGGCTTCGAGATTGTTAAGCGCAAGAAGAGCCGTGCCAGCAAGAGCGAACAGGGGGCAGCCAAGGACAGCAAGGTCGGCGAAGCAACCACGGCCATCAAGTCCGCAAAGACCGCCGCCACTGGGCTGGTCGATGCTACTGCTGCCAAGCCCGAAGGAGCACTCCCGTCTGCCACGTCCAAGACGGTCGCCGATCGGGCTCTCGCTCGTGCCAAGCCCTCGAAATCTCGCCTGAAGCCGAAACAGACGTTGCCCACGTCCACCTCATCGGAAGGCGAGACCTCGAGCGCCACGATCAACGACGACGACGACTTCCTCACGCGTGGTGTATACACGCTTGTCATTGCGAAGAAGGCGCGGAAGCAGCAGAGGCAGGCCAACACCGCCATCAAGGCCACCGGCGCCGCCATGGAATCCCCCAAGACCGCCAGCGCTGGGCTGATCGATGCTCCTGATTCCAAGCCCGAAGGAGCAGTCTCGGCCGCCACGACCTCCGTTCGGATTCTCGCCCCTACCAAGCCCTCGAGGACTCGCCTGAAGCCCAAGCAGGCGTTGCATGCCTCGTCGGAAGCCGAGAATGCGAGCGCCACCATCAACGACGCTGCCAGCGCATCGATTGCAAACGAGAACTTGAACGCCAAGGGCAACCATAACAACGTCGCCGATGACTTCCTCACGACGGACAACTTCGAGGTCGTCGTCAGCAAGAAGGCGCAGAAGGCGCAGAAGCGGGCCGCCAGGGCCAGCAAGGCCGCCGCCGTATGCATCTAGAGCCCGCGGCCGGCCACCTCGTAGCGCATGATACGTCATGAAGATCTCGTAAATCTCGAGCGTCTTATGATCCAGCTCCTCGACCTCCAGAAAGTCCACGCCCGCCGTATGCGTGCTGCGGAGCGCGCCTTGCGCGAGCGCCATCAGCGCCACTTGCAGTCTGAGAGAGAGGCAAAATAAACCAGAACCTCTGGAACCTGCGCAACCCCAATTCATTAACGGATAGCTTTTCGTCGGCGCCTCGACGCTGTGAGCTTGCTTTACCGCCCGCCCGCTCGCTCGCTCGCTCGAGGCTATGCGGCGCTGCGGAAACGAAGATCACTTGGTGGAGATTGCTCCTCAAGACCTTATCTACAAGCTTGTGAATTTGTCTCATTTGCCAGGTTTGCCAGGTGTTAGTTGGCCGGCTGGCAAGCGATTGATCGCCGGTCACTTGGCGGAGGCCGACCGCTAGACCCTGCTCGCAAGTCTGCTCGCAAGTGCTCGAGAAGACCGCTGACGTCGACGAATTCTTGCTCGGCCAAGGCCAATACTTTGCCAGACGCGGCGTGTCGGCGCTGTCGACAAGCGACAATCCTCCTCCTCGCGGGTGACGCCAAGGCAGAGAGGTTGATGCGCCGCTGAGCCCGTGCGAGCAGGCACACAGGTAGCCTGTGGCTTCGCGTACGGCAAGCCTGCGCCGCTGCCACGCTCTGTGGCTCCGCGAGGGAGAATGTCCCGCCATGAGGCCGTGCAAGTGGCCATTCGCGTGCGCCCCATGGTCGGGCGCGAGCAGCTCCGGGGCGCCGGCAAGAACCGCAGCCGCTGCGTTGTCACCGTCGACGAAGATACCGCCACGGTCCAAGTGTGCAACTCGGACCTCCTTGCAGAGGACGCGTCCAGCGCCGACCTGCAAGAGGAGAGCAACGGCGACCGGAGCGAGGAGGCGCCGCCGCGCGGGCTCACGACGCGGCAACGCAAGCACAGGTTCAAGGAGCGCAATCTGAGTTGCGGGTACGACAAGGTGTTCGGCCCTGCGGCCTCGCAGGAAGACGTCTACCTGGGCACCGTGGCTTCCTCGGTTCGATCAGTCGTAGAGGGCATCAACTGCACAGTCTTTGCGTACGGGCAGACGGGCACCGGCAAGACGTACACGATTCTGGGCGAAGGGCCTGAGACGCAGCGCGGGTCCACCTCGCACGGTGAAGGCATTGCGGGCGAGAAAGCAGACGTCTCTAAGCGTGGCGTCATTCCGCGCGCCGTTACGCAGCTCTTTGACATCCTTGAGGAGCGCCGCGACGAAGACTCGCCAGAGAACCCCGAGGTCCCCGAAGAGGAGGAAGGCCAGACCCGCTTGGTGTCGAGCACTGTGTATTGCTCATACCTGCAAATCTACAATGAGAACCTCTACGACTTGCTCCAGGACCAGAAGCGGCAATTTCCGCTCAAGATTCGCGTCACGAAGAAGAAGCAGATTTACGTCCAGGGTCTCTCGGAGATTCGCATCTCTGGTCTCAACGATGTGCTCGAAGTGCTTCACCGCGGCGCGCGCAGCCGCGCGATTCGCTCAACCTCGTACAACCAGGCGAGCAGTCGAAGCCACGCGATTCTGCAGCTCCGGGTGGAGACCGAGGAGCAACTCGGCGGCATTTCAGACTCCCGCGTGCTGCGCTCGGCCAAGCTCAACTTTGTCGACCTCGCAGGGTCAGAAAAGTGGGAGACCGACCACGCCATGTCCGAGAAGCACCTCAAGGAGATGGCGCGTATCAACAAGAGCCTGTCGCACCTGGGCAACGTTGTGCAGGCCCTCGGCGAGAAAAATCGCCCTCACATTCCCTATCGCGACTCGCAGCTCACGCGTCTCCTGCAAGACAGTCTCGGGGGCAACACGCGCACGACCATCATCTGCACGCTGTCTCCGGCGGCAGACTGCACCGAGGAGTCCGTGTCCACGCTGCAGTTCGCGGACCGCGCCAAGCAGGTCATGGTGCATGTCAAGGCCAACGAGGTCGTGGACGACTCCATCCTGCTGGCGCGCGCACAGACCGAAATCGCGCGCTTGCGGAGGCTCTTGCGCGAGCAGAGCGAGGCCTCACAAGGCCCGCTCGACGACCTTCGCGCCGAAAATGCGCACCTGCGCAAGCAGGTCGAGGGTCTCCGCGCTGAGAATGAGCGTCTCCGGGCAGACCGACCTGCCACCGCCTTGGCGACCACAGAGCAAATTGCAGATGCCGACGATGCCGGCAGCGCAGCCGTTCCGCACGAGGACAACGCCGCAACGGCCAACGAGGAGGCCGCGCAGCACGTGGATGAAGTACTCGCAGAAGACGACGGCGAGAGTCCCGAGGCGGACGAGGATGCTGCCCATCACAACCACGAGGGCCCCGCAGCAAGCGACATCACCCGCGCCCTGAAGGATGACCTCGCCGAGAATGCAGCATCCGACGACGAGGACGACGAGGACGACACGCACGATGACAAGGACAGGAAAGACGCCGAGAGCGATGGACCCGTGCAGTCGGAGCAATCGCACGAGACATCGCAGAATGGCGCCGAGTCCGGTGATACAGCGTCTGCCGACGACCACGCCAAGGAGCTGCGTAAGCTTGCGGCGGAGGAAGCCAAAGCCCGCGACGAGGTCCAGGCAGAGCTGCAGCAGCTCGAAGACATCCAGCGGGAACGGCGCAAGTTGGAGGAGGCCATGCGACTGCTGCGGAGCCGTGCGCCGAAAAAGCGCTCGTCGAGCAAGAAGCCCATCAACGCGAAGAAGCTCCCCAAGCCCGCGACGCCGGAGGAGAAGCTCTCCTTTGGCGCCCGCGACATCGGCCGCGGCCTGAGCTTGTACCAGTGCAGGGTTGACGCCTGGTACGACGTGACCGTGGTGGGCTTTGACGGCAAGTCTGGCATGCACCTCGTGCGGTACGAGGACGACGGCACGAAACAGTGGCACCAGATGGAGGGGCGCAAATACAAGCTCCTGAACGCGTCCAAGGGCCCGGCTGCCTCGGATGGGCCGCTGCGCAAGGACCCGGTCGTCCGGCTCGCCAAGGCGCATGCCCAGAAGAAGTCTCGCAAGAAGGGAGACCCGGGCCGTGGCCGCGTTGCGAGCAAAGTCGCCGCCGTCCGGTCTGTGTACGGTCAGGGCACGACGCCACGCGCGTCGACGCAAGGGTCTGTGTCGCAAGCGCGCAAGTCAATCCACAGCGAGATTGTTCGCGACGCAGACGAGAGTCGCGCTGCCGCAGCACATGGAAACGACGACGACGACGACGAGGTCTTTGGCCCTGCCGAGGACTTTGACATTCTGGCCTCGCTGCAGGAGGAGGGTCTCGGCTATGTGAATGGCAACCAAGAGTGAGCTACGAGGGTCGAGCTCTATTCGAGAAAATTCGTATGATTCTTTGTAAGAAAGTAGTCCGTAAAAGGTCTGTAGTAGGCTAGTATGCGTACCCACGGGGCGTCACGCGATCCCAGCTCAGGTCCTTGTCGCTCCGAGCTGGCCGAAAGTGAAGATTGGCGAACGAGAGGATGAGGAAGTCGGCCCTATGAAGAAGATCGTCAGGGTGAGAGGCAGACATGGCTACAGTGGGCAGGCGAGGTCATCAGAGATGCGAATGCCCGGTTTTGGGAGAGAGAACAGCGTCGGCGGGCCCGGGATGGACGCGCTCGAGAAAGAGTAAATACGCAGAGGATGTGTCGATGTTGTCCGGGTCAATCTTGGTGACCCTGTCGTCGTTGAAGTTGTACCAGTTCCCGTCGACCACGTGGCGCGCGTTGGCCGTGTAGTGCCCGCCCGAGAGCGAACCCATGTGATTGACCATTGCCACCAGGCGGTAGAGCGGCTGCCGGCCCGCAGCCTGCTTATGGCAGAACGGCGAAAGGTCGAGCGTGCCTTCGAGTGGAAGTGCGACCCGGGTCTGCAGCTTGACCCGGCGAAACGACGACTGCTGCGCAAAGCGCTTGAGATGTACGACGAGGATTTCGGGGGCGCGGTAGATTTGCAGCACGCGTGTAGACGGCTGGTGCGACTTGCACTTGCGGCAATAGCAGGCGTTGTCGCCGTCGAGGGTCTCCTCGGCGACCATGGCCGCAAGGCAGTCCTCGAGAGAGACGCGCGAGGCCTCGGGCGAGGCGATTGGGACTGAAAGATCGAGAACTGGATCGAACGCACGGCTCTGGTTGCCGCACGTTTTACACGTCACGAGCGAATAAAGCTGGCCTCCAAAGACGTCCTTGACATGCGAGTCGTTGCGCTTCTCGTAGTGGGCCCACCAGCGTCTCGCCGTGTCCTCGACCTGCTCGTTGTCGACATCGACGATTTCCTCGTACGGAACCTTTTCGCGCACACGATTGATGTCTTCGTGGACTGCGTCAAGTAAGCACCGCAAGAGCTCCTGAGCGTCGTGCTGCTCGTACCCGGCAAAGTAGCTGGCTACGTCGCCAATGACGGATTTAAGAAGGGAAGGGCGGATTGGCGTGGTGTTGCCCTTGTCCCACATAGCGCGCACGAGCTTGCCATACGCCGTGGCCATCTTGCCCTTGGCGGTGATGTTTTCCTCATTCAGGTCCAGTTCGTGGGCCCCCTTGAGAAAATACTCGGCGAACGGGCCGCACTGCGCTAGGCTCTGCAGACAGGCGTTCATGTAGCAAGTATTTCCGAGGTTGCAGAGCCCGCGCGTGCCGTTGCCGAAGAGAGAGGTGTCGAGGGCGTGAAGGTCGAGAGTCTTGTCGAAAGCGGACGCCAGGTCGGTGTCGATGTCGAAGCCGGCGCGGGACCGCTTCGCGTTGCAGTGCTGCGGCGAAAGGTGCTTCGGGATCCGCTTCTGGGACGTGCTGTTCTTGAGGTCAGGCGACGCCGGCACGAGAATCGGTAGCGAGACCGCGTGGTCGTTGCTGGCCGACGAGCGTCGTCGAGGACTGTTGCCATTCTCCACGAGCGGAAGTCTGCTCGAACCGGTCTCGGGATGGGTGCCGTAGTCCGCATCGTCGTCGTCGTCGCCATCGTCGTCCTTGGACTCGAAGTCCTCGTCCACCTCGCTTTCATCTGCGCCGGAGGAGGTCTCGAGCGGGAATTGGGAGCGCATAACGTTCTCTTCGTCGAGCTGCGAGACCCTAGAAGGCTCACGCTGCTGCTGCTGCTGCTGCTGCTGCTGCTGCTGCTGCTGCACATGAAGCCTGTCGGAGCGGCTGACGCCGGCGCCGCCCTGATGGAGAAGGGGTACATTGGGGGCCGAGGCCCGACCGCCGTTTTTGAGGACGTTGTTGAGCGGCTCGAGAACGATGCCGTCGTGCGAGAGGCGCACCGGCGCGAGAGATGCCGGTGAAATAGGCGACGATGGCGCCAGCGGCGTCAGCATCGGAGGCTGCGAGCCCGACGAGGCCGGCGGCGATGATGGCGACAACAGCGACGATGCCAGCGGCAGCGGCGCCGACGACGACGCGTTGGGTCCACTGCGTGTCAACTCGTCGTCATCACGGCGCTCGTGCTCCCATCCTGGGCGCTCGTGGCCATCCCCGACACCAGCACCATCACCAGGACCTGGTGCAGGACCCGCGCCGCCACCTGGCATGTGCGAGAATACGAGCAGGAGAAAATAGACGCCAAAGATGCCCAGGTGGAGCGTGTCCTGCCAGAGCTGATCGGCGACCAGGAATTGGGGCGACGAGGCTACGCTCGTCACCAGCGCCGCCGGGTCCACGTGCTGGCCAAAGACGGCGCTCGCTGTCGACGCTGTTAAATATTCTGGCAGAATTCCGACGATCACCGGGTCCAGCCTATAGCTCATGAAGCGTCTCCTGCGCGGCTCTTGCTAACCTAACCTGGGCTTCACGGAGCGGGAGACAGACCTCTTCGACTCGACGTCCGCTCGCTCGTCTCGCGCCTTGGCTTGCTCTGCTCCGTGCACCAAGCTATTCACGATTTGCTCGCGTTCGTCGGCCGCGACAACGACGAAGCTTCGCGGGTCACCGACGACGAAGCTTCTCCCAGCAGAACTCGGGCAAATGTCAGGAGTGCGTCCGGGTCCTGCCAAGACCTGGGCACTCTCTCGCACTCTCGGGCGCCAGCACCTGGCCGACGCAGGCCTGCACGCTCGCCTGCAGAGGCGTTCGTCTTCGCACGCTTTGGCACGTGGTAGTAGTTCGTGCGTGCGTGAAGTTCACCAGGTTTCCGCTCTCGTCGGGCGCAGTTCTGCCTGCTCTGCTTGCAGGCCCTGGCCCTGGACGACGCACGAGCAATCGACCCGCACGCGGTCTGAGCTCGCGAGGCCTTCGAGGCTCGAGAAGCTTCGCAGAGCTTGACGGACGGACGATGGTCGCGTTGCACCCCCCAAACCAAACTCTCTCGGAGGCTCCGAGTCGCCGCCTCCGACGCACGCAGGCACGCGGGCAGGGAAGAGGAGAACTCGGGCTCGGCAAGCCCGGCGGCTCGGGGTCTGCCTGCCTGCCTGCCTGCCTGCCCGGGACTCGCGCGAGGCCGCTGGAATGGACTCCGCGCCCGCGAGTCTCGGAGCGAGCGAGCGAACGGGGTCGGTGAAGTGGAGTGCCGAAAAGAAATGTGGAGTCCCGCGGACCCCCGGGGACCCCTATTTGGCACACACTTATAAGATGTGTACAGGTGTGTACCTACGGAACCGTGCCGGAACAAAAGCGGAATATCGTCCTGCTCGGCGGCAATGCGGCAAACTTGCACGACGACGTGAGCAGGCGAGCAGGCCACGCTGCAAAGGATGGGGATCTGGGGACTCTTCTGGGTGAGATCAGAAGGGATGGCGAGCAGTCGAACATCGCTCGGGACAAGAGCTGGGACATGCATGGGACAGGGGACATTTTTCTTATGGAATTCTACCTGCCACGACCGGTCGCACGAACGACCGACCGGCCGAACGTTTGGGCGGCGAGTTCGTCAGGAGCAGGGACTCGGAGTGGACGAATGGCGACTCGGAAGTGATGTTGAACCGGCAGCGAGATCATCACGAAGAAAATGGCCATCGCTACAAGTCTCGCGTCGGGCAGGCTGTCAGTCAGAGGGCCGGGAAGAGATGGTCGGCCGGGTACTGGAGCCAGTTCTTGGGGCTCCAGACAATGCCCTTGGTGGGGCCCTCGATGAGGTGCAGCTGGAAGGTGTGGCGCTGCTTGTCGGAAACGTTGCGCAGGGAGAGGTGCTCGACCTGGCCGTGGATGAGCACGAGGTCGCCCGCCTTGCACTCTACCGAGACGAAGCCGGCGTCGCGGAGCTTCTTGTGCGTTTCCTGACCGACGTCCTCGAGCGCGACGCCCTCAAAGGGCGTCATGTCGTCCGCGCCAACGAGGTTCTCAAAGACCATGCGCGTGGAGCCATCGTCGCCCACGATGCGCTGAAAGTGCCTGCGCACGGGCTCCTTGTGCGAGCCGGGGCGAAACCAGAGCGCGCCGTTCTCGAGCGTGGCATCGTCGAGCGCGAGCCAAAGCCCGAGGCAGGTCGGCCGCGGCTCCGTGTACAGAAAGGTCGAGTCTTGATGCGCCGTGACCTCGCCGCCGATCTTCGGGTTCTTGAGGATGTACATGCTCTGCGGCAGCACGGGGGCCTGCCACCCGAGCTCGCGCACGAGGCCGCGGACCTTGTCGCTCTCCGCGTACTCGCGGAAGACGGCGTCCTGGACGTGGAGGCCATGGCCGATCTTGTTGATCTTGCGCATGGTCGCGGCCGGGTCGCCCTCGACGACGGTCTTGTCCGAGTCGCTCTCCCAGAAGCATCGCACCTCCCGCGCGCTGCTGATGAAGTAGTCGTCGCTGCCCTGGGCCTCGGCCTGGCCCGCGTCCGTGCGGAACTCCGTCGTCGTCTTGCCGTCCCAGGCGGCGACGAGCTCGAGCGCGCGCGCCTTCATGGCCTCCACCTCGTCCGCGCCCGCGAACCCGCGCACCACGGCGCACCCGTCGCGCCAGAACGCCTCGCCCGCGGCGCTCTGCGCCTGCTGCTGCGCGGCCTGCTCCATCGTCCTGCTCGCGCGAACTCGGTCTGCGCGGAGTCCGTCGCCAGTGGCGTCACCATCACGGTCACCGTCGACGCCGTCGTCATCCTCGACGCCGCCATCAGCATCGTCTTTGTCGTTGTCGTCGTCGTCTTCTTCTGGCGCTTGCTCCTTCGACCACGCAGAATTCGCGGCCACGCCCTACTAGGTTGGACTTCGCTTTGGCGATGACGATGGCGAACGAGGGCTCGGGGATGATGTCGATGCCCAAGAAGACGTGCGAGGTCGACCTCGACGACGGCAGGCTCATCACAGTTTAGAGAAGCGGAGAAGCGAGCTTGCTCGAGACGAGGTTGGTGTCTGCATACGCACTGGCCATGGTGGTTGGTGAGCAACAACAACGATCTCGAGAGGTGCTCCAAGGCGTTTATAGAGCGTCGTCGTGGATCAGGTGGTCAGGTCAGGGGCAAAAGGTGAACAGGTTACATTGATTATTGATGAGAGGCATCTCTCTTGGGCTAGTCGAGGTTGTTCTGCTCGAACCAGAGCTTTAGTCGGTGGTCGTCGCGGTCGAGCGCGAAGATGGGGAACTCGTGACCAAAGTTGAGCTCGAGCAGCGCGCGAAGATTGAGCAACTTGGCCGGCGTGGGCGCAAAGGTGCCGGAATTGTTGTCGATCACCAGCGCGGGAAGCTTGGAGGACTGAAAGCGCTCACTGTTGAGGTCGATGAAGAGCTCGCCAGCGTAAATGACCTCCCGGCTGCAGTTGCAGTGAAGCGCATGCTTGGAGAGCAGATCTTGACCGAAGTGGCGGCTCGTCTTAGAAAAGTGAAGCGTTCCGTCCGGCATGATGACGTAGGTGTACCGCACGGACTTTCCCTCAGCGTTGCGGCCATAGTCGAGCGCCTCGAAGAGCTGTCGAATGCCGCACACGTGGATGATCTTGAATTGTCCAGCCTCAGAGTCGTTCTTGGAGTACAACCAGCGGTGTTGCATATGAATGCCCGCGCGCACCATCTTCGCGGAGATCCCGGAGCCATAGATCTGCTGGGCCTTGTCGTAGCCCGAATTCCAGGAGCAGGTGGAATGCTTAAAGGTCGAATTTACCTCCCATAGGTTGACCTGGAACGTGCGGAAGGTGCGGAAATGCCCGCCGTCCAAGAGCTTGCGGGCCATGCCGGCGCGAAAGTTCCAGTTGGTCACGAGGCGAAGCCGCGGCAGAGGAAACGGCGAGATCCAGCGGAGGGTGCGCCGCACGTCGTCCTCGACAGAATTTGGCCACTCGAACGACTCGTACCAGAGCTCGAGCAGGACCTCGCCCGAGTTCTTCTCCCGCTTCCTAAAGTGGCTGAGGCGCGTGAGCTGGTACCAGGCCCGGAATGGGTTCACGGACCGCGCAAACATGTAGGCAAAGGGGTCCGGGGCGCAGGTGCCGATGAGGTCGTCCCGGGTGTAGGTGTCGTGATCGATCACAGAGACCACGAGGCCGGGGGCCTCCTTGGTCTGGTCCGAGATGGGGAACTTGGCCTCCCAATTAAAGACCACCTCGCTGCCGGCCTCGTTGTGGATCTCCGAGAAGCTGCAGTTCTCGCCGACGCGGAGGACGACGTACGGGTCGTTCTTGGAGACGTGGTCCCGATCGACCAGGTTCTTAGCCTCGATCACCCGCACGCAGAGCAGCGTCCCCGCCGGCGAGTTGGGCATGTGCTCCTCGGCAGAAATGGCCTGCTTGAAGATGCGTCTGCCGCGGTGCCTCGCCGCCGGGGTCGCGATGCTGTCATCGCGGCGTATGGGGTAGTGCACAGGCAGGCCCTGCGCCGACTGCGCGCGGCCGACCTCCTCGAGCGGGAAGTCCGCGCTCCTGCGCTGGGCGTCCTTGGCCTCCTCGTCGGCCGTCCTCCTGGCAAGGATCTCCTCCGCGCTCGGCTCCTTCACGGCCACGGGGAGGTCGGGCGCCTGCGCCTCGAGCGCGCCCGAGGGCACGGCGCCCGCGAGGCCCGCGCGCGCGGCGTCCATGCTCGAGCAGCTCCTGCTCGAGCAGCTCCTGCTCGATGTCAACCCAATCCAGTTCAATCACGGGCGCCGGCCGACGCGTGCGCGGGCTCCGCGGCGCGGCGCGGCGGCGGCGGCGGCGGTCTGCGCGTCGGGGCGGGGGGCGCGCGGAGCTGGCTCCCGGGCCGAGATCCGGCGGCGGGGTTGGGGACTTGGTTGTGGATCTTTGCTAGCCTATTTTGGAGCACCACGGGGTGCCGCATATCCGACCACCATCCCCGGCCTCCGACGCCGCGTAAGTACGTACGTAACGTACTCCGCGCCGTCGAGCTCGCACGCGTCGACGACGTGGACGTGGCACTACGTACGTACGTACGTACCCGGTACGGACGTGGGCCTGCTACTTTCTTCGAGAGCTCGCCATGATGAGGGTCGCGAAGTACGTGACGACTGAGGCGATCAGGGAGAGATCGCGCTGAAGAGATCGCCGAGGAGAACAACAACGTGCCCGAAGACGGCGCAAAGCCCCAACAGGGCTTTGCCAATGGGCAAAAGCTGCAAAGGAAAGAGGCGGGGTGGACCGTTGTGTTGTTTGATGCTCAGGCTGAGCATGAAGTCTTTGGGTGGGACTCATCATTCTGAAGTGGGACAAGATGATGAGAGGATTCTGGAGAGACCTTGCCCGCGTTTAGCGACCAGATTGCTGACACGAACTTGGCTTGCATGACCTTTTCGCGCAAGACTGAGTGGCGCAAAGACTTGGACGAAACTTGAGCGGGTACCAACTACGTAGGGCGTAAAACGTGGCAGCGTTTTGAGCGAAGTTGGCACCAACTTTGGAGCCCAGGCTGTGACAGAACGAAGTGGCCGAAGCCAAGGATTTTCATCAATAAATATCAGGGGTCAGAAAGAGGCTGCACGGCGTCGAGCGGGACGTCCGAAGGCAGCTCCCACATGGTCTCGCCGGTGACGGCGTCGAAATAGTACGGGAGCTGATGCTCCTCGTCGAAGTGAGTAGTGTACCGTAGCGTCGCCCCGGTCGAGGCGGACGTGGCAGAGGCCGCCGAGAGAACGGTCGAGGACGCGGCAGAGTGGAGCGCGGCGCGGTCGGGCTGGTTCTGAAGATATGCAATGCGAACGTGGCGGAACATGGCCCAGGCGTCGTTTTCGGGGTCGTAAATCTGAATGTAGGCCTCCTCCTCCTTGAAGTAAAGCCAGACGTGGTCCGGGTTGACGGACGCGGCATCGTACTCGTAGAACTCGACGCGGTGCTTCTGCTTCTTGCGGTTGTACGAGGCGACGATGCCCTCGCGCCACTTTTGCAGCGAGACGTCAAAGACGCGGACGAAGCGACCCATGAGGGACTGCTCGAACTCGTCCTCGGCGAACTTGTCGAAGGCGCGCATGTTGCGGCTGGGGCTGAAGTAAAAGACGCGCTGGGCCTCCGGGTCCCAGTGCTCCTGCCAGTCGTCGTCGTCGTCGCTCTCGATGTAGCCGCCGAGCTCGCGCAGCTGGTTCTCCTCTGACGCCGAGTCGCGCTCGAGGCCCAGGTGGCGAAGGTAGAGCCGCCGCTCGATGGAGACGCCGGCGCGCTGGTGCGCCGAGTCGCTGCGGGCCTTGACGGCCTCGCGCACGAGCTGGAATCGCAGCTTGCGCCACTGCGCGACCCGGCGGCCGCGGCAAATGGCCTGGATGCGCGTCGCTGCCGCCTCGCGGCGCGCGTGCTCCTGCTTGCGCATCAGGTACGCGAGGCGGCCCAGGTATCCGCGGCGCAGACGCTGGATGTGGCACGCTGCGGCGCGCAGGCGCGCCATCTCCTCGGCGTGGTCGCGGAGGCGGTCGCGGTATATCCTGCGGCCGATGACGCCGCGCGCGATGCGCTGGATCGCCGTCGCGGCGCGGATCTGCTTGGCGAACTTGCGCTTGAAGCGCTGCATGACGCGCTTGGTCCGCAGCCGCGCCAGCTTGCGGCGCACGACGGCCTGGATGCGGACGCTCGCGAAGCGCATGTCGCGCGCCCGCTGGTGCAGCTCCTCGCGGCGCGCCGCGTTGAGCACGTTCGAGATGCGGCGGCGCACGACGGCCTGGATGCGGACGACCGCCGCGCTGTAGGCCTCCTCGAAGCGGTCCTCCTTGAGCTGCGCGATGACGGCGGCCACCTCGGGGTTGGCGGCGCGGGTCTTGGCCCCGCGGTAGGCGGCCTGCAGCTTGACGGCGTGCTGCGCGTGGAGGCGCTCCCACTCGACTTGGGCCTTGCGCACGGCGCGCACGAGTCTGGCGGCGCGCCCGCGCCAGACGCGCTGCACGAGGACCGCGGCCCTCGCGCGCGCGCGGCGCAGGAGCATCCGCGCGAAGACGGCGCGCCCGCAGCAGCCCCGCAGCCACCGCTGGAGACGCTCGGCCGCGCTGCGCTCGAGGCGCGCGCGCGCCTCGCGCCGCAGCCGCAGCCGCGTCCCGTGCGCGCGAATTGCCGCCGAGATGCGGCACGAGGCGTCGTCGCGGACGATCTGCAGCTGGGCGTCGAGCTTGAGCTGCGCCACGCGGTCGCGCGGCTTGAAGCCCATGTAGCTCTTGGCGAGCTCGACGAACCGGAGCCCGCGGAGCATCTGCTGCAGGCCCTCCTGCGAGATGAGCTCGCACCCGGTCACGTTGAGGATCTGCAGCGCCTTGTTGTTGCGCACGACGAAGTAGATGCCCATCTCCGAGACCTCGGTGCAGCCCGCGGCGTTGAGGGCCTGCAGCTTGGTCGTCTGCGCGCAGAGCGCCTCGAGGCCGCGGTCCGTGATGCGCGCGCAGCGCGCCAGGTTCACGGACCGCAAGTTCGTGCACCGCGCCCCGAGCGCGCGCAGCCCCGGGTCGCCGACCTGCACGCAGCCCGCCAGGTGGAGCACCTTGAGGTCTCGGCAGGACGCCGCGAGGCCAGCGACGCCGCGGTCCGTGATCTGCGGGCACCGCGACAGGTTGACGTACTGGAGCTTGGTGCAGGCGCGGCCGAGGGAGACGAGCCCCTTGTCGCGAATGCCGGCGCAGCCCTCGGCGCTGAGCGACTTGAGGACGCCGCACGCGCTGCTGGCGGCCCCTGAGGCGCCGGCGATCCACATGAGCGCGTCCTCGGTCATGTTGGGGCACTCTGAGATGTCGAGCGTCAGCAGCGAGCGGTGCGTCCCGACGGCCACGGCGCGCATCGCCCCGTTCGTGAGCCGTGCGCACTTGCGAAAGACGAGGTGCGTGAGGCAGAAGAAGCGCGCGGTGAGCATGCTGACCATCTCGTCGTTGACCGGGGTGTCGGAGAGGTCGATCTTGAGCAGCCGCTCGCCAAACCCGAGCGCCACCGCGCGCAGGCCGGCCACCGACACGCGGCGCCACCCGGCGAGGTTGAGGGCCACCACCTCCGGGCACAGGCTTCCGAGCTCCCATAGCATCTGGTCCGAGGCGCTGTTCACGTGCTGCCGGAGGTCGAGCTCGGCGCGGTCCGGCTGGCCCGCCGCGATGGCCTCGTACACCTTGCGTGTCGCAAGCAGGCTGGCCTCGCGGGCGCGCTCCTGCTCTTTGCCGGTCATGTACACGGATTCCTCGGCCTCGCGGTCACGGC